>OX608080.1:86544157-86982739 GCA_951509765.1 Sphenella marginata | reverse complement strand
CAGACACTGGTTCATATCCCAGTGTCCGAAAAGGGATCTGATGATGAGCTTGGAAACTCTGAAACATGTAATCCTATCCATCGCTGTGATTTAACAATGTAATTTTTCTCCAATTATCAATTTTTCCCAAAAAACTGACAATTAAAATTCATTACGAATTATTGTTTCTCTGTGTCTCGAGCTTGCAAAACTTACAAATATGTAAAAACAAGAAAGACCGCAAAAACCAACGATAAAAAATAAAGATAAAAAAGATAAAGTAATTGTGTGTTACATGAATGAATCAATTTATCATAAATAATGGTCGATCCTTAAATTATAGCTTTGGGATAATAGCAAAATCACATCCCTTTAAGAGTGTTTTTGACATAGTTTAACAAGCTCTGGTAATTGATTGAACAATTTTACACCGTAATTGCGTATGGAGTTTGCACTTTTTCCTGTTCGAAAGAATGTAGTTCTTATATTAGTTATCCGCCTCAGACTATATACTGAACGATCTATTATATTGAGATCAAGGTTCTGCTTTATAGGATTATTTTTGATTTTGCGAAAATTTTGATGGTTGCAATCTAGTGGCAGACGCGTTTTACCAATGCTGAATTTTGCATATTTTATTCATAACTATCCCTGCAAGTAGGCTAGCAGGTATATATATACATATAGCTACCAGGGCCCTTACTCTGTAGTTCTATTCTAAAGAAATTTCGTTCGCTTTCGAGCGATTCGTACTCTGTAAAGAATTTTCGATTAGAATACATTCGTTGTTTGAGTTCCATTTTGTTCCCTTCGGATTTGATTTTTCCCCTTTCGTTTGTAGAAAATTTGGCACTCTCTGTCTCGAAAACAAATGTCAAAATAGTCGAATGTTAGAAAATTCTATTCTACAATAATTTAGCAAACGAAAATCAACAAAAATGTAAGTTCCTGTGAATAAAATCAAATATTTCTCTTTTTCTCATCAAAAAATCGTTTACAGGGCAGAAAGATTTAAGCAACCAAGTACGAAACCTCGACAGTTTGAGATTATGGTGCAGTATTAATAATTTAAGTGCAGCGGCGAGCTTAATAATTGGGGAACCGCTGTTGATTTTGGAGGAATACTTAGCTCGGGGTTAATTGCCTTTAGTACATACTGAAATGCGTCCTTATTCAACATTAAGTTTTGTACAAAGCTGTAAAGGAATAATTCGAAATAAATTACCATTTGTCATTGATATTGAGTATATTGGAATTATCCCTAATTATTTTCATCTGCATCCAACCATAGCGCTACCGAATCCATTTCACATATATTCTATTTATCTTTTATTTTGTAAAATTAAAACTTCTTAAATCGCAATGTTTTCAATTTGGTTTGTTTTGCTTTTGTTTTCTTTTCGTATTTTTCTTTGAATTTGACATTTGTGAAACAGTGTTGCTCACCCTTATCGAATATTTTCTAAAGTGAATTCTAACGAACTACCGAGTGCCGATGTGTTTTAGAATCGATTTTTGCTTTCGAGTAGAACAGCCTTTCGAATAGAACTACAGAGTGAGGGCCCTGGCCTACTGTCAATGAAAGTTTCTATCAGTTTCTTAAAGGCGAATTGGCAATCCTACCCCAAAATCATGTGTACCTGTGAACTTTTGTTTCTCTTTTACTGTTGCTTAACCATTTACTTAAGTCAATTCAAAACGCGTATGTGGTGGCTTAAACACATTTTTCTTTCTTTGTATTGGTGCATTGGGTATAGTATATAAAGAGAAGCTAAAGCGTTAGCGAATTTAAGTACGTTATGCATTTTCGAATGTCTTTCAAAATTATTTAAATTTTTTACTTTAAATAACTTTTTAATGATAAAAATTATTAGGACTTTTTTGTGTAGCGTTCAATATCCATTAAAACCAACTTTTAGATAATTTATTGAAAAGAAATAAACATTCTTGTATAATTACAGTTGTTGTAGTTGTTTTAACGACAGCGCCTCCTGAAAATTATAACGAGTGTTGTCGAATTGACAGTCATTGGCTGGATAAAAACCATATATGTATATAATACTATCTATATTGCTAGTACAGAACTGTGAAGCGTGTCAAACATTACAGTACAGATATACAATGAGAGAAGAAGACAAAACGTCGTTGGCGTCATAATTTTTTTTTTAATAAAAGGGGGATATGAAATATGTGGATATTTCAACTAGTGAATTTATTTGCTTTTTCTTATTACTACTTGCACTAATGTAATGTACAAAAGTCAGCTTCGCTCTCACAATTTTTCAAAATTTAAATAATGCATTTTTCTAACCGTATTATGGACGATCACATTGCCATAGTTAGAAACTCTATAAGCTCAAATAATAAATACATTACGCTTTATATTCAATATATTGACATTGTCATATTTAATATACTAAACTGTTATTTTATAAGATAAATACTACAAAGTACAATTTGTTTAAAAAGGCCAGTGACACTTATCTACCCTTTCTTAAGTTTTTTCGCCGCGCTACTACAATGCACTAACTAATAAAACTCGCGCATGCGCATAACTTACATTTGAAGTGTCTCGTGTAATAATGATTGACACGCTTTCAGCATATTGGGAAGATACGATGCTAGCAATATAGAACTATTATATACATACATATATGATAAAAACGCAGTACACTCCGGTAGTCCCTTGCGTTACTGCCCGACAGTCATGATATCGATTTGGTATGACCAGTTCAACCTTCCAGATTATGTTACCCTAACCTATATATGTAATACTTCTACATTGGCGGTAATGGAGCTTCTCAGCGTGTAAAAATTAAGAAATCATTTTCAGGCAGGCTCGTACCGTTTTTGTGAACATTCAATGACTGTTTGTGTTGGGTTATTTGTGTTTCCAACTCAGGAACAGCGTGCGGCTTTAAATATTCGAGTGCCTCTAAAGGGGTCATATACTCAGGTTTTGAAATGATTAGAGCAAGTTCTTGAGTTTTTCCTAACAACTATCTTACGTTCATACCGCCATCGCTGTTCCAAAGTGTCTTTCGGAAAATTAATTTCACTTTATTTTATTTTGTTTTAAAAGCAATGTTTTCGATCGGAGAAAGGTGTTATAACATGACCTAGATGGTGCCACTGGCCATACCAAATCGCTACCACGACAGTTGGGCAGTACCGCAATGGGGAACCGAAGCGTAATGAGTTCATATCCGGCCAAGTTTTGGTAAAATATTTAGTTTCCCACTCACTGCCTCTTTTTGTCAAGACACCGACGAAATAAATAAATGAATGTTATGCAAATAAAAATAAATACATATATAAATTCGATGTACAATTGCTTACACAGAAATGAAGGCGGTAATTGGTCGAACGACAGTATACTGAAGAATACCATGCTTGCAATTATGTATAAACTCGCGACCCATTGTCCACGGTCTCATACAACAAAGAGGAAAGAAGTGGCGTACTTGTGGTTTATACTCCATAGTGGCTTCAAGATCCATACCCAAATTGAGATAGTGTAACAAATACACCATAAAATTGTAAATAACATAAGCTTCATAGCATTCCCGCAATGAATCAACGTAGATAGAATGCTTTGGAAAAAATAGTCCAATCCACTAAACATATAACAACATTAATATATAAAGACTTGAATGTGTCTATTTGATAATTATATTATTACTCACAGCATTGAGAGCATAAATAGGTACCATCCAAAGAATTCGAATTATATGCTTTTGCAAAATTGGTTTGGTAAAATGGATTACATGTTGAATAATGTGCCAAATTGACACGGGTACAGCAGACAACACAAACAATCCGCCAATAAGTATAAGTTGGTCTTTACGCGTGAAACCATCTTTAACAGAATTAACAATAAGCAGTGGCACAACAATAATTGCGAAAATCCCATAGGTAACGATGAGCAGTGGTCTTATCCAAATACGCCATTCTTCACAAAAACGTCTCAAATTGATAGGGCACATAGTGTTAAATATTCGAATGGAATACGTATGTATTAACAATAAATAATATCGGCTTTGGTGTCTATTATCCGAACCACAATTGAGTTGGCCAACCGCCTACTGGACATTGTGGCCTTCTGCGGCAATATCTGGGGACATATACTTTTGCTTTGTATTTATGAAATTATTAATCAAATTCAAATAATTTTATATTATTGGTATCCTGAAATTTTATTAACTTTGCACTTAATAAAATGAACAAATACGAAGGGACTTAAAAATCGCAAAGGCACGATAATAAATCGATACATTTCGAGCTCTAGCGATATTATATCGCATAGTCCAAATATGAACCATTCCTAACTCAATAACCACTACTATGCCGTTTTCCCGTGAGCTATGATCCAGACCCGTATTAAAATTTGACATTTTTGGCAGGTGCAACAAATTGTGATATTCTCATTCTATATCATAGTATATCTCTACTGGTAGTGCAACTAACAGCTGAGTTACTCCGAATGGGTTGGGTTTTATTGAGTGCACCGTGCCTATGAATGTTTTTTTAGAGGGGTAGAGGGGGTCCCAGAAAGCACAGACATAAAGCCCGAGCTTGGAGGCAACTCATATTTTAAGAGAAAATCGAATTTGAAGATTCGAATTTTCCCAACCAAAATGTGTAAATTTTAAAACACTTTGATAACACTATACACACAAAATTATATTACATTCATGGCATAGTAACATAGGTAAAATCACCCGCACAGCTGATATAATTTTTTTTTTCTACACTAGAATCTTAACTATCAAACTTTGTTTATATTGGGTTTGTTTACATTGGCTTTGTTTACAATTTTATAAACAATTGTATTTTCACATACATATTTGTTGATTCTTAGCCGAAGAAAAAATTTGATTTTTCAAGGTATGCCATGGATTTTTCATAAAAATTTCATTCAAGTGAGTTGTCAATATCAGTTTTATTTGACAATAAAGTTTCTTCAAGCAACAACAAAATGTATAGCAGGGTTGCATTTCTCCTCCTGCTTCTACCTATTGGATATGCCTTGATTACATTAAACAAAAACCCCCTTCCACACAGTCCCGCACTGTTTTTTGCTCGAATAACCGCTTTAAACATTTAAATTTTTTATCACAGAAAGCCCGACATGTTTTTTCACTTGGCAAAAACAATGCCTTCGGATTAGTTGCAGTTACAGCGAGTAGCAACTGCTGATGGCTCTGAAGGAATAAGCAAACTATGTTATGGTACGTTCACTGCAACATACCCTGCAAGAAGGCTAGCGGGTATATAGCATGCGATATAGCTGTCAGGCCTACCCCAGCTCTCAATGAAAGTTTCTATCAGTTTCTTAAAGGCGAATTGACAATCCTACCCCAGAACCATGTGTACGTGTGAACTTTGGTCTCTCTTTTACTGTTGCTTAGCCGCTCACTCCAGTTCATTTGCGATGCGTATGTGTTAGTGTAAACGCATTTTCTTTATGTGTATTCGTGCATTGGGTAGACAGGTTTTGCTGGGTAGCTTGTTTATTCTTCATTTTATGAGTTATTTTATAGATTTTCTTTATAATTGTTAAGAAACGCGGAGATTTATCACGTTTATTAACCACGAACAGATATAATGCCGAAAACTAAGCAGCTTGCAACGAGATTAATTTGAACTAGTTAATAAAAAAAATGTTGCCAGACCTTCCAACAGTAATTGTAACAAAAACTTCTTATATTTTAGGTACTGGTGCAGTTTATGGGGCCCACCCAAAACTATACCAAAAAAGTCGAGTGCGGTATCAAAAGACGCGTATTCACGTCTAGATTTAGAATCTGAAATGAGATTTTTGTTTTTTTCAACCGTTCAAAAGTTATTTGCAGGTAAAGTTCACAATTTTCTGTCATTTTTATGTGGTTGTTGTAATGGCACATTAGGCTGAGCTAAAAAAGTGAAAAAGTGTTGGGAAACGTGGCACGCGGAAGGACATCACCGTGGCGGTAGCCACGGCTATGGCACACACCCGGAGTTGGAATGGCGTAGCCCAGGGTTATTTTTTGAAGCGAGGCCGAAGGCCGCCTACGCGGAAAGGTGTTCTGCACATAAAAAACATGGATCACGCCCCGAGTTGGAAAGTTTCACCCTCATAACTTTTGAACATTCGAAAAAAAACAAACAAAAATCTCATTTCAGATTCTAAATCTAGACGTGAATACGCGTCTTCCACTTTTTGGTCTAGTTTTCCACTTTTTTGGTCTAGTTTTGGGTGGGCCCCATAAACTGCACCATTACCATATTTTATTACAACTTTATCAAATATGTATGAAAATTATGAGAATATGTTTGTAAAATTGTAGTTGATAATACAATTTAAATCTTTATAGCTATATCTGTTTAACTTGTTTTGTTGAAAGCCCCTTAAGTTACTGTAATTTGCATGTGCTTCTGGTAGACATAGATATAAGGTATGGATGTACAGTATTACCCAAAGTTATTCATCCAAAATGTTCACTTGAGGCGCTATTACACTGAAAATACCTGTCATGTCATGTTTTCTTGCTAAAAACCTGTCTCAGTCCTCAACTTCAGTTTTTGAAAAATCTCATATTCAAATATTCATTTACACATGTCTGGCACCTCCTATTACTCGCTGAAGATTCAACTAGTACCAAACCGCCATTGTTGTTCACAAGTGATTCGGCCAAAATAGAAAGCAGTTTATTTGAATGTTTTTTTTTTTCGTGTTATATATTTTAGAAGGCTTAAATATTAAAAATATGCAGTGTGGTGAGACATTGTTAATTCTAAGCGAAAGGCAAAAGGGTTTCCGTCAGTAATGAAATATAATGATCTAGTTTCTCAGGATGATAATGAAATTGCCAATATGTTTGCCGCCTTCTTTAAATCTAACTACTCAACTTCGTTGGATTCAGGTCTTTCGAACTATCCTTACAATTTACCTTCGCTTAATTCATCACGTTCCTGTTCTTTCTTTTGACGATGTACTAGTACATCTGGAAAATCTGAAAAGCTCATATTCCAGTGGACCTGACGAGATTCCCTCAATTGTGCTGAAAACTTGTGCACAGTTCCTTTGTCAACCTTTAACGTCTTTGTTTAACGCATCGCAAGGAATATTCCCTAATAAGTGGAAGGAGTCATTTATAATACCTTTATATAAAAATGGGGGTAGATCAAGTGTTACAAACTACAGAGGAATTGCTAAGCTTAGTGTTATTCCTAAACTTTTCGAATCTATTGTCACAAAACAATTAGCCTCTTCAGTCTCTTCTGGCATGGACCTATCACAACATGGGTTTTGCAAGGGTAAATCTACTGTGACTAACTTGCTTGAGTTCACGACGCACGTTTTTAGGAACTTTAGGGCCAACTACGAGATTGATGTCATATACACTGATTTTAGTAAGGCGTTTGATAAAGTTTCAAATTCTGTTTTGTTATTCAAACTTGACCAGTTGGGGTTTCCACCTTTATTTCTCATATGGATTTCATCTTACTTAAACGACAGAAAACAGCAGGTTATTTTTAATAATTGCAAGTCTGATTTTATAAATGTAACTTCTGGTGTTCCGCAGGGTAGTCACCTTGGTCCTATCTTATTTCTTCTGTTCATAAACGATCTCCCTAATGTTTTTAAGTTCTGCAAGCCCTTAATGTACGCAGATGACGTTAAACTTATTATGCCCATCCATGAACGAGAGGATAGGCAACGTCTTCAATCGGATCTAGGTCGGCTAGTTGAGTGGTGCCATGTAAACGCTATGTCACTAAACCTACCTAAGTGCAAGTACATGTGCTTCACCAGGAAATCCTACCAATCATATGATTACTATATTAACGATTATATTATTAAACAAGTCACTAGTTTTATTGACTTAGGCGTTACAATGGATCCTAAACTTGACTTTGAATTACATATCGATTCGTTAGTGAACAGAGCCAAAGGAACTCTGGCGTTCGTGAAACGGTGGTCTAAAGAATTCAATGACCCTTATGTTACTAAAACTCTTTTTACCTCTTTGGTAAGACCCATACTGGAATACGCTTCCATTATTTGGAACCCACAGTACCAGATTCATAGTGATAAGCTGGAGTCGGTTCAAAAGCAATTCTTGATTTTTGCGTTAAGAAATTTGCCATGGGACCCGACTAGGAATCTTCCTTCCTACAGTTGTCGCTTGAAACTTATACAGCTTCCTACTTTACAGAGTCGTAGGGAAATGCTTGGTGTTTTATTTTTGGCGAAACTGATAAATGGGATTGTAGATAGCCCATTCTTGCTTGGTGAACTTTCCTTTAATGTACCCATTAGACCATCCAGACATTTCCAGCCGATCAATTTAAAAATATGCAGATCGAATTTTGAGTTGCACGAACCTCTCCGTTGTTTGTGTTATGATTTCAACAAGCACTGCAACAAAATGGATGCCTGTAACTCACTGTTAAGTATTCAACAATATCTACTTTCAGCCTTAAATATGTAGCTCCCTACTGAGCGCATTCCATGGAGTCCTTCCTGACCCAAGTGCCCCCTTCTGGGCCTATTCTATTGAGTCCTTCCTGACTCATGCGCCCCCTTCTGGGCTATACGCGTCAGCTCCTTACTGAGCTTATTTAACTAATTTTAATTTTGTTAATTATATATGTATATTAAAAGCATTACGTTCCTCGTTAAGGCTTGGTTGCCGGCTTTAGTATTATATTAATTGTATCCATAGAATTAAGATAATATTATTGACAATATTCTTTGTAAAGTTATTTAACTTTTCTGTTTTTGTATATGTGTTTATTTTTTATGTCGATCGCTCTATGTCTGTGTCGACTTTAAACAAATAAAGAAGAATAAAGAAGAATATCGTTCAGTGTGAAGTGTTTTTAATTCTTTAAAGTGAATAATTATATACGCATATTGTCACTTGCGAAGCGAATACATTTGGCGAGTCGAACAGATTGGCGAACTCACCTAAAATTTGCATTGTGAGTGGCGAATGAACATTTTCGCCTGCCATGTTATGTTGCCATTCAAACAAATTCAAAAAGTTCATCCGAATTTGACGTTTCTGTCATTTTTGTGTCATTTGCATATGTTTTTATTTATTTATTTGTACAAAAGAGTGCGATGTTTGTGTAATTGTAGTAGGTAGCGAGGATGATGTGCGTCAATTGGAAATGGCAGCTCATACCGAGTTCATAAAAAGTGGTGCTAGTTCGGATACAGATGAGCTGGATGTGGGAAGTAGTGGTGCAAGGAAACGTAAAACCCACAGTGGCACCAATGGTGATTTAATGATAGTAGAAGACGTTTTGCAATCACATCCACTTGAATATAACAATTGGCAATAGCGCAAAAGATGCGCATGAATACATAGTGGTGCGCCTGCGTTACTTCAAACGTATGTGTTTTGCCACTGCAGCAACATTACAAAAAATTATACCAGATCTTATTAAATCCATTTAACAAATGTGGAACTCTCGCTTGAATTTAAAGAAACAAATACGGGCTTTGGTTCAAAAACAAATTGATTTACATATACATATTTGAAAGAAGAATGTTTATCCACTACTCGCCCCTCATGCAGTCTTGTACAGTGGACTTCACTTACTTATGAGGAGTATGTTGCATCTGCACCCGGAGATTGTCAGTAGTAATCATTTTTTTAACGTGCCATCGTTTACCCACATTGACCTAGAGGAACTATTATTTAATTTCATTAAAAAACACACAAAAGTTGTTTACTCACTTCTATGTTGTTTTATTTTCGGTTAAAATTCTTTTTTCTATCAAAAAATATGAATAAACACAAAATTTGTCGCTTCTTTTTCTCAAATGCGAATGAAATAAGCATTCGTCAAATTTTGACACATTTGGCGAAGCGAATCTAAGTTTTTCGCTACTGGCAATTCGAGAAGTTCATTTTCGTCACTCATTCGCCACTTTTTGGCGAATTCGCCACAGATTCGCACAAGGCGAATTATATACCTGGTGATGGCATACAATCAGCTGATTGCTTGTTCTTCCCGTTCTGTAGTACATTTGGGGTTCATACAAATGTCATCAAAAGAAAATCCTCAACTTTGTGCAATATTCAGCACTTCACACAATCACCATGCAAGTAAATATCTATTTCTACATAAATTACACTATTTTAACAGTTAATTAATTAAATTTTCACTCCGAAATTCACGTATGAAATTTCTGCGATGAAAACAAACAGTGTGTGTCCTTATGGTGTTCACTTCATATTCTCTTTCACTTTGACATCCGAGTGAACGGCGAATCAAGCCCAAGATGGCTGAATTCGCTTTGCTACCACCATATATAAATTCGCCTAGGATTCGCATGCCGCAATTCGAGACGGCGAAATTCGGCAAAATTTTCATTCGCTTCGCATGTGACAATATGCGTAATAAGCAAGTCTGGTAAACTTTGAAGCTTCCTTACAAACAATATTGCAAATTTAAACACGATTTTTTCTCAAAATATATGGCTTGCCTCCAAGTTCGGTCTTTTGTTTTGTGTTCTGTGCGACCCCCTCTACCCCTCAAAAAATTCCTAGGTTCGGTGCATCATCTAAAATATTCCCCATAAAGCAGGTTTAAAAACTTATCAATTGCAATAAAGTGTAAATGAAAGTTTCTAGTTGCAGTTTTTACTATGAAACAACTCTGAACGCTATTTCCTTCATTCCACTTAGTCTTAGTACCATCATCCACTGCCTCACACGCCGATTCGTAAAAAAAGATGCCATTCTAGTAGGGGTAAACAATGTTCTATAGTATTCCTTCTTTTACTGTACTTATTTTTCTGGTATTTGTTTCCTTTATTAGACAACTGCTAAAACACGTCCAAAATTTTAGGGAAAGGTGTCAAAATACGCGTTTTGACCTCGGTATCAATGATCCTAATTCAAAATTTATTTTTTTGTTTTAGTGAAAAGTTATTAGCAAAAAACCAACAAATGACCCAGGTCAAATCTTGATATAGGGGCCCGATTCATGTTTTTTATGTGCAGAATACATTTCCCTCAGCCGGTCCAACACCGGCTACGCGATCCCAATTATTTCCGCTCAGAACATACTTTTGCATTTTTTTCTTCACTTGTAATTTGTGATTACAACAACCACATGAATAATTTCAAAAAATGCAATCAATTTTGATTTTGGCATTTGTCACAATCAGCTGTTTGTTACTTGCTAGTTCCATTTTATAAAATTTTTACTGTGAAAGTGTTCGGTGGCGCAAAACACTTCAGCGAGAGAACGCATTTTGACATTTCATTGACACAGAGACCTGCAAGTATTTACTGAGGATTTTTGGCTCCGTAAAAGTTGCAAGTGAAAACAGCTGATCGTGACAAGGGAAAGCAACAACAAAAATTTAAAAATTTGAATTTTCAACCAATCAAAATGGCAATAGCTGTTTTTGCTGCAAGTTTCTACTGACTCCTGTTCGGTCACAAACTTTTAGGTCTGTTTCTTGACTGCTAATTATGAATAATTATTCCTAAAAAGTGTTCTTTGAAAAAATTAGCAGCGAATCCAGCAGCTTTTTGACATTTAATTGAGAGAAAGAGCGCCAATTCGCTGCAAGTTCGCTGCTGGGGATTGCTGGAGATTTTTGGTCCAGCAATAACTAGCAAGTAGCAAACAGCTGATTGTGACAAATGCCAAAATCAAAATTGATTGCATATTTTTGTGAAATTTAAAATTTATTACGAATATTTTGAAAACTATGAGTTATTTACCAGCAAATGAAGTAAGTATGGTATTTCTGCTGGCTCCTGTTCGGTGAAAAACCAGCAGAAGAGAGATAAAACTAGCAGAAATGAGAGTTTGACAGCTTTTTACGAGACTCTCTTCTGCTGACAGTTCTTTGCTGGAGATTTCAAGAAACAGACCTTTTACTTTTTGCGTTTCGAGAGAGTTTTACGTCATTCTTTCTTTACTTACACTTTTTGCAAGTTTTGCCACCGAACAAAGCTATTGCTGGACGAAAAATCTTCAGCAATCCCGAGCAGCGAACTTGCAGCGAATTGGCGCTCTTTCTCTCAATTAAATGTCAAAAAGCTGCTGAATTCGCTGCTAATTTTTTCAAAGAACAATGAGAGATGATTGCTAATTTTTACGCGAACGCGAAATTTACAAAAAATTTGTTTCACAGTAAAAATTTTATAAAATTTTTTGCCACCGAACACAGCTAGTATTTTATTTATTTGAAAAAAGTATATGTTTCTTAAGCCAGAAGTTGAAATTAACAATGAATGAACCTCTTTGGGCATGTGTCATCGAGAGGCATTCACTACTTAACCCTATAACTGGTAAGACCGTCTCCAGACGGTCTCTTTTTTTTTGCCCTCAGATTAGAGCATATACATTTTTGTAGCCTAAAGTAACGGTAAATGTGTGCTCAATACTTGTTCTGACATTTTAATGCATTATTGAAGTCGGTCAGACAATTCATTTGGAAGTTTCTCTCAGTGAAGTGCGAACGTAGAAGTAAAATAACGTTTGAAATTATTTCTCCAGTATTGAGACGGTATATATAAAAAAAATCACATTTTTAATAAAGCAGAGGGGCTAAATATTTACGGTAAGTACTTGGCATACTTTATGAGAGGTATGAACAGTTTTTGGAAAAAAAATTATTGCAATTGGATTTCTCAAGGTAAAACGTGAAGACCGTCTCAAGACGGTCTTGGTAGTTGAGAGGAAAAAAAATTGCTTGTGGTTGTTTCACCGCGATTTTTTATTTATTGGATATTGACATAAACGTGTACTGTTATTGTAGAAATATATTTCTTGCAATAGGATCGTTCCTCGCGTTTTTATAAAAAAAATTTTATTTGGAAGTGTTGTCGGATGAACAATTGATGGAATTCATCGACTCGGTAGAAGTCGACGGCGAAAGTTTTAGCAGTGATGAAAGTATCGATGACCCCGACTATGTCATTGATAATATTGAGGGTGATTACTCAGCTGAACAGGTGATCGCAGAATGCTTGCATGAAATGGGTCAGGCTGATAATTCGGATAGGAAGCCCTAGAAACCTAACGACATCGACAGGGGTGGACCAGAGAGATATGGGTGTTAGAAGAGTAGGCTCGGTTGAGCAGACAAACATTCGGCAAGTCGGGGTTCAGCCTGGATAACTAAGAGTAGCAGTAAGGTCCTCGCGATCAGTTAAAAGATCCCGATCTCCATTACCAACAGTTCAAGTAACTGGACCATCAGTTCATCCTAATTCTGGAGGATTTACAGAAAAAGGTATAAATCTAAGTTTTAGTGCTATATATTTTACTAACTCCAATATTTATTCAAGATCTAAGTGTTATAACGAATAAAGACTTATCGAAATTGATCTGGCGTAAAAGATCTCTGCGTTTACATGTCAACGAGCTAGCTCTTTGTGGAAATTCATCACTTCCATTTTCTATGAAGAGGCTAGAAATAACAATGGAATTTTTAAATTTCTTTTCCACTACGGAAATTCTGGACTTGATTAACTTCATTGAAATGTTGATATTTTGTTTATTCACTTGTGGGCGGTGCCACGCCCATTTTCCAAAATATTAAAAAAAGAACCTTTAAACAACACTAATAGCATCATCAAGTGAATGAGTGTACTAAATTTTAGCATTATATCTTTATCAGTTAAACAGATATTGCATATTCCGGTTTCCTAACTAAGAGAGAACTTTAGTCCTAAAAGGGGCGTGGTCGTTCACCGATTTTTCTTATTTTCTGTGGTAGTACTCTACATAAACATAACATGCCTGGTACCTTGTTTCGTAAACCTATCTCACACCGTTCTGAAGTTATTAGCAGTCGAATTTGAAAATTGCTTGACTCATAAGTGGGCGGTGCCACTCCCACTTTCCAAAATTTTGCAAAAATAATGTAAAGAATATGAAAATTGATGTATGTACCAAATTATATTATTATAGCGGTATCAGTTAATTAGATATGGACTTTTCAATATTTCCACCTCCTTTCAATATAACTTTTATGAAAAAGTAGGCGTGGTAGCCAAGCGATTTCGTTTATTTTCTATAGCTGAATTTAACACAACAATAGTATGCCCTCTACAAAATTTCGTTATACTAGCATAAACTGTTCTGAAGTTATTAAGAGTCAAAATTTAAAAATTTCTTCAAATATATGTGGGCGGTGGCACGCCCCTTTTCAAAAAATTTTATAAAATCGGCTTTAGAACATCTAAGTTAATACATATTGCAAATTTTATCATTGTAGCTGCTTCTGATATTGAATTAACCCGTTTTATATGTTTTTCGAAATTTTCGATATCGAAAAAGGGGAGTGGTTATGGTCCGATTTTACGCATTTTCAATACCAATCTATTCTGAGCCCAAATAAGTACGCATACCGAATTTGGTGAAGGTATCTCATTATTTGCTCAAGTTATCGTGTTAACGGACAGACGGACGGACATGGCTCAATCAAATTTTTTTTCGATCCTGATCATATTGATATATGGAAGTCTATATCTATCTCGATTCCTTTATACCTGTACAACCAACCGTTATCCCAACAAAGTTATAATACCCTTGTGCTAGTACTAGTACGCTGGGTATAAAAATAGTGATTTTTGACGATGGTTTGATTCATAATTTCTTGTTTCCATGAAATTTTACAATAATTTTTTTTGACACCAGATGCATTTTAGAGCCAAAATTTATTGGATTAGGCTGCATAACTTGAAAACTTGAAGTCCTTTCCAAAAAAAAAACTGGTATAATTAAGAAGTGAGTGCCTCTCGATGACACATGCCCAAAGAGGTACATTCATTTTTAATTAGTGGCAAAAAAATGACGTCGAAACCGGGAAACCGGATGAAATTTCCAAAAATTTCAACTTCTGACTTAAAAAACATACATACTTTTATCAAATGAATAAAACACTATATATATTTCGAAAGTATCGACAATTCTCTACCCAAAACCGTTGAGAATTTTGAAATCGGTTGAAAATTGGTTTTTTAATGCATTTTTTTTAAGTAGAAACTGAAAAACGGTTTTTTAACAATAAAAAAAATTTGAGGGTATAGCGGATTTTTCAAATACCGTTTCATGTTACACTTGACTAGATAAACAATCTTAGCTAGGTCGCTTGATGAGTGTATTTATTTTATTGTTTGTAGCATCGTGTAATTGCATTGAATACGAGTCTCGAGTTAACTATTTTCCGGATTTAAGCTATGGTGCAATATCTTTCAACGTCGCAGTTGTCTATAATTTTAGATATCTGGGTGTTATTATCGATCATAACTTACGCTGGTCTTCGCATATCTCTGCCATGAAAGTTTACTTGCTAGCAACTGTTCGCTCATTTTATCGCCTTCAAAACTTATGTGCAAGCAGTGTACCTATAATTATGTACCATGGACTTTTACAGTCTATACTTCAATATGGCATACGTTGCGGGAGCATTGCATATTCTAGTAGAATTCGATCACTCTTAATGTTGTGTTGCGCCAAAAAATTATGATGGGGGTCCTCCAGATCAACCTTGCGCCTGTCCGCAGGTGTGGTAGACATTGTATTAGTCCAGGAGCCATGGATGACTGGTGCAAGGATCTGTGATTTGAGGACGCCTGGCTATAAGCTTATCTGCGCTCATGACAAGGGTAAGCCACGGACATGTATTCGAGCTAAGTCTACTCTTAATGTTTTTCTTCTTCCACAATTTAGTGATGGAGATCTGACAGCGGTTAGCGTCGAAGGGTGCGGTAGAAGGTGCTAGTTTGCGTCCTTCTATCTGGCCCATGATCATCAAGGCTCACTACCACCAAATAATTTCCGGGAACTCGTGAGACAGTCAAACCCGCGGGAGGAAATGCTTATACTCGGAGGCGATGCAAATGGCCATCATGAGCAGTGGGGCAGCACGGATACCAATGACCGGGGTGAGTCTCTTTATGATTATCTCCTAGGTACTAATCTAGATATATGTAATAGGGGAGCGACCCCACCTTTATCACAAGAAACAGGGAAGAGGTCCTTGACATCACCCTAGTCACGGACTTTTTCAGCCATCTTATCGAATCCTGGAAGGTTCTAAATGAACACTTGGCTGTGTTCGTAAATGCAACATGACTTGCAGTATAAGCAACAGTGGCATCACTGCGAATTTGACGAGCGATGCTCTTGATAGAATTTTTGACAATTTGCAAATACGTTTGTTTGCTTTTTTGAACGCGTATAATACTAAAATGGAAATTTTGCTGAATCTAACACTAGACGAATTTTGTGAGCAAGGAAATGGTACATTTTCTTTAAATTTAAGAAAAAGAAGGTTATTGTAGTCAAATAGAAAAATGTTTAGGTTCAAATGTTTGTCTTTAAAAAGAAAAATACCTAAAAACAAATCATTTATTAAAACATTTTCTATTCTCATTTCCGAATGAATTGGGCCACTTTTAAAGTAAGGTTTTATAAGTTTTATGAAAATTAATAAGTTATAGTTTCACTTTAAATAGGCTTTGGAAAAGGCTTGGACTCCTCCTCTATATTCAGCCGTACTCTCAGCAATAGCTGTGTCTCCGCATTACTAAGATTTTCACTAAAAATAATTATTTTTACGATTATTATTAACATAATTTAACTAAAATTCAGTACAAAAATTAAAATAAAACAGTTTTGCACTTACTTTTCGTCAGACATCGTTAAATCGTGATCAAAAGCAACTAAAATTTCTTTGATGCGAGTGATGAGCGACTCTTGATAGAAGTGTTGCATTTTAGAACGTTTGATTATTGCAGTGCTGCCATATTGGCATTTCTGAACGTTCTGCTTGTGATGCAATTGCAGTTTGCGCGTCTTGATGCATTTACGAACACAGCCCTCCTTTTCAGACCACAGGTACATTAGGAAAACAAACTGGGGCTACTACCTAGGAAAACAAACTGGGGCTACTGCCAAACAGTTTACAAAACCCCGACTAACATTTCTGAGCTTGATGGGCTCGTAAACAATTTCAGTCAGCGTTGTAGGACTGCTTTAGATAGGGCCTGCCCAAACAAGAAGGCAGCGAAAACCCGGCTTTTAACAAAGCAAAGCATGACGGTCATGAGGAATCATGGGTTTTATCTTCGTTTAAGCCCTTTAAGTCGCCGGGCCCGGATGGAATTTTTCCGGCTCAGCTTCAACACACGGCCTCAAATACGTACCGGAATCGTGGAGGGAAGTCAGCGTGGTCTTTATTCCTAAAGCTGGAAAACCCTCCCACTTAAAACCAAAGGACTACAGGCCAATAAGCCTGTCTTCCTTCCTTCTTAAAACATTTGAGAGACTCTTGGAAGACTACATCCGGAGGATGATTGACCCATAGTCTATATCGCAGGCCCAGCATGCCTATACCAAGGGCAGGTCAACTGACACTGCCCTGCACTCATTGATGTCTGTCATAGAAAGGTCACTTCACCTCAAGGAGTACACACTGGTGGCATTTCTTGACATAGCAGGCGCTTTCAACGTTTTTCCAGAAGCAATCACTTCGGTCCTGACAGGCCTGCGGGTGGACGCGTGCGTGGTAGAGCTTATATACACTCTGCTTACGGAAAGGCGGATAAAAACAAAGCTAGGCGGGAGCGAAGTCCACAGACTCGCTAACCGAGGCACCCCTCAGGGCGGAGTTCTCTCTGCGTTATTGTGGTTGGTTACCGTAAACCAACTTTTATGTCTCATGGAATTAGAGGGTCACCAACTGATCGCGTATGCTGATGACATCTGTGTCATTGTGCGTGGGAAATTCCCGCAAAAACTCTGCAACTTAATGGAAGGGGCACTATCCAAAATATCCTCCAGGGCCACGGCCTCTGGCTTGGAAGTAATCCCTGAAAAAACTGAGTTAGTTCTCTTCTCGAGGAGGTACAAGTTACCAATTATGACACTACCAAGAATGGGGGTGTGTCTCTTGTTCTGAGCGATAAGGTCAAGTACTTAGGGGTTATTCTGGATAGAAAACTGCTCTGGCATGACAACATAATGGATCGATCCAGGAAGGCGGCGGCGGCGCTGCAAGAGGGCAATAGGTGCCTCCTGGGGGTTCTCCCCTAAGGTGGTACACTGGGTCTTCACGGCCATTGTACGCCCGATTCTCCTATATGGTGTTTTGGTCTGGTGGCCTGCACTGGCCAAAAGCACCTATTTTAAAATTTTGCAAAAAGTACAAAGAAGCTCGGAGCTATGTATAACAGGGGCTCTCTCCCACCGAAGCACTAAACACAATACTTTACCTGCCACCCCTTGACCTTATGGCGCGGGAATCATCTGTTATCTCGGCTCTACGCATACGGGAAACAGGTATCTGGTCAAATGGAACTTGGGGGCATGCCACCATCTTGGATACATGCACCCCTGTCCCAATACCAGCACTGACCGACTACTGCACATCTAGGAATGTTTTTGTTAAGAACTACGCAGTGTTCATACCAACGCGACAGGACTGGGATAGTAGACAGCGCACTGTCCCGGGCGCTCTAAACATATTTTCCGATGGCTCTATGCTTGACGGGAAGGTGGGAGCGGCCATCTTCTCATTGGAATTGGGTCTGGAGGTCTCCTCCCGCCTTCCGGATCACTGCAGTGTATACCAAGCAGAAATGCTGGCAATACATAGAGCCGTAAGCCATCTGGCTACTGTGCCTAGTGATGGAAAACGGGTTTTCATTTTCTCGGACAGCCAGGCTGCACTAAAGGCCCTGGACTCATTCGTCGACAATTCAAAGTCGGTCACTGAATGCCGCAGATCTCTTAACGAGATGGCACAGCACTTCAGTATCCACCTTATAAGGGTACCTGGACACAGGGATATTGAGGGCAATTGCAGAGCGGATGAGCTGGCCAGAAGAGGCACCACCGACCACCTATGGCCACTTTCAAGCTCCGTGTAAGCACGAGCACTATAAGATCTGCAAATAAGAAATGGTCAGCAATCTCAACATGCGCCTAATAGGCACTCACGGTGTCAGATTGGGGACGACAACGTATGATTATTGTCGTAGTTGTAGATGTATCGAAGAGGAGGAGAGTGTCCAGCACCTCCTATGCCAATGTCCAGCACTTGGCCGACGTCGGTTGGCCTTTTTAGGGGAACCGTTCTTACTAGACCTTTCTGAGGTATCCGGATGTGAGGTCAAGGCACTAGCTAAATTCATTATTTCCACTAAATGGTTCCACTCCCCGTTTTAGGTATGGAAGGGACTCTCTTGCTTAAGTCCGTATGGGGTATCACAACGGGCCTATGTGTCGGGCTGTCACCTTGGGGTTTCGGCCCAGCCCTCGCAACCTAACCTAACCTAATGTTTGCAGAAGTGTCTTACACGAAGAGGTTGTAATGCTAGCCGTTTAACGCACTCGATGAATCTCTTTAAAAGATTAAATATTCTCCCTGTGAGACAGTTGTACAGTTTTTTTATGAGAAGTGGTTAATTACGAAGTCCAATATACACTCCACCCATGTTAAGGTGCAATTAAAATACAAATGTTACTGTTCCTGCCTCATGCAAAACTATGTATCGAAACTTCTATACCAAGGTATCATGTATGATTTTCAATTAGCTTCCCGGAGATATACAAACATTTCGAAGAATAAGCGTCTTCCTAGAACAGGTGAACTTATGACTTGTTGGGTTGAACCATGACGATATTGAAATTCTGTTACGGCCTATCACATAATCAGCTACCGATTTAAAATCATTTCAACATACTTTCAAATTCTTGTTTACTTTTTTTTATTAAACAAGTTCATTTGTAAGTTGCCTGCTATGTAATGAGTCGATGTAGGTACTCTTCCTTCTTATGTTGAATAAGCTAGTAGATTTAAAGGAAATCGATAAAGCTTACTTTTTAATATTTTCTAACTCAGATCCGCAGCTGCTTTTTCGCGAATCGATCCGCACTCCCCGCGAATGGTATCCGTCGGATATGAGAAAAAGGCATGACTGCGATTTAAAAATTCGCATTCGATCACGGAACGTGTATTGTAATCCGCCCCTGGTTCGGAACGAGCTCGAGGCCACAAGAATTTTTCTGTATCGAAAATTGTTGTTGTTTATTTTTTTTTATATAAGAAAAAAAAACAGCGTATTGTTAGCTCAATGGTTGGCAATGCGTGCCAAAATTTCTCTGATGACTGAAGTTAGCACCTTCCGAAATGGATCTATAAGAAAAGCTATGGCGGTTGTCTCTAAACCTTTCCTGTTCAATTCAACAAAAAACTTTAAATAATTAAATAAATCATTAAAAAAAAAAACAATAATTTTCGATACAGAAAAATTATTGTGGCCTCGAGCTCGTTCCGAACCAGGATACTTGCAAATGTACAGGCCGTAAAAGCCAACAAGTTGTTGGTAGAAAAAGGCAATATCAATGTTAAACCTAATAAATGTTATTTGTTTGCACCCCACAATCTTCCATTATATTCACTTCAAGAAATAGCGTTATCACTGTTCTCACTCTGAACACGGAATTATTTATTTCGGATTTTTTAATATTATAATTATTATTTTTTAATATTATAATTTATTTTAAGTTAGCTTCGCTTGTTTGGTTTTGCCACCATATTCTGCATTGGAATCGATATCTTTAACCTTCCGAATGCAAGAGGGGTGACCCATCACCCCACTACCCCTTTTTCTGTTCATGTAGGTGAAAAAGCCTTGCCGTCGGAAGGTTAGGAACCTTAGCTCCGCAGGGAAGATGACGCACTGAAAAAACTAGAAGATATTTACTTGTTTTTCCTTAAAGTGTTTCAATTATACAGATACCAGCGTAAAAATATAGTTCTATGTTATTAACTTGTAGAAACGATTTGTTAGTTTTTAAATAAAAATTACAAATTTTAAAACGGAAAGGTTTCTTTTTATACCCAGCGTACTAGTACTAGTACAAGGGTATTATAACTTTGTTGGGATAAAGGTTGGTTGTACAGGTATAAAGGAATCGAGATAGATATAGACTTCCATATATCAATATGATCAGGATCGAAAAAAAATTTGATTGAGCCATGTCCGTCCGTCTGTCCGTTAACACGATAACTTGAGCAAATAATGAGATATCTTCACCAAATTCGGCATGCGTACTTATTTGGGTTCAGAAAACGTATTGAAAATGGGTAAAATTGGACCATAACCACGCCCCTTTTTCGATATCGAGAAACGTATAAAACGGGTTAATTCAATATTAGAAGCAGATACAATGATAAAATTTGCAATATGTATTGATTTCGATGTTCTAAGGCCGATTTTATCAAATTTTTTGAAAAGGGGCGTGGCACCGCCCACATATATTTGAAGAAATTTTCAAATTTTGACTCTCAATAACTTCAGAACAGTTTGTGTTAGTATAACGAAATTTTGTAGAGGGCATACTATTTTTGTGTTAAATTCAGCTATAGAAAATAAACGAAATCGCTTCGCGACCACGCCTACCTTTTCATAAAAGTTATATTGAAAGGAGGTAGAAATATTGAAAAGTCCATATCTAATTAACTGATACCGCTATAATAACATAATTTGGTACGTACATCAATTTTCACATTCTTTATATTATTTTCGAAAAATTTTGGAAAGTGGGAGTGGCACCGCCCACTTACGAGTCACGCAATTTTTAAATTCGACTGCTAATAACTTCAGAACGGTGTGAGGTAGATTTACGAAACTATGTAGGTACCAGGCATATTATGTTTATGTAGAGTACTACCACAGAAAATAAGAAAAATCGGTGAACGACCACGCCCACTTTTGGACTAAAGTTCTCTAAACGAGAGTTACATTTTTTTCCACCATTCGATTTTTGGCATCGGGCGAAGGTGGACGCTTCGTGTTTTTATTGTGTTATTTTATAGTCAGTTAGTGCTAGTAAAAGTGGGTACAGTTGATGAAATCAACTTTTAGTTCATACATTTGTGATTTATGTGGAAGTTTTCTTCTGCTTGGCTTATTAAAAGCACTTAAAAAGTGCGTTCGTTTACTAAATCAAATCGTTGATAGTGTACATTAAAGGAAGTTTTCTTCCTCTTGGCTTATCAAAAAGCACTTAAAAAGTGCGTTCGACTAACAAATAATCTTTTGCGCCGCGTAATAAAGACTACGTACGAGACAAATTGGTGCAAATTCAGGTGAGTTAATCTTGGCAAGACTATTTTCTTTCTAATTTCTTTCAATTAATTATAAAAATTGCCCCAAAACCTGGGGTTGCTAAAAGAAAAGCACTCTCTGCCAATTATAAATCGTTTAAGAAAAAAAAGGCGCCATTAGTGGCGCGAAACAAAACCAAAGCCAACATGGCGTCGCCGACGTCAAAGTCGGTGGCGTCAGGGGCTGTAGGCGCCCATGAACATAGCGCTAGCAAAAAAGCTAAAATAATTAATGATGAAAATGTCTCTGGGTTCTATGAGCTTTCCAACAATGGCGGGCTAGTCAAAATTGATGACACCCGCATGGAAGCTGCCGTGAACACGGAAAAAACAAGTGCACAGACAACCAAACGGGAAAACGCAAACCCGCCAGTTTTTGTAGGCGAGATATTTGTGTTGGTAGACTCATCTGAGTGCGCCAACATAAAAAATGAAAAAGTAACGAGTGGCTTAACCCTTTCAAACCAAATAAAAGATCTGCGCTTTAAAGACATAGATTTTATTTATGCAATTGGCAAAACTCTTTACAAAGTAACTTTTAAAAACACCTATGCGGCAAACACGTTTGCTCTAGATGAAAGAATTAAAAAAAGAGGCTTAAAACCGTTCATTCCCAGGACCGCCCTGGAAATCTATGGTGTAGTCCGCGGAGTACCAATAGGCTACAGAGATGAGGATATTCTCAACTATGCACAATCAAGTATTAAAATTGCTTCTGTCAGACGCTTCACGCGTAGAGAAACAAATACGGAAAATTTCTTACCTACAACATCGCTTAAAATTGGCTTCTTTGGAAAGAATTTACCTCCTTTTATCACGTTTGAATATGCCAAACTAGATGTACACTTCTATATTCCTCCTTTAAAACAATGTAACAAGTGTGGTCGGCTTGGTCACACGCATTTAGGATGTCACTCAACAAAAAATAGATGCATTAAATGCGGTTCAGATGAGTGCCAAGGTGCATGCACAACCATTCAATGTATTTTATGTGGCAGCGACAGTCACACTGCTAAAGATAGGAAACAATGCCCACAGTGGGAGAAAGAGGAAAATGTCAATCGCATCAGGGCGACCAAAAAACTTTCCCGTAAAGAGGTGCTGGACCAATATTACCCCAAGAATAGATTTAGTATCTTTGAAGAAGATGAGAAGGAGTTCCCTACTCTTGTAGACAGCGCCTCTCAACCTCTTGATAAGGATCAGTTTATAAATGCAAATTTCACCAAAAAATCTTTTAGTACAGTACTTAAAAAAAATCCGCCCAAATTCCATAAAGAAAATATAAACTTAGCAAATCCCAACAACTATACAAAACCCTTCTCACGCAATAGTAATTACAAACCAAACCCCGTTTTTAACGCTGCATCGTATCAAAAAGGCTTAGTTTCTGAAATGGAGAAACTAATGTCTCAGCTAATAAAAATAACTCAAAAATTCTCCCTTGAGAAAAATGATAAACAAAGTTTCAATGAAATTGAAACTTTGAAAAAACACTTCAATACCATCATCCACAATTCTGACGAGTATAATGTTGCTAGAAATAGCAACTCCTCCCCATCCCCTAATCATGCAGGTGCTCCTGTATAACATCCAATCGTTTAGAGCCAACATAGATTCACTGGAGTTTTACTCCAACAAACACAATTTTGACATAATTTGCCTAAATGAAATATTTATGGCTACCAATACGTCTCATAGAAGACTTATTGGATACAATATTATCAAAAAGCATCGCAACGACGGATATGGAGGCGTTGCGATCGCTTTAAAAAAACATATCAAATTTAAAAAAATCACTTTCCAAACTAGTCATGACATACTGATCATACAAACCCTCAACCTAAACCCAAACATTATCATCTGCACTGCCTATTTCCCCCCCAACATTAACATTCAAAGTTTCAAAAATGAGATCGAGAGGCTCATACACCTCCTCGATCACCTGGAAAATGTTTTCATTTTAGGCGACTTCAACGCCCGGTCAATTGCATATGGCGACTGTGTTGACACGAACCGCGGCAAGTTCTTAACACAAACCATGCTTCAAACTAGCTTTCAATGTCTCAACAATGGTTCCTTTACGTTCCAAAAAGACTTTCGAGTCAACAATGGATCTGTATTAGACTTATCTTTTTCTAACTGTTCCTTCCCATGCAAATTTTATGTTGACCCAGTAAGGATAGGTGGCAGCCACCATCTTCCTGTCATCATCGAATCAGATCGAATCACTAACAATTCTCTTACCTTTACGTCAAGAACGAAACTCATTGCTGCCTTAACGGAATTGGAATGTGAATCAAATATTGAAGACATTGAAAACAAATTAACTAATGAAATAAAGCATTCAACCTTTCACATAACCAAAGACAGACAACCAAAAATGTGGTGGACTGAGGAGTTAACGAAAATGTACAGGCTACTTACAGCTGCTTCACAAAAAGCGAGAAGATTCCCTAGTCCATGTAACTTCGAATATCTCCTATCTAAACAAAAAGAGTGGAAAAAAAGTCTCAAAAAAGCCAAAAAAGCTAACTTCAATTCAAAAATAGAAGAAATAAACAGTAACATCGGCAAAAACCAGTGGAACTTTGTTAAGAGCCTTAGAGGTGACTTCAGTCAGGGTAACAACTCTCAGTGGAATCATGAAAATGATGATGCCTTTCTTAATCTGCTAAAAAATCAAGTCCCTGTCACACAGAGCACAGTTGCAACAAACCAACCAATTGATATAGAGCACTGCTTAGCTTTTTCCTTCGACGAACTTAGCACTAGCTTAAAAAATAAAAACAATAATTCAGCCGCCGGCGTGGACAAAATCTCGTACAGAATGTTAAAAGCTCTTCCAGACATAACCCTGAATTCGATCAAAACTGCTCTTAATGATCTCTTTCTTGCTAACCAAATTCCTGAGCATTGGCGCATCATTAAAGTTGTCCCAATACCCAAAAAAAACAAATGATTTCAACAATTTTAGACCAATTGCTTTAATTCCCGTCTTTCTAAAGCTGATCAATTCGTGCATAAAAGAAAGACTAAATGTTTTTATTGAGAACAACAACATATTACCGACCAATACCTTTATATATATATATATATATGGCGCGATATACAACAGTTATATCATTAACCTCCTAGGAGATTTTTGCGCCGAGCTTCTCTTCCAATTTGTGGTGTGCCGCTTTGAAATTTTTCCTACAAATTGGCGGGACCTACGTTTTTTCGCCGACTCCGAACGGCATCTACAAAGCAGATGAATTTTTGCTGAGAAGCCTTTCATGGCTGAAATACACTCGGAGAGTTTGCCAAACCACTGCCGAGGGGCGACCCCGTTTTGAAAAAACTTTTTCAAACTACTTTTTGATGTAACCTATACCAGGGCTCGAACCCGGACCTTCGGTGTGGTAGGCCGACAACACTACCTCCACACCACGGTGGCCGCCCAATACCTTTGCTTATAGGAAAAATAAATCTGCTGCTGTCTGCATTAATCACATTTTGCACCAAATTAGCCTTTCGAAGTTTGAAAAAAAGCAAGTCATCTTCTGCACAACGGACATCTCCAATGCGTACAACTGCGTGAATATAAGCATTCTGAAACAACACCTGACTGAAAACAACATAGAACCACTCTATACAGAATGGATCAGCAACTTTTTAGCGCACAGGATACTCAAAATTGGCAACAGCACAACTGAGATTAGAAACGGACTACCTCAAGGCAGCTGTCTCTCTCCTCTACTTTTCAATTTATACACGTCTAAACTCCATAACATCAGAGATACGAATTTCCAAGTTTTCCAGTTTGCAGACGACTTCTGTTTCATATCTTCGGGAACAAACCTACTAGAAGCGCAACAAAACCTTCAGGTAAAACTTAACCTCTTTTTTACTGCATGCAATGACCTCAATCTTTCTTTTAACCCCGAGAAAACCAAAATCATGCACATCAGCAAAGGGACCAAAAAAGACATTTCTATTATTATTAATGAAACCAGACTGCCCCAAGTAAATGACGTCAAAATTCTTGGCAGAGTAATAAATAACTCGCTGACGGTCAAACATCACTTCGCTGGTATTATTGAATCAGCCACAAACAACATCAAACTTTTCAAATATCTTACAAATGTCAAATCGGGTCTTCACCCACACAAAGCGCTAAACATTTTCAAAGCAATGGTAAGATCCAAAATAGAATACAGTAACACCACCACTGCTAATTGTGCCAAGACCTCAGTCAACAAAATCCGTACGCTTCAAAACAAATTCCTAAGAAGGAGTTTAGGTCTTACTCCATCCACACCCGTCCCAATTATGTATGCAATAGCCAATGAACTGCCTCCAACTGAAAGAATGACATGGCTCACAGCCAAGGAGTTTATAAAAATCTTTGCCTTTAATGAAAACATTTCTCTATCCATCAAAACCCACCCTTTTCTAAAGACCAGCTACTCTAGTGTATACAACACCTTTTCACAAATTTTTGATCGTCTTGGTGTGGTTGACCAAAACCCCACCTTTTCCAACATCAATATTTTAACCAAAACCCTCCCTCTCACGAAATCATCAATGGCTAATGAAAGCATAAAAACCTATTTTGCTGAATTGTTACATAACTACAAAAATAGGGACTTTTTCATCCTTTACAGCGATGCTTCCGTGGCAGATAACAGTACGGGTTGTGGTATTTACAACCACAGCAACAACTCAGAACACATGTTTCGAATAAACTTCAAAGCATCTTCTACTTACGGCGAACTATACGCCATTAAAAAAGCCATCAACATAGCTGCTAATCAAAATGAAAAAAGTGTAGTTATTTTTACTGACAGCCTTACTTCCTGCAATATTTTAAAAAATCGCAAGTCGCGCAACTTTTTAGCACATCAAATCCACCAAGAAATCATCGCTGCAAATTTTGACCAAATTGATCTCATCTGGACTCCAGGACATGTCGGAATACCTGGGAATGAACGGGCTGATGTTACAGCCAAAAGGGCCATTTATGATGGTTGCCTCATAAATGCAACTCTTACCATAGAAGAAGCCACTAAACAAATTAAAAACATTATTTTTGATGAATGGTACAATGAGTTTCTCATCTTTTCTCAAAATAAGCCAAATCTTTTTGCGTCAATTTTTCAGCAAAGAAAAAGCAAAGCCTGGTTTGAAAGGGTTTTCTTATCACCCACCGAAATAAAAACTATAAATCGCATTTTTTCCGGTCATACGTATGACCAAGCGTATCTATATAAAATAAACGCCCGGAGCTCCCCGAGATGCATCTGTGGCCAAATTGACTCGTATACACATCAAGTCTTCCAATGCCAAAGACTAAGTAACTTAAGGACTGACTTTGACATTTTTACATATGCTAATAACTTTGACGATATCTTTAGTAATAATAATCTTGCCAAGATTACTCAGCTGATTAAATTTATCCAAAAAGCCAAGATCTCATTTTAAATATCATGATTAAGTATTTTTATTATTTTTGTTAATTTTGACAACAAATACTCAATTTGTATTTTCTCTTGTTTAATGTTAAACACTCGTATATATTTTATGTTCCTTACATGCGCTCCACCTAGCTCTAGCCGCTCAAATCGATATTAAAAAAAAAAATATTTGACTTCAAAGTCACTCGATTATACATACTCGCAACACGCTTGCATTCACATCACTAATACGTAACACATATACGTATCACAATCACGCGAAGCTGTTGCACAAGGTTCTGGCCAATGGTATTACCACGTATGCAGTAGTGAAGCGTCAAACAACACAGAATCAAGCTAATCCTGGATTACAACATTCTTGGAGGAACAACCTGAATTATAGGTTCCATTGGGAACCTCTTCATTACATCAAAACCCAAAAAAAAAAAAAAAAAAATAAACGAGAGTTAGGAAACCGGAATATGCAATATCTGTTTAACTGATAAAGATATAATGCTAAAATTTAGTACACTCATTCACCTGATGATGTTATTAGTGATGTTTAAAGGTTTTTTGGTAATATTTTGGAAAATGGGCGTGGCACCGCCCACAAGTGAATAAACAAAATATCAACATTTCACAATTAACAAGCCACTGTGAAAGTATCTTAAAGACCTGCAATGAAAACTGATCTTCAAATAGGGACAAACAACATAATAAAATCCGTGGGCGTGCCACCACCCACTTTTTTAAAATTATGTAAATATTGATTAATGGACACATATATCCGTATATCAAAAATTTCACAAAATATTAAAAATTATTTTTGTGTAAGTGGTAATTCGTGGAAGTGAGTGTCGGTAACTTTATAAGTAATTGGCATCCTTACAAAATGGCGGACGCTTTGGCGTCAGGCCTTGTAGGTACCGCCATGGACATAGAAGTTGATACGAATTCTAAAAAGTCTGTTAGTGAGAATAAACCGGATTGGGAACCTAAAATGCGTAGGCCCAAAGCCAATAGGCACAGAGAGGCGTCCAAAGTTGTTACAACTCAAAACAAACTACCTATAGAATTGCCTCCTATGCAAGGTTTGCTTGTAAAACGAGGTACAGTTCCAACCGCTTGTAATTCAGAGGGTGCTGATAGGTCCACAGGTGCTAGTCCCAAGGGAGACAGTACTGACTCTAAAGAATTAGTTGAAGTAGGTGAAATAGATATTTCGGCATCACAGCCAAAAAATATGGAGCTAGACTCAAAAATAGATGAGCAAGGAGTAGTGCAAAGGAGAGAGGTAGAAGAAATTTTGTTTGATAAGGATTACAAGGGGATCTATGCGGTTCTAGTAGATACCTCTAGCTCGAAGCATTTTGAAAATCAATCCATGAGAAGTGGTTTGGTTTTATGGTCAAAGATTAGAAATATTGGTATTGAGGAGATTAAGGAAGTTAGGGCGTTGGGAAAATCACTGTATAAAATTTTCTTTGAGTCGGCTGTAGCAGCCAACAATTGCGTCAAGAATGAAAAACTTTTAAATTTGGGTGTTAGGCCCTTCATACCCAGGTCTTTCGTAGAAACTTATGGCGTCATAAGATATATCCCTGAAGAATTTACTGACGAGGAAATTTTAAACAACATAATTTCTGATGTAAAGGTCACTGCAGTGAGCAGAATTAAGCGTAGGGATAGGGAAGATAAGGAAAAATTTGTTCCGACACAAACAGTAAAAATTAGTTTTGCGGGTGATGAATTGCCTGAGAAAGTGCAAATATGGTTTACAAATTGCAAAGTCCAACATTACTTCCCCCCGGCTAAACAATGCTACAATTGTGGCAGGCTAGGCCATACAAAAGCAAGTTGCAGGGCTAAAACAAGATGCATTCTATGTGGAATGGAAGGTGTATGTAGTGAGGGCTGTAGAAATAAGAAATGCATATTGTGTGGTGACGTAAATCATACCTCGTTAAATAAGAATGTATGTCCTACGTGGCAGAAGGAAAGACAAGTCATTGAGGTTATGACAATTAAAAAAATTAGCAAAAGAGAGGCATATGACACGTATACGCAGTTGCAAAGTACAAATAATCAAAATAGGTTTGACCTGTTGGCGGACCTCGAAGAGAATTTTCCACAACTTAATAGTAATGTTCCTAGAACCATAAATGCCAATGCAGAAACCAATCGTAGATTGGTTACCAGATCTTACAATGTAGTTGCACGAAAAGGTGCTGAAAGGGAGAGGAAGGTGTCCCCGGTTAGGGAAAAGAGGCCACGATGTGAAAGTATACCTGTTTATGACAGGCCAGGTTGGTCAAGAGTTTCGGATGTAGAAAAGATCATTGATCTACTACAGTCCCGTTTTGAAGTTACAAAAGATGATCCTTTAGTTACGATTTTATACAAAATGTGTGAGGAAAATGGATGTGGTGAGCCCTTAAATGAGAGGGTGGAAAGATTTCGCAATCCCAATGGTCAAGTTGTTACAATATAATTGTCAAAGTTTGAAGTCAAACAAAGTACATATTGATATGTTTAATCAACAAAATGAGATAGATATTGTTTGTTTACAAGAAATATTCTCACATGATGAGGATAAGTTAGAGCATAAATTATTAAATTTCAAAATGATAAGAAAAACTAGAGCGGATGGATATGGCGGTGTTGCCATAGGTTTTAGGAATAATATTTTGTTTACCAAAATAAGATTTAGAACAACATTAGATGTTGTTATAGCAAAAACTAGAAACTTAAACAAAAATTTCACAGTCTGCTCTGTGTATTTGCCACCTTCAGTTAATTTTGACCTTTTCAACAATGAGATGTTTAAATTGATATCGTTTCTGAATGGACAAAAGAATGTTATTTTGCTTGGAGATTTCAATGCCAGAATGAGTGTGTGGGGAGATTCTCTAGACACACCTAAAGGCAAGGCTTTACTATCTTTGATAAACAATTCCAACTTGAGGTGTATAAATGACGGCTCTAAAACCTTTTTGAGAACTTCAAACTTGGCTAGTACTGGTCAAGGTAGTGTTCTGGATTTATCATTTGTCAGCTTTCGGGGTGATATCACGTGGCATTGTAAAACTTCTTTTGTAGGAGGGAGCCATCACTTACCCATAGTAATTGATGTTAAGGAAGTTTCCAAATTAAAATGCAATTTTGTATCTAGAAAGGTAATGGGTAAAAAGATTAGTGCTATTCAAAATATTAACAATGTAGGTGATTTAGTTGATGCTTTAAAAAATGCAAAAAATTCGGCCACCATGAATTTGGATGAGTCCCAACATACTCCTAAAGCGTGGTGGAGCGAAGATTTGGCAAGGAAGTATAGACTTCTAAACGCTGCGAGAGGTAAAGCGAAAAAAACTAATAGAATTGAAGACTTGGAATTGGCATGCCAACTTCAAGATGACTGGAAAGAAGCTGTCAAGAAGGCTAAGAGAGAAAATTTTCAAGAAACAATTGAGTCCCTAAACCAGGCTCCTAACACCAAAAAAGCCTGGTGCTTCATCAATAACATGAAGAATTTTCAAAAGGCATCTGACTCCCAATGGTGTGCAGAAGACAATTCAGACTACTTAGAATTCTTAAAGCAACAAGTGGTGATACCAAACTCGCCCACTGTAGAAGAAATAGTTACAAATTTATCAATACAGCTGGAAGCTCAACCATCTCCTGTGGGAATGGTAGAGCATAGACTACATAAGTTAATTGATAAAAAACAGAACACAGCGGGTGGAGACGATCATATAACGTATAAAATGCTTAAAATGTTATCGTCTGAAACATGGTTTAAACTTGAAAAAATTTTGCAACAGCATTTCAGCTCCAACAATATCTTAAATGAATGGCGTAACATTCGAGTAGTGCCAATTCCCAAGAGGAATGGTAATAGGGACAATATTGAGAATTTTAGACCCATCTCACTTATTTCTGTCTTGGTTAAAGGTATCAACATGTGTGTGAAAGAAACGTTGACAGAGCATTTGGAATCCAGGTCAATGCTACCTGCCAACAGTTTTGCATACAGAAAAAATAAGTCGGCACCCATGTGCCTAAACGAAAGCCTCCATGCAATTGAGACTGCCAAATGCAATAAAAACAAAGTATTTGTCTGTGCGTTGGACTTGTCCAATGCATACAATTGTGTTGATATTGTTAAACTTACATCAACAATGCAAAACCTAGATGTCCATCCCAGTATCCTGGTGTGGATTTATAATTTTCTGCATAGAAGGACCCTTATGTTAGGAGATTGTAGGGTTCAAATTGAAAATGGGTTACCACAAGGCAGTGTGTTATCGCCGGTTCTTTTCAATGTATATACAGCAGGGCTGCATGGTTTAGAAGACAACCATACACAAGTTTTCCAATTTGCTGATGACTTTTTACTGGTATCACATGACAAGACTGCGTTAGGAGCACTTGAAAACCTAAAGGAAAAATTAACACTGTTTAAAGAAAAATGTACTGATTTGTGCCTAGATATCAATTTTGAAAAAACAAGTTTTATGTATATGGCCAGGTCAAGTAAGAATTCCTTTAATCTTCAAATAGGTACAAACAGAATTAAACAAGTTGGACAATTAACGTTTCTTGGAAGGATAATCACAGCCGGTGGAATATTAAACAGCCAGGTTCTGAAAATTAAAAAAGATATTATACCAGCTTCTAACCTTATCAAAAGACTTACCACTATAAAAGGGGGTATTACTCCAAAAGTAGCTTTGAATACATATAAAGCCTTTGTTAGGTCAAAAGCTGAATATGGATGCACAACGTGGTCGAATGCACCAAATGGTTACAACAACAAATTGCAGGTGTGCCTGAATGATAGTATCCGGAGATGTATAGGTGTACCTCCAAGTACACCAGTACACTCAATGTTTGTTTTGTCTGGTGAGTTACCACCAATGCTCAGAGCGGAGTGGCTCACCGCTAAAGAATTAATTAAACAATGGTTCGTCAACCAACCTTTAAGGTCCAGAATCCAAAATGGTCCGAATATCAACACCAGTTACAATGTTACATACCAAAAACACAAAACAGTCTTTGATAGAGTAAACACGAATGTAAATTTTTATAAGCATCCAAATTTGACATTTGAGAAATCCAAACTTGCCAGATCTAAGCAAAATTGTACACAATCTCAACTAGTTGCCATGTATAGTGCCATGAAAGAAAAATTGTTAAATGAGGAATTTTTCCTATTAGCGACTGATGCGTCGTGTACAAATGACACTGTGGGCTGTGCCTTTTATGATTTGCAAAGAAATGTTTCCTTTTTATTCAATCTACAGGAAAAGTTCACGTCTATGACAGGAGAACTTTTTGCAATTTTGGTAATACTTTACGGTTTACGTCAAGTGTTAATACACGTCCAAAAATATAGGTAGAGGTATCAATAGACGCGTCTTCACCTCCGTAACAATAATCTGGAGGGGGAAATCCGATATTTTTAGAATTTTGCGAGATATTTGCAGTTAAAGTTCACAATTTTTCTGTCATTTTCATGTGGTTGTTGTAATCACATTACCCTGTGAGAAAAAAATGACCCATAGAGTCGGAACGGTGGCATGTTGCCACCGTTCAGGGCAACCACCTGGAGTTGGAATGGCGTAGCCCAGGGTTATTTTTTGAAGCGCGGCCGAAGGCCGCCTACGCGGAAAGGTGTTCTGCACATAAAAAACGTGGATCGGGCCCCGAATTTGGGATCTAACCCGGGTCAATTTTCGGTTTTTCACTAATAACTTTTCACAGAAACAAAATATTGCTTTTCCCCCTTCGGGTTATTGTTACGGAGTTCAAGACGCGTCTTTTGATACCTCTCTCAAGATTTTTGGACGTGTATTAACACTTGACGTAAACCGTAAAGTATTACCGCAATTTTTAAAGCAGTACAATATGCAGTAAAGTGCGGCAAAAAGAAAATTGCTATTTTTTCTGATAGTCTAGCAGCTCTCAACTTACTTGATAAGATTACAACGAATAATTATATTGTTGCGGACATACATAACACATTATATAACAGCAAAGACATCATAGACAGGGTATGTATAATATGGGTTCCCAGTCACGTTGGTATTTCATTCAATGAGAAAGCTGATACTGCAGCCAAGACTGCAGCAACGATAGGACAAAATTTTTGTATAGACTTGACGCCTTTTGAGGCACATATTAGAATACAAAATTCTATATGGAATAAATGCGAGACTGATTTTAAAGCTTTAAGCCAAACGAAGGGGGTACAATTTGCTGAAGTTTTGGGTGAATTTGTAAGGGTCCCTTGGTTCAAAAATAAGAAGTGCAAATTAGAATGTAGGGAAATAAAGATTATAAATAGGTTATTATTAAACCATACATACTGTAGATACTACTTAAGTAAATTCAACAGGAGTATTTCAGGTGTCTGCTCGCTCTGCAATGTTTCAGAAACAGCGGAGCATGCCATCTTCCACTGCCAAAAATTTAACCTAAACAGAGTTAGTTATAAAATTTTTAACAAGTATAGCTGTTTAAAAGAGCTTTTGAAATCAAGGAGTTTTGTTGAATATGAGGAGCTCGTTAAGTTTCTTATAGACACTGCCTTGATAGAGTCACTATGATGCGGTAATTTAAAAAAAAAAAAAAAAAAATATTTAAAAAGAAAAAAAAAAAAAAAAAAAAAAAATTAAAGAAAAAAATAAAAAAGGGGTTATTGGAATTCAAAAAAAAAAAAAAGAAAAATAAATAAACAAATAAAAAATCCAAAAATTAAAAAAAAAAAAAAAATGTTATGTAATTGTTGTATATTACACATTGTAATAGATCATAAGTTTTTGTGAAAATGCACTGAATTTGTCAAAGTTTTTGTTTCATTAATTAACCTCGTTTGAGGCATGGAAGCACAAGTTGACGCACTGAAGTATCGGTTTTTTTTTTTTTGTTTTTTTTTTAATACAATTAAATTATATGGCAACACATACCACAGCTGAAAGATAACCTGGCTGTTTAAGAAGAATTAAACAATTGGCCACCTTGCTCCGCTTTTGGAGTGTCACAAACCAAAAAAAAAAAAAAAAAAAAAAATTATGGGCATGGCACGCCTTCTTTTCCAAAGTTATATATAGGACATGGTATAACCCTTGAATAGATCGATTGAGTACTTTTGGCTCATGTAAGCGTTTAATGCTTTATAAGCAAGGGGCGTGGCCGCGCCCACCAAATTCGCTATTGTTTAGGCTGGGAATAGATTGGTTTTTAAAATGGGCTAAATTGGATGAAAACCACGCCCCCTTTTTCTGGAAACAAACGCTGGGTATTTAATGTTCGGTTCACCCGAACTTAGACTTCCTTACTTGTTTTTAATTGATGTAATCAATCATAGGTATTTTGATATTTAAAATGTAGTGTAATATCTTAGAAAAAAGCTATGAAAATCGCGGTTGGTTGTTGTTGTTGTTAGCAGTGCTTCGCCCTGCCCAAACGGTCAGTTCACTCTAAATTTTCATCAAGCTCTTCTAACAGGAGTCCAAGGAATCGCGCAGTTAACAGGGTCTGGACCAGAGTGATAATGGTGTTAGAAGAGTGTGTTCAGTAGAACAGGAAAAGAGATGTTGTGTGTCAAGATTGGCCATACCGCATGCAGGGCATGGTGGGGTTCAGTCTGGATAAATAAGAGTTTAGCCTGTTACAATATCCAGACCGAAGTTGTGCCAGTATGACTCTAGTTTCCCTCGGAAGGACACGTTCTTCCTCAGCAAGAACAGGTGGTTGGGTGACAATAACGGGGTTCACTGGCCGGGATATGTCCACCGACTCGGTGTGGTCCCGCAGATCAAACGGCAAGGAGATGTGATGCCGGATCTCATCACAATGCTTTCGGAGGTGTTTCCTTATGTCTCTGGGGGGACGGAGTTTCATCCAATAGTTGTCGGTTTGTATGACTAGGTCTATGACAGCTCAGAAGGAAACCCCGGTTGATCCCCCTGGCCTCTCAAAAGCACACCCATAAACTGCAAATAAAGCAAAACAAGGTGATGCGATTTATACTCAAAAAAAGCTTTGATACTCCAATCCAGGAAATGCTTGAGAGTTTAAACTGGCTTAGTGTGAAACAAATTATTAGATACCATACGTTGAAATTTATACACAACATAAAGTGAGGTAATCTGCAGTTATATAAAAGACCGTGTGAAATATAATAATGAGGTGCATAGTTATCAAGCAATAAATATGAACAACTTTCATTTACCTACTGTAAGATCTGAGTTTGACAAAAAATCCATATATACAGTATTGGACAATACAATCGCACCCCCTTTTTGTCATCGAACTAAAACAAAGACGTCCTACAAATAAAGTTTCAGATAATTTCGTATAAAAGTTTGACTTATGTTGTAGCAAACTTCGTTCAAGGTTTTACTAAAAGCTTTGCACCAAATTCAAAATAATTTAGCAAATTTTGACCTAATTTTTCAACTTTTTTCCTCGGCACTTTAGAAAAATTCTGAGTACGCAGTTTTGTAGCCCATTCAATTTGACTCTGACAAAGTGCAAGTATTAAGTAGCTCCGACAGCGCCTTGATTTTTAATAAATTTTTTTCCGAACTAAGTTATGTATTTTCTCCATATAAAAAATAATGTTGTGATTTCGTTGTATGGAGAAAAAATACACAAAAAAAATTATTAAAAATCAAGGCGCTTTCGGAGCTACTTAATACTTGCACTTTGTCAGAGTCAAATTGAATGGGCTACAAAACTGCGTACTCAGAATCTTTCTAAAGTGCCGAGGAAAAAAGTTGAAAAATTAGGTCAAAATTTGCAGAGTTATTCTGAATTTTGTACAAAATAATCAAGAATGGCTTTAGTGGTATTCATTACAACATAAACGATGTTTGAAAATAAAATAAATCGAAATCGCATATGAAAGACGTTGTTGTTATAGCTCGATGTTATATAGGGGGTGCTATAGTATCGTCCAATACTGTACATATACATATATATATTTTGAGGGGCTAAGGGCATATAATGAGCTACCGAGTGAGATCAAAGACTGTAATAATATTGCCAATTTTAAAAAACTACCACTCCTTTACTGTAAGGCTATACCTTTTAGATAATACTTAAATGTAATACATATATTAAAGATAGTCTAAGTCAAACGACTGTAATAATAAATAAATATATAAATTCACTTGTGTAAGCAGTGAAATTTAATATAAAAAGTGTTATCATAATTAAAACAAACCAAGTTTTAATTGAAAAAAGGAGATTAAGCGTATTTTTGTAACATAAATTTTGCATAGGCATAGGTTTATATTGAAATGAGACAATTTTGCATGTCCTGAAAATAAAGGATAAATTAACAATTTGGTATAACAAACTTGTTGGCTAATTTCTACACTGGCCAAAGTTATAGGGTCCAAAAATGCAGACAGATTCAAATGCTAGATTTGCTATAGGTCAGAAAGGGATGCAAGCACAAGATGCGCTGATCATTTGTATGTAGTGGAGCCCATCGCTGCAATTTAAAATGGCGATTAACATAAAATACTGTCCAAATACGTAAAAAATTAAATACTACGATTGAAGAAAATGGATCCAGAAAACATCTGTAGAAAAGTATTTTTTTTCCATGCATTTGAGGGTTAAAAAGTGCTAACAAGATACCAAAAGAACGGGTCATCTTTGCACCCGCACTTTGAGGGAAGTGAACACCCTCGCCAATTTACTACCTCTGAAAAAAGAGTACTAAAAAAAGAAATTTGTCTGTGTTGGGAAGTAACATGATAGATTTTAGTTAATTCACTGCTAACAACAACAACAACAACAACAACATTTTAGTTAATTCGGTGAGTAATAAAATGGAATCTAGTACTGCCTTATCCGCTGCCGTTCAGAGACAGTATAAATGGTACCATATATTTACTTTATTGGTAAAAAAAAAGAGGATGAAGCTACTTATAATATTAAACATTTATTAACAATAATTCTTAAAAAACAAATAACTTATCCTTTGTTTTCCTTGATGCTTGTTCTCGCGAAAGATTTTTCTCCTCTTTCTTCATAGCTTTTAATTCCTCAGTTTTTATCTGAAGTTGTTGTTGCAATCGCTTATATACATCTGATCCAACAGTATTGCGGTCTAAAGATTGTTGTAACAGTAAAATTTCTTTGTCTTTACGCCGAATATTATCTGCGATTCTTACACTTGCTACATTCAGAGATTTCGTAGATTCATTACTAAGAGAAATTTTTTTCTTCGTTTCCTTGGTATCAGAACCACTACCCAATATCTTTTCATTAAGAAATGAAAATACATCTGTTTTTTGGGACTCTCGCTCATAGGCTTTTAAATTCAGATTTTCCTGTTTTTTCTGTTGAATGCGCAACTTCTTCTCTACACTAAAAAAGTCCTTACCACCATTCGCCGCTTCACGAAGCTCCATACAACGATCGAGGGAACATCCTTGAGGCAAAATTTGTGCTGCTACGGGGATAACAATACCACTCCCATCCGAGCCTAAGCCATTTCCAGTTATGTACCCCATTTTAGCCATTAATTTTGATCCGATACCCTATACGAAAAATTCTTGCTTTACAGTGAAAATAAAATAAACTTAAAATAAAATACCCGTGTATGCTTCTCCCATTCTCCGAGTGGTTGTGTTTGTTTGAATTCAAATAAATTGTTTGCAGTTAACTGTGCTTGCCTTGAAATCACCATTTCATCGCAATTTTCCACGTCCCCCTCATCATAAGACTCGCTTGAGCTTCCACTTGACAAATCGTCATCTTTGTAACAAAAGAAAATGTTAATTACCAATTTCAGCTTACATGTAGGTATGCATTTTTGTTGTTAATTTCGCACCATTAAAAATTGGAAGTAAATCTTCGAATGAAAAATCACCTTCCCGGTTTTTATCATTCCTATCGAGGCGAACTCTACATTGTTTTTCAACGAAGTTAGCGCAAAGTACCCGGCCTCGATGCCAGAGTCGATCTGGTAATTTTGCTAATACTACACAATTACGAGCAAGACGTGAGAAATCAGGTACCGCATATGGACCTAATTCTTCAGCATCGATCAGCTCGCCATGGGAGTAGTGACAATGTGCATCATCAAATCGACAGTCTCCCTCAAGGTAAAAGGTACACGGCAGCATTTCTTGATGCGTTGGATTTGTAAACAGTACTCGCAAACGTGCTTTTAATATACCACCGCAATCCGAATCAGTCGCATCCTCAACTCCACAGATTATAGCATTATGATAACTTTTAGCTCCCCAAGCATGCATGTGGGGTGCAGAGCACTTTTGACCGACCATTCTTTCCAGTTTCAACTTTTATGAAATCTTAATAAATAAAGTCAACTTTGATAACAGCAAATATACCTTAAGCTCTTCCAATTCCCCCTTATTATTTTCTTCTAAATTCTCACTATGCAATTGCGATATTTCATTTTGAAAGCGCTCGAATTCTTCATTAATGGTGTAGGCATTAGTGTGCTTCACTTCATCAGTCTGCTTTGTTAGTTCAATGAGCTCTAAAAGATCCGATTTCAAACTTTGAAGAGCGATCCGATCTTCTGCGCTTAGTGTACATTGCAGGGATTGCTCGACGTTTTTGAGCTTTAAGTATTAAAGACAATGAATATGCATTTCAAAGCAAAATATTTTAAGACTTACCTGTACTTCATATTCCTTTACGTTTAAGTCCATTTTATTGTTGCAATATAAACATTTTACATAAAAAAATATTAGATATGGCAAAAATTCGTATACCTGTGATATCGACCACTTTATGTTCTGCACAGTTTAAGCTTTAAGCGGCAAATACAGTACACGAACATTTCGGCGAACATTCCCGTTATGTCATGTTTGTGCGAACTTTTCTCTCATGTATGGATGATTGAATGTTAAAAAAGAAAGAATAATAAAGAAAAAGAAGAGGAAGGACACTTCCGGTTAGGAGCGAAACCAAAACGCGTGTTTTAATTAACACACATAACTTAATCAGCTTTAATCGACCGCTACAACAAAGTTTAAATCGAAGTTTTCAGTATAAATCTTTGCCATCATTGTGGAAAGTAAAAAGCAAAGATTATTGTAATTAAATTAAAAAGAATAATGATTATGCGACTTTAATCGAAAAATTAAAAGAAGTAGATCCTGATGCCACAAAGGATACATTCCATTTTTTGCACCAAATTCTTTTTTTGCGATTCTCTTTCTTTTTTTTACGATTAATTGTCACAGCGAGCAATATTGCTGCAGCACAATTGTTGTCCGTATTCATCGCTATCTGAAAGAGAACTAATGTTCGGCCAAAAGTTCGTATAGTGGATGGCCAAAGCTGCGAACAAGATTGCGGAATGTTCGCTGAAATGTTCGTGTAGTGTATTTGCCGCTTAACACACCAGTAGGTCGATTCTGTAACTTTTTTAACGCCAAGGTCAAAAACAAAAAAGAAGTTTCGAAAGGGTTAAGCGAAGTTAATAGGCTATTCATGCTGAGCCAGCATTTTGCATTTCCTTCGCATTTTAGCATCTAGCCCAAAAAATTTCGCATTTTCCATACAAATTTTGACAGCAAAATGCAACTTTATTTTTTCGAATTCAAAAGAATTCTCTCATTCTCTGTCTTTCGTACACATTCTGAAAATTTGCTCGGATTTTCAATTTGTAATTTAATCTAGTCTTTGTTGACTGATTTAAATAAAAGATTTAATAAAAAGTTGTTCATTTTTTTCACAGGTGGCATAACCTCAAAAAAATGTTTGTGAGCAAAATCATATGATTCGAGCTTGCTAAATGTGCATTTGCTAAATGCGCCACCATTAACGCTTTTTCGACATTTTGCATGCATTTTAACTTCAGCATGAACTTCGTATAACGCTAACACTTGGCTTTAAAAAAGTTAGCGCATAGGAAAAAGCGTTAAAAATAGTGTAAACGAAGTTAAAAATATCTTGACCATTGTTTACCTCGAATAGTTTGGCATCTTTTTTACGAATCGGAGTGTAAGGCAGTGGATGATGGTACTCCGACAAAGTGGAATGAAGGAAATCGCGCTCAGAGTTGTTTCATAGGAAAAATTGCGACTAGAAACTTTCATTTGAAATGAAATTTACACTTTATTGCAACTAATAAGTTGTTAAAACTAATTTATCTATATATATAAAATAGAATGTATGTACGTATGTATGTATGTATGTATGTATGTATGTTATAGACTCCGGAACTACAGCGCCGATTTTGTTCATAGTTACAGGATAGCTCAGTAGAAGTCCGGAGAGTGTTTATGTAAAGTTTTATTCCGGGAAGTGGACCGGGGACCGAAATATTCCAAACTTTTTTATTTATACTACGATTTTCTTCAATTTTGGCACAAAGGTAGTCTTTTACTTTTGTTAAACTTTGCGGAAACTTTTTTTCGGGGAAGTGGACCAGGGACCGAAATATTCCAAACTTTTTTATTTATTCTACGATTTTCTTCAAATTTGGTACAAAGGTAGTATTTTACTTTCGCTAAAATTTGGGGTAATTTTTTTTCCGGGAAGTGGACCAGGGAGTGAAATATTCCAAACTTTTTTATTTATCGTTTTTTCCCTAAATTTGGGCAGAACAACGTCTGCCGGGTCCTTCTAGTATTTAATAATTTGGGAGTTTTTTCTCTTCACGTTCAATTTTGCAGTATTAAAATCCGATTGCCTTATTATTGCATACAACGTACCCTGTGTGGTTTGTGTGTGTGTGCTGATTCGGAGTAAGTCAGCTGTTAGTTGCGCTACCAGTAGAGATCATGACTTAACTATATAGGTTGGACTAATCGGGCAACAACACGAAATTACCGTTTGACGTTGTTTCGTACTGATGTCAAAAGGCACGCGTGAGACAAAAACGTTCAGTCTTTTTAATAAACTTTTCACATACATTACACTCAGAAATCACACATTTTCCTAAATATTTGGCGTGTTCCAGTTAAACACAAACCCAGACCTGTATAAAATTTTGCATGTAAATGCAACAACAACGCTGTGATCTTGATATTTTTCTGGGTCAGTTTCGGATCCGTAGTAGTAGATTTTTTTGTAGTAGATTTTTTGACAGCCAACCCTTATTTGCTTAGTAGTACAAACATGCATATGTATACACACTTATTTACACAAACAACTCTCATGCAGCTGACCCGCATCGTTCCTGTTAAATTATGACCGTGATCCGACTCAGGTCAGCAAACTGGAACGCAACTATTATCACGAAGAACTCATTAAATATCAATTTAAAGTGAATTTTTATTAAAAACCAACAAACTACGCAAGCGAACTCAGTAGCTTTTCCAAGAAGTGCAACAAAGAATGTAAACAAAAAACAAAGAAGTGATAGTTTGACATAACTACGATGAACAAGAAGAAGACCATATGTCATCTACATCAACCATATAAATTATTGAGTCATGGTAGAGATATACTTGGCGTGTTCCACTTAACACAAACCCAGTAGCGCGATTCTGTAACTTTTTTAACGCCAAGTGTTAGCGTTAACTTCGCTTAACACCATTTTTAACACTTTTTGCGATTCTGTAACTTTTTTAACGCCAAGTGTTAGCGTTAACTTCGCTTAACACCATTTTTAACACTTTTTGGCGATTCTGTAACTTTTTTAACGCCAAGTGTTAGCGTTAACTTCCCTTAACACCGAAAAGTGTTAGCTAACACCTTAGTTAACGCGAAAAAATTTTGTGGTGTTAAAAGTTATAGAAAATAAGTTCTCCGAACATGAAACCGAACTCGCGACGCGCACGTTGTAGTCCGAACGCTTATCACCTGCGCCACTGCGACATGAACGTCGGCGCTGTCAAATGCTGTAATTAAGATGAGTGCAGTTTTCCCCTCAATTTTAACAGATATACATACATAAAACAGCTAACACTAAAAAGTGTTAAGGAAAGTTACAGAATCGCACTTTCGTTAAGAGCAAACGCCAAAATTCGGCGACAAGCTTAACACTCGGCGAGGTGTTAAAAGTTACAAAATCGCACTACAGACCTGTATAAAATTTTGCATGTAAATGCAACAACAACGCTGTGATCTTGATATTTTTCTGGGTCAGTTTCTGATCCGTAGTAGTAGATTTTTTTTGTAGTAGATTTTTTGACAGCCAACCCTTATTTGCTTAGTAGTACAAACATGCATATCCATACACACTTATTTACACAAACAACTCTCATGCAGCTGACCCACATCGTTCCTGTTAAATTATGACCGTGATCCGACCCAGGTCAGCAAACTGGAACGCAACTACTATGATCTTGACTATTCCTTGAGCGTTTTTATATGAAGTTTCGGCATTTCTTAAGAGATGGATGTTATGCTTTAATTAAAACATGCGATAGTTTCGATAATGCTGGTGCTTGTTCGATATATCGATTGCAGTACTAGGTCCTAGATTAAGTTGGTTTTCGGAACAAAACATAAATGATGAACATTGGGCAGAAATTAATTACTTGTATAAGATATGATATTCCGAAACATTTTGTGCGGAGCACATGTAAAATTGCTGTGGACGTGGAACCTAGCCTTGTTTCGAAATTTGACAACTCCGAACTTAAACCGCGACACCATCCTGGAATTGTAAAAGTGGGAAGGGTTGAGTTACCAGTAAACTTTCGTCAGGCTTTGGAGCGAGTAATGGGTGATTATCCTGTAAAATCTATTTTAAATGATGCTCATAGGCTAAATCAATATATTAATGCTCGTCATCCTCCTATTGAGCATTCGGAATATAATGAAAAACTGAAGTCAGTTGTAGAGGAAGTTAATCAGCGTATGCCGAGGGAGAATTTGTCAAAAATTGGGGAAGAAGACTGCTTAAAATTTGGAAAGAAACGCGATAACTTAATTAGGCGTTTAATGGCACAGCGAACGTACGCCTGGAAGCCAATTGAATATGGTTCCTATGAGTCCTTGGTTTATGTAATCGGTCGAAGTGCGAAAGAATATGGAGTACTCATGCAAATATTGACGGAGGTGCATACGCGTGATAGGCAGTTTCAGCCACGAAGCTATTTCGATTTCGGTTCGGGAGTAGGTACTGGGATGTGGGCGGCTAGTACAATATGGAAAGACTCAATATTTGAATACTTTAACGTGGATAGTTCACGCAGTATGAACGATTTATCTGAGTTAATCTTACGGGAAGGCCATGAAAATCAACAAATGATTCTGCGTAATGTTTACCATAGACAGTTTCTACCTGCTTTAGAGGTTTGCACATATGCATAAATGTATGCAAAAAATTTGTTCATTATCAGGTTTTGAAATATATGTATATTTTATGTATTTTCAGACAATGTATGATTTGGTTGTGTCGGCATATACCCTTTTTGAGTTACCAAGCGCCGATAGCCGCAAAGAAATCGTTCTTAATTTGTGGAAGAAATGCAGTGGATATTTAGTTATAGTGGAAGAAGGCACTCGTCGTGGTAGTGAATTGGTCAGTCAAGCTCGAGATTATGTTTTGAATATGGAAAGTGAAGAGCTTAAAGGAGAAGTCTTTGCGCCGGTAGATTATACTTATAAACCTTAATTTTAAAATAGGTAACCCAACTATGATTATCTTTTAGTGTTCTCACAATTTACCATGCCCGCGGCTATCGAATGAAAAGGATCGCACTCCGTGTAATTTTGAAGCTGATTATGTACCGTTGCGAGTGGGCGGTGTTAACGACGAACGTCATACTACTCAATATTCCTACGTGGTATTAAAAAAAGGCACAATTTCAGATACTACTCGCGATTGGCCGAGAATAGTGCGTCCAACTCTTTCGCGATCAAAACATGTAATTTGCCGTATGTGTACATTAGATGCCAAGCTCCAGGAGGTTATATTTACGCAGTCTAAGCATGGAAGGTAAATACAGTTTTATAATAATGCAACAACTGAAATTAGCAATGAACTTTAACTTACTAGATATGCATATCGATGTGCCAAAGCTAGCAATTGGGGTGATAGACTACCCATTACTTTGGGGGACGAAATACCAACGAAACGTAAGCTATTCAATAGAAAACAAAATACAGAGGCAAAGGAAACATAAGCCATATTATGACTTAAAATAATAATTAGTAGAAAAGTGTATAAATAAATATATTAATTAGTAAAAGATACAGGATTTTTTCGACTGGGGTTTAGAATATGCCTGCGGTAGGCATACCGGTCGTAAGAGGCGACTAATATGCAGAAAGGTAATGAAGGGCCCTTATCAAGCAGGATCCGTAAGTTTTTTGGGATAAGTGACAGTCGAATGCTTGATGCCGTCGACGTAGACATCTCTGTGACAATGCCAGAATTCGCCCAGCGAAAAACCGAACAAGAATGGGAGATAAGAGATTATTTTTGCATAAGAAACGATTGAGACACCAGTCTAGATGGAGCATCACCCTATTTCATTAAGTATAAGCCACCGTATTTTACCGATGTCTTCTGACCGCTCAGATAGTTGGCGTACCAACTCTTTTAACAGGAGGGAAAAGGAGTCTGTGTCGAAGGCCAGTAAAGTCCTCCTGTTACGACGATTTTGGTTGAGACCGACATTTCTCTAATAAGGAAGTAAAATCATCTCCAACATATTTACATACTACTGACGAGAGGAGCGCTATCATTCCCACGACAGCCGGTTCTACGTACCGGAATGACTCGGGGTTTCCCCGACCAAGGGCTGTTATTTCGCTACCCCCCTGCCTAAACCGTCAGTAATCTTCCCCCCAATAATGTCATCCTCCGAGTAGCTCCTTGCAGCGGGACTGCTCAAGACTCTCCTGATCCGGGCTGGTATTGAATCCAACCCGGGACCAAGAGAATGGATCTGCTGTATATGCTGGAAGAAAATTTATGTGAAACGCTCACACTCAGTACAATGCTCCAATTGCAATAGGTGGTTGCACCTAACAAGTTGCTCCGGACTAAATCCCTCTACCCATAGGCCCGCTAGTTTTTATAGAACTTTTGTGGCCCCTTGCTGTTCACGTCCTACGACGTCCCGTGGCCGTCGTCGATCAAGTATCGCTCCGCCGCATATGTCTGACTCTGTCACCTCAGTCTCCACGACTAGCATCACAAATGCACCTCAGCAAGTTGACCTTCCTAGCGGTCGCTCACGCCCCCAGGCGTCAACATCCCACACAGCAGCTCACAGCTACTCCCTACGTAGCACTTCCCAAGTGGAATTGAGCAATGCCGAGCGTCCGCTATCTCCCGCCCCCTCAGTCAGCCCCTCTTCTTCCAGCATCAGCACGAGTATAAGTCACAACCATCAGCTCCTGGTCCCTTATACTACGTGCACTGTTTGTCGGTTAAGATTATACACGCCTTTGGCATCGGTCAAGTACAATAACTGCCTTGGCCTGTGTCATCTGCTTATATGCTCTGGACTCGCAAAGAGGAACTTATGGACTGATACGTACGTTTCGCCATGCTGTCGAGCTACGCAACCTTCAACGTCATCTGAATCGCCTCTACCTTCTGGTAACGCGATTCCTTCGACTTCAAGAATGCGTCGTAGTGCGCGACCCAGCCTACTACCACCTAGGCATGCGCATCAGTCCCTGACCCCCAGCATCAACTCTACTCCCCCTTCGCACTTCGCAATCCTGCAATTTAATTGCAACGGCCTTACCGGCAAAATAGCTGAGATTACAAACCTCATGAAGCGACACAATATCAAAATCGCTGCTATTCAGGAGACAAAGCTCGGTGGAAGGTCAACTCTTCTGACCTGCAACGGGTACAATGTACACCATTGTGATCGTGCGAGAGGGCTTGGGGGTGGTCTTGCATTCATCACGCATCAAACTGTGCAGTACCGTATATTTGAGCCTGACATCGACCCGAGGGACACCACCTTAGAACGTCAAGGTATGGTTGTCCGGTCAGGCGATGTCGACTTGGAAATCATAAACGTATATATACCTCCAGTCACCTGCTGTCCCAGGGATTATCACCCTGACATTCGTGCGTTACTCAGGGGTGAGAACCGTGTTATCCTTGGTGACTTTAACGCACACCACGACCTGTGGCACTCCAGCTTACAGGCCGATGGTAGGGGGCAGGAGCTGGCTGACCAAATAGACGATTCGACGTTCTGCACAGTTAATGGGGATGCCCCCACTAGAGTGGCGGTAAACTGCTCTAGCTCGCCGGATATCACCATAGTCAGCGCAGGTCTTATAAACTGCGTTGACTGGCGACCGATGCTGACGCTTGCTTCGGATCACCTTCCCATTGTGCTCTCTATCGATCGCCCCACCGACTTTGTCACTTCTGACAATCGCACCTTTGTTAACTTTAACAAAGCCGACTGGGAAAGTTTCTTAACATCTACAGAGAGCGCCTTCGCTGCTCTCCCTACTCCGTCTGACGTACGGGAAGGGGAAAAGTCGTTTCGCATGGCCCTAGTTTCAGCCTCCCGTCAACACATTCCGCCAGGTAGAATAAAGGAAGTACGTCCCGAGCCACCAGGGAAGCGCATAAACCCAAAAACAGCGATGCGCCCATTGCCATCTCCACAACCGAAGTACAAGAGGCAATACGGAGATCTAAGAACACCAAATACATAGGCCCCGATGGCATCTCCATGCTGATGCTAAAACACCTCGGCGACGAAGGCATAAGATATTTAACACACATTTTCAACCTTTCCTTGTCCACCTTTGTCATTCCTGAAAGATGGAGACAGGCAAAGGTGGTCCCACTATTAAAGCCTGGCAAGCCAGCTGCCGTAGGGGAGTCATATCGCCCGATATCACTTCTCTCGCCAGTAGTGAAAGTGTTGGAATCCATCTTATTACCATATTTCACCGCTAATTTGCGACTCGCCGAACATCAGCATGGTTTCCGCAAAAACCACAGCACTACCACCGCGCTGAACGCCATTACCACTCAGATAGGGGACGGACTAAACCAAAAGCGTCCAAACCACAGGACAGTGCTAGTTGCGCTTGATTTGGCCAAAGCCTTTGACACGGTCAATCATGCTCGACTATTGAAAGACCTGGAAGATTCGTCCCTTCCCCCCTGTCTTAAACGTTGGACTGCCAATTATCTGAGTGGTCGTCAATCGTCGGTAGAATTCAGAGGCGCCCGATCAAAACCCAGAATAGTTAAACAAGGGGTGCCACAGGGTGGTGTCCTATCCCCGTTTCTATTTAACTATTATATATCGAAACTTCCCCCCCCCACCAGAGGGTGTCTCGATCGTCTCTTACGCCGATGATTGTACGATTCTGTCAACGGGCCCCTCCGTTGAAGAACTCTGCTCTCGCATAAACTCGTACCTCCCAGCCGTGTCGGAATTTTTCGCTGGTAGAAACCTGGCATTGTCACCGAATAAGTCCTCGGCTACCTTATTTACGACGTGGACAACGCAAGTGAACATGGAATTAGACATTACGTTGATAGTGTTAAGCTACCAACTGTCTCACACCCCAAAATCTTAGGGGTAACGTTTGATAACATGTTCAAATACGGCGCTCATGTTACCGCAATTGTCAATAAAGTCCAAAGCCGTAAAAAAATCCTCAAGTCGCTAGCTGGCAGCACTTGGGGCAAAGACAAAGAAACGTTACTAGCTACATACAAAGCAATTGGTCAGCCGGTACTGAGCTACGCGGCGCCTATATGGTCGTCGGGGCTGGCTGACACACACTGGACGAGGCTTCAGGTCTGCCAGAATACCGCCCTTCGAACCGCCACTGGGTGTCTTCTTATGTCTCCTGAGCACCACCTTCACAATGAAGCGAAAATGCTCGCCGTTAAAGAGCATAGCGAAATGCTGACCAGGCAATTCCTATTCAACTGTTGCAAACCGCAGCACCCGAACGGACGCCTGGTCAACGAAAATCCGCCCCCCAGGAGGATAAGAAGCCACCTACGCAAACACTTCGATGAGATCCGGCACCTGATTTCCACGCCGTTTGATCCTAAGGTGCACCGGCAGGCCCTTATCACCCTTATCCACACCGATTCGGTAAATTCCTATGTCAGCTCTATTCCAGCGAACGCCGTTCTTTAGGCAACAACTCCACCCGTTGCCGAAGAGGAGCGCGGGCTGCCTAGGGAGACTAGAGTGATGCTGGCCCAACTCCGGTCTGGATATTGTAATAGGTTAAACTCTTACCTATCCAGACTGAACCCCGACTTGCCTAATGTTTGTCCGGCATGTGGCTTGTCCCCCCATAATACTAACCACCTTTTCGTCTGCTCAGCTGAGCCTACTCTTCTAACACCCATATCCCTCTGGTCCGCCCCTGTCGAAGCCGCTAGGTTTCTAGGACTTCCGTTAGAAGAGCCTGATGACAATATTGGGTAGATACTGACTACCTAGGCAGGGCTACGTGGCGTTACAACAACAACAACAACAACAGAGGAGCGCTATCGGGTTGTAAGGCTTTTGTAATGGCACAAACTTTGCCTGTCTCAATTTTTCAGGAGGTCATTAAGAGATGGAAGTATCTTATCTTGTTAAGTGTCGCATTACTGCTTCACCGATAAGTTTTAACATCAGCATGGATATACCGCCTGAGCCAATGTATTTGAGCCTTTGGATTTCCAAATAAACCTCTGTGGTGGTAATGACCATGGGCGCTTGACTGTTTTTGCGTTTTGGCGCTTCTTTGAAGGCTTGTATTTCCTTGTCCAACGGAGGGTGCAATACAAAGCGGTCACGTATCGTTGGAGTCCAGATTGCACCCTATCACCGAAGGCAATGGATGGTTTGATGCAAGAGAGATCATCGGTCGCCAGTCAACGCAGTTTATTAGGTCAGAGCTGACGATAAACTCGAACAGTTCACCGCTACTCTCGCTAGCCCCCCATAAGGCTCAAATAGACGGTACTGCACCGATTGATAAGTGATGAATGCAAGTTCGCCCCCAATCCCCTCTCACGTTAACGCCGATTTATGTTGTAGTCATCACAGGTCAGAATGTCTGATCGGTCCATTGATTCCTGTTTCCAAGTTCAGATCATATAAGTAGATGGCTGAAGCTAAGCCAAGCGTTGCGCTTGACTGATGTGGACAGAGAGCCCCGGTCGGCATACCGGCCGTAAGAGGCTACTAATATACACAAAGGTAAAGCCGTGCAACTCGATGGTTGGTCTATGGATATGATGCCTCTCACCTCTCATTATCAATCTTCTCCTTCCTTACGGAAGCAGGGATGATATGACCCAGAAGGTAGTACCGGCCATACTGAATTGCTACCACGACAGTCGGGAAGTACCGCAAGGGAACACCGAGTTCGACAACACTCCCCAAAACCTGGGAGTTTTTTTGTCGCTAAAGCTTCAACAACGATGTTGACTGAATATAATCTCAACCGACAAACAATGCTCATGGTATGAGGGATCAGGTTCTGGGGGTCAATTCTGGGTTTGCCTTATCGAAAAGTGAAAAAAAATGTTCACTCCATTTATCACTTCATCAGTCCAATACCCATTTAGGGCCGAAAATAATCTGAAAAGGTGCCTTCTGTTTGTCCTGAGAAGGGTCGAAGATCGTGCTTCATTGTGCGAGGGCCATAAGCTCCTTGACACTCTACAGGACTGCAAACGCTTCCACCTATCCGTAGCCTCGCCAAGTCAGTGCTGAGATATCCGACCCTTGGGCAGTCCCAGGGGTGCACGGCCTCCCTTCGCTTCTGAAACGCCAAGAACCAACCAACGCCGTGCCAGCTCATCGGCAATCTCGTTTCCCTGTATGTTGCGATGCCACGGCACCCTTATCAGGGAAACGGTATGTCGACTTGCCAGGCCCATGGTCCACTCCCTGCAATGACTAACAAGGCTCGATGTAACCGTCGCTGATCCGAGAGTCCGAAGAGCCGCCTGGCTGTCCGTACCCAGTAATGCCCTGCATGTCTCCTGGATAGCGTATATTTCCAATTGAAATACACTCGCTGAGTCTGGAAGACGCATAGATAAAGACACTTGTGGGAAAATTGCGAAAAGACCCGCTCCTACTCCACCAGCCATTTTAGATCCGTCCGTGCAAACTGAGATGCCGAATTTCTGTGTTAATTCCCCTTCTGTCCAGTCCTTTCTGGACGGAGATAATAACCTCAAAGTTTGTGTCTAAAACTGTCTTGGGGCGGATGTAGTCCGGTTTGGTTTTAATATAGAGGTCGGTTATATTCATCAGAATATGGCTGTGACCGTATGCACACTCTTTCCAGAGTCCCAACTTCCGAAGCCTAAGTGCACTATTAGATGCTGTTTCCTTAATAAAGACATCGATCGGTGGTATGTTGCATATCACGTTTCAAGCCTCTGTGTGGAAGAATCGAATCCCCCTGGTGATTGCTCCATAGGCTGCCCGCTGAACTTTGGTTAGCATGTTTTCAATGTAGTTCACCTAGACTGCCTTCCACCACACTATTGCCCCATAGGCTAAGATCGGTTTAATAACTGCTCTATACATCCATGCTGTGACTTTTAGTCTCAAGCCCCACTGTCGTTCACAGGCGTACATAGCCCGTTTGGCGCTGTTTTCTATGTTAAGCTTCCATTTCAACTTAGGGGTCAAGAGGACGCCTAGATATTTCGCACTATCAGAAAGTTGCAGCTCTTGACCACTAAGAGAAGGTAGATTGAAACTTGGTACTTTTATACTTCTAGTGAATCGCACTAGTTCTGTCTTTGACCTGATACTAGTAGTACTACATCATCCCTGTAAGCAACCCCTTTAACTACATTCCTGTTGAGTTGACGAAGTATGCCGTCTATAACACATAGCCAAAGCAATGGAGACAGGACCCCACCCTGAGGAGTCCCTCTCAACAGGTGTACGGTGACCTCACTTGAGTCGACCTTGGCGCTTATAACTCGCAACCGCAATGTCACCCCTCGATACCAAGGACCAATAGCGAGTCTTCTATTGCTTCCAGCCTTTCATTGTTGAAGGCGCCCTCGATATCGAGGAATGCAGCGAGAGTGAACTGTTTTCTCTCAAGGGACTCTCCCACCTTGTGCACCACCTCGTGCAGGGCTGTCTCCATTGAGCGGCCCTTGAGATATGCATGTTGAGCTATTGACAGCCCTGAAATATCCAATGTTTTTTGAATATGGACGTCGAAAAGTCTTTCGAAGGGCTATAAAACAACCAACAACACCACCCTAGTCTTTCTCTAATTTAAAGGCACATGACTTAGCCGAATACATGCCCTGAAGATACATCCCAGCCAGGGTGTGCCAGCAAGCTTGTATTTTGTACCATGGCAGAGAAAATATCGTCCGGTCCCGCGAACTTGTATGGTGAGAAGCTATCGATTGACCATTCAATTTTTTGGTTGTTAAAAACTCATTTATTATCCGAAGGGAAGGTGGTACACCAATGTACTATTTTTCTTCCATTTGACTAGGCCCACAGCCTGGGCACTGTGTTTTCCAAGTCTCGAAGATTTTTTTCTTGATTCGATAAACGTGCAAAAGTCCTTCCAGGATCCTTCTTTTGCCTTACTTATTTCTTTCTTGTTCCATTAAAGCCTATTCTTGTATGACAGCCAGCGGAACGACTCAGGTTAAATAATCTCCTGGACTCTCTCCTGAGTTCGAAAAGGTTTGAATTTCACCAAGGAGGATATACCTTTTTGCTAAACCTAGTTGGATAAGCTGCCCCTAGAGCTGACCCCATGGCCTTCCTCAACTTACCACTTTTTGCTTCAAGTTTCTCCACTGAAAGTAATTTATCCAAAGGTTGACTACCTAGTTTATTTCTCACCACCCTGACAAACCTTTGCCAGTTGGTCCTCCTTAGCTTTTGGTGATTAATGGAAGAATCTGAGTTTAGAACGATATCAAAGAGGCCCTACTAGACAGCTGCAGGTTATTTGACGAGGCAGATAACCTCTCGGCCTAACTTGCGCTTGCGTTATTTTTACATATATTTCTCAATTAGTTTCTGCAGAGCAGTGTGCAAATCTAACCGTGTGTTTGTCGTACGTATGTACATATACGGCATCTCATTCTAGCGCATGTAAAACCACATAACTCTGCACTCCCCTGCAAAATTGACTCCCCTGTTTAAGCGACTTATGCAATTTCTTTCGTTTATTTCATTTGCAACCCTTTTTATAATTCTCACCCAGCTTATGAAATATTCTGAGGGTATTGTTTTTGGCTGCCTAGCCCAACGGTCGTTTTTTCAAACGAAAATGAGGAAGCCAATCTCGTGCAATGCCTCAGAGCCAACAGTGCTTGCCTCCAATGAATAATAATTTTGGTAAGATCGTTCCCAGTAACATGTGCTCCGCACAACCCCGATCTTCTCTAAACAAATAAAAATAATAAAATAAATAAAAATGAAAAGGGCTTCCTAGTAAATATGTGCTCTGCACGCCCCTTTTTCCACCCCACAAAAATAATATAATACAAAAAAAAATTCTCGCTCCCTCAAAGCTTAGACATGGTCCTTCGATCATTTTCGTTTGGAAAAACCCCAGTTGGGTTAGGCAGCCAAAAACAATATCTTTCATTTCATAAGCTGGGTGAGAATTATAAAAAGGGTTGCAAATGAAATAAACCAAAGAAATTGCTTAAGTCGCTTAAACACTCCTTTTTTACTTAGGTTGTGTGCCAATCGGTTGAAAATAGCAAAATTTTGACAGTCCGGGAGAAAATTCTAACATTTGTTGGGGTGGATACGAATGTGAATGTATACACATGTATGCATTCGGTATTGCCACTAATATTATTTCAAATGAATTTATATGCCAATACGTTATTAAACGGTAAAATATAGCTTAAAGCCAAAAATATCAAATATAATGGAAGAAAAAATACGTAAATTTACATTTCATTCACGGAATGTTTGATTTCGCATGTGCTTTTCTTAGATGTCAAAATATACAACTGCCAAAATTTCCCATTTCATTTGGCACAGCAAAATGGAAAATATCTGTACACCATCATTCATTCATTTTTCCTCTGAGGAAAAAGTTACCGATTGGCACACAGCCTTAGTAGAATTAATTTCAATATTCCACAGAGAAGGTTGTGGAGTCATAGGATTTTCTGGTTGGACATGGTTAGAACTAATTACGCCTTTAATGCTCCAATTTACAGAGCTTTAAAAGAATTTAATTCGCTTTCTGATTCTGTAAGCCTTGATTTTTCCTCCACGAAATATATTTTTAAAAATTTTTTAAATGATTTTTATACAAAAGGTATTATTTAGTTTTATAATCTCTTATACATCTTCTTGTAATCTATACAAAATTGTCACATTTTAATTGTTACATTTATAGATTAAACTGAACAAATAAATAATAAAATCGTAAAGCTACTCACTCCTGATGTTGATCTCCATAATCCCCCATTGGGAGTGCCTGAAGAAGTTTAACATTCATGGAAAATCTAAGACCGAATGTTTTTGACCCTGTAGTGGAATTCACTAACTTCGACTACGACATTTGCAATCGACATTTTGTCATACCGATATTTATCACGATATTTGGTATTCACTAACTATTTTTTCTCGATTTTCGCTTATTCGCAATCAGCTGTTTCGCAAACTAAACGACACATAATTTGCAGTTGTTTTCTATGTCGTTAAATAAAATGCACATACATAATTTGAATTTTTTATTGAGAACATAGAGTATGTTATATAGCGAGATGAGAAATACTTTGCCCGCATCGTTAAGCTAGGTACTAGCATCGAGTTTCACGTGAAACAGCTGTCAAAATCCATACAAAATTTCTTGTCGTGAAGTAGCCGTGAAATTTCGCTTGTATTTCACGGCAAAGTACCCTGCCAACCATGATCGGATAAAAATCTGGATAATCATTGAGTCGCGCTTACCAAAAAAGAGGATAAAAAAGTGGGTAATTTTGTTGAGAGAGGTTCACTTTTTACCCATGTTTATCTATGCCCATGTTGAAAAGATTTTTGCGTGTAAGTGTGAGGCATAGTTTTAGGCACTTGTCGTTTTCCATACAAATTCGAAAAATATGCGTTGGTGTTAGTAAAAATTTGTGAATTTTTGGAATCAGAGTTTCACCACGGTTAGCCATGGTTGGTAGCGTAGTACTCAGTTCACGGCGTGTAAATGTAGCGCAACATGACATTAGCAACATTTTTTCACGACTTTTTAAATTGACAATGTCATTCAAAATTGAGGGAAAAGTGACATTTCTTGAAATTTCTATGAATTTCTATTCTTTTGACACTCAAATTTGCCAGCATTTTGACGTTTCTTCTCATTGTTGCTAGCAACATTTCACGGCATGGAAAATGCATGTTTCTGGCGGAATTTCACGGCTGTGAACTTAGTACTTGGCTTTATAGATAAGTTAGTGAATCGCATATTCGATAGTGCAAGCGACCGAATCGCTATTGACGATCTCGAAAAATCGATCCACTACAGTAGTAGAATTCACTAACTTATAGCGATTCGATTCGGTTCGATTTTTCGAGATTTTCAATAGCGATTCGGTCGCTTGCCCTATTTATCACGATATTGGTATTCACTAACTATTTTTTCTCGATTTTCGAGTATTCGCCATCAGCTGTTTCGCAAAGTAAACGACACACAATTTGCAGTTGTTTTCTATGTCGTTAAATAATATACACAAAATTTGAATTTTTATTAAAAATTTAAATAATAATACTATATCCATATTATTATAATTAAAAAATGGCATTTGAGAACATTGAGTATGTTTTATAGCGAGATGAGAAATCCTTTGCCCGCATCGTTATAGATAAGTTAGTGAATCGCATATTCGATAGTGCAAGCGACCGAATCGCTATTGAAAATCTCGAAAAATCGAACCGAATCGAATCGCTATACGTTAGTGAATTCCACTACTGATGTCCTGAATGACTATTTAATTACTACCAATCAGTAATATGCCTCCTGATCGAAACCTTACGACAAATTTGGCCGTGAAGGGAAAATTTAAGGTAATCGTTTACGTGGGGTACCGAGCGCTAATACACAACCAAAAATGTTGAGATATGTATCAGGAGACGCGCTTTGGTCCCAGGAGCATGAATATAACTCCGCTGAACCAATATTTTTAGTAGTTTGCGAGATATTTGCAGTTAAAGTTCAGAATTTTCTGTCATTTTCATGTGGTTGTTGTAATCACATTACCCTGTGAGAAAAAAGTGGCACGCGGAAGGACAGCACCGTGGCGGTAGCCACTGTTATGACAACCACCCGGAGTTGGAATGGCGTAGCCCAGGGTTATTTTTTGAAGCGCGGCCGAAGGCCGCCTACCCGAATGGTTTTCTGCACATAAAAAACATGGATCGGGCCCCTAAACCCGGGTCATTTTTCGGGTTTTCTCAAATATTTTCCAAAATAATGAAAATATTGGTTGAGCGGAGTTATATTCATGCTCCTGGGACGGAAACGCGTCTTTTGATACCTCTCCCGACATTTTTGGACGCGTATTAGCGCTCGGTACCCCACGTAAACGATTACCAAATTTAATTTTAACGGAGTAACTGAGACAGGAGTTCTGAAGTATGTGTTAAGCATTAAGTCAAATGCGATTGGTGAAGGTGAGATTCGTGAAAATTGTGTTGCCATATATTCATCAAACCCTCTGGTGTGCCACAGGGCTGGCCACCTTTTGTTCAGTCTGTGTGTCAACATGTCAATGTTTATGCCATAGTATATCTCTACTAGTAGCGCAACTAACAGCTGACTTACTCCGAATCAGCACACACACAAACCACACAGGGTACGTTGCATGCAATAATAAAGCAATCGTAAATTAATACTGCAATATTGAACGTGAATACAAAAAACTCCCAAATTATTAGATACAAAGCAGTTTTAACAACTTATCAGATGCTATTAATTGTACATTTCATCATATATGAAAGTTTCTAATTGCAATTTTTACTGTCAAGCAACTATGAATGTTATTTCCTCCATTCCACTTTGTCGGAGTACCATCATCCACTGCCTTACACTCCGATTCGTAAAAAAGATGCCAAACTATTCGAGGTAAACAATGGTTGTACCTGTCGAGTCGTGTTGGCCTCGTCGAGGATTTGTGTTTCAAAATAAACTGTGATCTGTCTTCAATTAATCTTTGGGCCGTAGCAATTTTTTTTGTCTGAATCAGGGACCCCCAATAACGATTAATTTTGTATTTTTAATGTCAAAACTCAAAGGCTTCCTCCTATCGTAGAACAGTTTCAAGTACATGAATGCGCATGTCTCTTGATGATTAACCGAAATCTACAATGATTGAAAAATGTTTGAGTGAATCCTATTGTCTAAGCTTTGAGGGAGCGAGAAGTTTTTTTAATTTTAATTAATTTTTATATTATATTATTTATTTGGGGGTGGAAAAGGGGGCGTGCAGAGCACATATTTACATGGGAGCCCTTTTCATATTTATTTATTTTATTATTTAATTTAATTTATGTGTTCTATATAGAACTGGGAGGATGCAGAGCACTTGTTACACCTTGTATGTATTCATTGGGGGCGAGCACTGTTGGCTCTGAGGCATTGCACGAGATTGGCTTCCTCATTTTCGTTTAGAAAAACCCCCCCGATTTGGTTAGGCAGCCAAAAACAATATCTTCAGAATATTTCATAAGCTGGGTGAGAATTATAAAAAGGGTTGCAAATGAAATAAACGAAGAAATTGTTTAAGTCGCTTAAACATTCTCGCCCCCCTAGACGGCTTAGTCGTCTAGTGATATTTGGAAGTCGCCGGTTTGAATCCATCCGGCTCGAAGGACCATGTCTAAGCTTTGAGGGAGCGAGAAGTTTTTTTTTAATTTTAATTAATTTTTATATTATATTATTTATTTGGGGGTGGAAAAGGGGGCGTGCAGAGCACATATTTACATGGGAGCCCTTTTCATATTTATTTATTTTATTATTTAATTTAATTTATGTGTTCTATATAGAACTGGGAGGATGCAGAGCACCTGTTATACCTTGTATGTATTCATTGGGGGCGAGCACTGTTGGCTCTGAGGCATTGCACGAGATTGGCTTCCTCATTTTCGTTTAGAAAAACCCCCCCGATTGGGTTAGGCAGCCAAAAACAATATCTTCAGAATATTTCATAAGCTGGGTGAGAATTATAAAAAGGGTTGCAAATGAAATAAACGAAAGAAATTGTCGCTTAAACACCTATATAAATTACAACGTAATCATTACTTTTGAGTTTTATTTTTTTGTTTAAGCGTAATGATCACTTTTTGAGTTTTATTTTTTTGATCAAACATAAAACTTATTCCTTGAGTTTTGTTATTTTGAGAGGAAATAAAACTTACCCTTGAGTTTTATTTTTTTGCTCGACAGTAAACGTTATTCTTTGAGTGATATTTTATAGTTCAAGGATAAAAATTAAGTTCCGAGTTTTAAGTTTTTTTCGCGGATTAAAAAACTCAAAAGTCCGCTGCGCCTTTATGAAAAGTATTTGGTCATAAATATGAGTTGGTATAATCTCGTCAACATACATATGTACTCAAATATCTAAATATAGTTTTAGCCAAATACATAAACTTGCCCTAAAGGCGCAGCTGCCTTTTGAGTTTTTTGATCCGCGAAAAAACTTAAAACTCGGATCTTAATTTTTATCCTTGAACGATAAAATATCACTCAAAGAACAACGTTTACTGTCGATCAAAAATATAAAACTCAAGGGTAAGTTTTATTTCTTCTCAAAATAATAAAACTCAGGGAATAAGTTTTATGTTTGATCAAAAAAATAAGACTCAAAAAGTAAAAGCAAATTAAACTATTTACACATGTGAACATGAAAAATCAGCGCAAACCGGTCCTTTTGTTACCATAATAAACAGTATACATAATGAATTTCGGCATCTCTTGCTTGAAGCCCTAGCACAAAACTTACCAAACAAATGTAACTGCAATAAACATATAAATGTACAAATACATATTTATGTATAGTAAATTTATAGTAAAAGTCTATTTACAGTTTCAATTATTACCCATAATTGTATTTTATTATTCCCACAACACGGTACAAATAGCTATTTAATTATTAAGATAATAAGCCAAAAACTATTCAACCACCATTAACCGAATAAATACAACTATTCGTTACCACTATTCGAATAATGAAAGAAATATTGTTACTGCTTGGGCACACATTTGTACACGCAAACATACATACATATGTACATACATAAAAAACATACAAAACATAAATGCACGCTCATAGGTACAAGCAAAGAAAACAGCGAATATCGTTTTAAAAATCTATTAACAAAAATATTCGAATAAACGAATAATACTATTCGAATAAACGAATAAAAAAATTCGAATAAATACTATTCGAATTTTTTGCAACGAATATTTTTATTCGAATATTGTTCGAAAAAAAACCCACTCCTACTACGCATATTGCTCGGATTTCGGAATTTTTATAAACTGAATATGCCAGGAGCAGCGCAGGTGAATGCCCCGGCGACAGGTAATAGTGTCACTGGTAATAGCGTCAATTGACACTATTTCCAGGGTAACTTGGAAATAGTGTCAATTGACACTACTGCTATTTTCGGCAGCGGTTGTCTGCGCAGCGCAGTGTTGTAAGAGATGGATTTTTATTATATGATTATTTACAAAATTATGGTTTCTCCTTTTACGAAATGTGCACTATTAGTTGGGGTCTACAACATTATCCCCAAAATCAAAATCTCCGAATCAAAATCCCCAAAATCAAAATTCCCAACACGAAATCCCCATTTTATGTGTGAAATAAATTCAAATTATGTGTTGGATAGGTAATTATGCCACCTTTCATTTGAGGTACCACTGTAGTGGGTGCAAAACCGCGTATGTGCAAAAATTAAAATTTAATTTAAAAAACAACCCTGGGCTACATTATGCCAAGCCCTTCTGCGTAGTACACCAATCAGCGTAGGCGGCCTTCGGCAGCGCTTATTATATACCCCTGGGCTACGCCATGCCAAGTCAGGTTTTTTTTTTTTAATTTTTATTATCACCTGAAACTAATGATTATTATATCGCACGATTTTTTATTTCAAATTTTCATCTTACAGCTCAACCTAATATAAACGCACAGTGTTTGCGGACGCACAGAAGTCTATACGCAATTATTTGAGTAACCTAAATTAAAGCCCGTGGGTTGCTTTTTTTGGTCTAAATATGAATAGTTTTATTGTATATAGTAGAAGGTCAAATTTCTGTTTACAACATTTGGTTGATGTTTTAAATTCAGATATTTGTCTAAAACAGTTCTCTAAAACAACGAAAATGATCAAACAATAATTTGTAAAATTACCATAACCTCAATTCAAAACGTCACGCACAAAAATCTTGGATTTTGAGTTAGCTTTTAGCGCACGCAATTCTATTTCGGTTACTCTCATACAAGTTGTATGGGCATGAGACAAGTTTGACAGAAAACTCACGCTGTGCGTTTATATTAGGTTGAGCTGTTATGTTATTAGCTATTTACATATCGACAGCCACACTGCAAAACCCTGTATGTTCAAAACCAAAATGTTTCCAGGAGAGGGAAAAAACTGTAATAATTATAACGTATGTATGTATGTATATGAGCGACGGTTATTAAATTTCAACACTGGAACGAAACGGAAAGTTGTAACCCTATTTTGACTGCATTTTAATGCGCGAAATATCAAGATCTATGGGAAAGGCTCAGAACCTTATTTTTGGAAAAATAGTGACTTACGGGGTTTTGCAGTGTGGCTGTCTGTATGTATATGGGCAAATCCCAAAAACTTTTACTTTTTTGTATACTCGGCTGCTACACACGAGCAAATAACTTAATAATAATAATAATAATGTGATTGAGGAAATGTACTGCGACCTTAAAGGTCTATTGTACCCTCATAACCTCATAGCACCTTGTCCAGCCCGATCCGCCTCAGAAAGTCCAAAATGGAGGACGGCTTTAAATCGGGTAGGTGCCTGCACTCCAGTGTAGGTGCGCCTAAGTACTTATGTCTACTCCTCGACACAGCATCGCAACTACACAGTATGTGCTCCGCCGTTTCATCCTCAGTGTCACAGAACCGACATAGGCTAGAAGACTTAATGCCCAGTCTATGCAGGTGGGCGTTTAGCCTGCAGTGTCCTGTCAGTACTCCTGTGATTATCCTTAGGTTATTCTTGGATAGGGTTATTAATTCTTTATAACGCTTGGAATTATAGTCCCCCATCATGGCCTTTGCCTGGCGCAGCCCGACCGTCTGCTGCCAGTACCTTCCCCTCATTCTGCACTCTTCATTCCTCAGCCCCTCTTTGATAACTTAAGGCCAAAAGAATGTACAGGGACATTCAGTTCGACCTATTGACTATCCGGTCTGATGATATTAAAAATCAGAAAAGCTGATAGCAAGTTTTTGGAGAACTTTGAAACCTGAAAAACGTCGATTTTTACACTTTTTCAAGCGATACTCTTGATTTTTTTTTTTTGTAATTTTTTCGATAAAATTTTGAGGCACCGCTGAAACGCTTTGAAATTTAAACTGAATGTTGTTTTTGAGACGGAAATTCTAAAAGTATGTGCACAATTAATGTGCCCCTCCAATACTCAAAATTATCATCAATCAAAGTAGCGATACTTTTTTTTTTTTTTTTTTTGTCATTTTCAATATTGGCAGTTTTTTGCTTATAGCTTTTTGAGGCAACTGAGTATTGAAATTTGAATTATGCACGATGATAGCCTATCAGGGACTAAAAATACCTATGGTTTCAAATTCGATGTGCCCCTTTCAGTTGTGAAGGTAGAGGTAGAAAAGTGGAAGCGCTTGGTTACGTAAATTTTTTTCAGGAGCATGTTTTTTTGTGGGCACAGCTACAATTTTACTTTTATCACTTTATAAACTTTTGTTAATTTTTTCTCTACACCACAGTAGTATACCATCAATTGCCTCATCTGGGAATATTCACGCAAGGAAAGTTATTGATGTTTGTACAACGGGCAAATTTTACGAAATTTTCGACAAAAATTGGTAATCGTCAAAAAGTGTAAACAATTTCTTTAAACCAGGTTTTATTTAAAAGTAAATGAAAAGGAACACAAATATGGTACAAAAATTTACAAAAAAAAAAAAAAACAAAAAATAGTAGTTTTTTTCACTGGCCTGTCTCCATTTTTCTTTAGAACCAAAGAGTTGGGGGTTTGAAAGAGTAGCTACCAAAAGAAAAATTTGCAAAAGCATTGATACAAAAAGTTATGCTAGTAAAAAGAAAAAATAATGTTTATGTATGTACATACATACATATATTGTAGTACTTAGTAGCAAAAGTATTGATATCATTAAGAAGCCTTTGCAGGATTAGTAGTTTCTTTTATTTATTTTTTTGTTTTTCGATATTGTAAATTTTATACAATTTTTAGCAAAAGATATCAATTTTTGTTGTTTATGCAAAATTGTAGTTTGATACAATATTGACTATAAACATTCTAAAAGATATTTTGCTGGTCATTGAATGAATATAATAAAAACCCACATATGTACATACATTAATAGTTATATGAATATAATGTAGATTTTTGAATAAATAACTTGGTTGTTTTAAATATAAAAAACTTCCTTTATTTTTTCATAGTAATTTTTCCATCATATACTCCACCTATATTATGTTTCTCGCATCTTCCTCTCGTTTGATACTCATATATTTCAATAATGTCTCGGGTATCGAAATTTGTTTACCTAAACATACTTCGCTTACATATTTGCAGTAAAAAATATTTGACGATTATTCGGGTTTATATTTTTACCGATATATACAAAAACGGGTCTCGTGTATCAAAAAATTTTTACATAACTAACGGTTGCATAATCTCCATATTTTGTTAAAATTTCAATATAATCGGAGCAGAAGTGTTGAAATAAATGTATATTTAACATTGCGACCTCAATGTATACATATATATTTTGCCCAATTTTTTTAATATATGTATCTTTTTGAGGCATTATATAAGACGAGTAACGGCGGTGCACTATAGCTCCAATTTACCCCTCAATGTTCCTAACAAAAAGATATTTGCGTGCTACCATGTTTCAAAAAAAAAAATTTTCTCCAAAAAAACCAAAGTTTGGCGGATTTCCCCATATGCATGTACACTGTATTTTTATTCCCTTTATGTTATCTTTATTGCCAATTCAGAAAGGTGTTCTGCACAAAAATACCATGGATCCCGCCCATAGAGTGGGAACGGTGGCATGTTGCCACCGTTCAGGGCAACCACCCGAAGTTGGAATGGCGTAGCCCAGGGTTATTTTTTGAAGAGCGGCCGAAGGCCGCCAATGCGGAAAGGAGTTCTGCACATAAATACCATGGATCACGCCCCGAATTGGGGATCTTACCTAAGTAAATTTTCGGTTTTTTGTTGATAGCTTTTCACTAAAACAAAAAAATTTAATTTTGACTTCGGATCATTGATACCAAGGTCAAAACGCAATATTTAATTTTTTTTAGGCGTTAGCTCGCTAGGCCTTTATTCCCTGAGCCGTAAAACTCCCGTGTTGCCACGGTTCAGGCAACCACCCGGAGTTGGCATGGCGTAGCCCAGGGTTATATATAATAAGCGCGGCCAAAGGCCGCCTGCACAGAATGGTGTACTACGCGGAAGGATTTGGCGTAACGTAGCCCAGGGTTGTTTTTATACCCAGCGTACTAGTACTAGTACAAGGGTATATTAATTTTGTCCACATAACGGTACTATGTAACGGCACAAAATAATCGAGTTAGATATAGAGTTCCATATATGAAAGTTCTTAGGTTGAAAAGAGGAATTGATTAAGGCATGTCCGTCCGTCTGTCCGTCTGTCCGTCTGTCCGTCCGTGTACACGATAACTTGAGTAAAAATTGAGATATTTGCATGAAATTTTGCATACAGGTTACTTTCTGGCCAAGGTAGGTTGCTATTGAAAATGGGCGAAATCGGATGATAACCACGCCCCCTTTTTCGATATCGAAAATTTCGAAAAACGTATAAAACGGGTTAATTCAATATCAGAAGCAGCTACAATGATAAAATTTGCAATATGTATTGATTTATATGTTCTTAGGCGGATTTTACCAAATTTTTTGAAAAGGGGCGTGGCACCGCCCCCATATATTTGAAGAAATTTTAAAATTTTGACTCCTAATAACTTGAGAACAGTTTATGCTAGTATAACGAAATTTTGTAGAGGGCATACTATTGTTGTGTTAAATTCAGATATAGAAACTAAACGAAATCGCTTGGCGACCACGCCTACTTTTTTATAAAAGTTATATTGAAAGGAGGTGGAAATATTGAAAAGTCCATATCTAATTAACTGATACCGCTATAATAATATAATTTTGTACATACATCAATTTTCATATTCTTTACATTATTTTTGCAAAATTTTAGAAAGTGGGCGTGGCACCGCCCACTTATGAGTCAAGCAATTTTCAAATTCGACTGCTAATAACTTCAGAACGATCTGAGATAGGTTTACGAAACTAGGTTCCAGGTATGTTATGTTTATGTAGAGTACTACCACAGAAAATAAGAAAAATCGGTGAACGACCACGCCCCTTTTTGGACTAAAGTTCTCTAAACGAGAGTTAGGAAACCGGAATATGCAATATCTGTTTAACTGATACAGATATAATGCTAAAATTTAGTACACTCATTCACCTGATGATGTTATTTGTGATGTTTAAAGGTTTTTTGGTAATATTTTGGAAAATGGGCGTGGCACCGCCCACAAGTGAATAAACAAAATATCAACATTTCACTATTAACAAGCCACTGTGAAAGTATCATAAAGATCTGCAATGAAAACTGATCTTCAATAGGGACAAACAACATAATAAAATCCGTGGGCGTGCCACCACCCACTTTTTTAAAATTATGTAAATATTGATTAATGGACACATATATCCGTACATCGAAAAATTTCACAAAATACGTTAAAAGTTATGGGCATGGCACGCCTTCTTTTCCAAAGTTATATATAGGACATGGTATAACCCTTGAAAAGATCGATTCAGTACTTTTGGCTCATGTAAGCGGTTAAAGCTTTATAAGCAAGGAGCGTGGCCGCTCCCACCAAATTCGCTATTGTTTAGGCTCGGCATAGATTGGTTTTTAAAATGGGCGAAATCGGATGAAAACCACGCCCCCTTTTTCTAAAAACTAACGCTGGGTATTTAATGTTCGGTTCACCCGAACTTAGACTTCCTTACTTGTTTAAATTAAATTTAAAATTTTGCACATACGCGGTTTTGCACCCACAATACCTAATTTGAATTTATTTCACACATAAAATGGAGATTTCGTGTTGGGGATTCTGATTTTAGGGATTTTTCCTTTGGGGATTTTGATTTTGGGGACAATGTGGTAGACCCGTTTTTAGCACTTTTGACACTATTTCCATTTCAGTTTCAAATAGTGTCAATGACTTATTTTCCATTTTCTTGTTGACACTAATTCCATTTCGAAAGCGCAATAGTGTCAATTGACACTATTTCCAATTTACCACGGAAATAGTGTCAATTGATACTATTACCAGTGACACTATTACCTGTCACCGAATGCCCCACTCGTCGCTTTGACCGTCGGTGCTTGCCAGAATGTTAAAACGAAAATCATTTGAGATAAACTAACAACCGAGGTACATATTGGAGAAATGCATACTCAACCTCACGAACGCTGTACATCTGGCATACCCAGCACCGGAGGTACCATTCACACTACGCTTCGATGCCTCAGATCAATCAGTTGGCGCTGATTTGGATCAGCTGGTGAGCAACGAAAGGCACACCTTGGGTTTCTATACAAGCAAGGTCGATAAGACCGAAAAAAATTAAAGCACTTCGACCGTGAGTTGTTGGCTATTTTCAAAGGCATAAAGTTAGCCAGTTTGTTAAAAATAACTTTTGTATAAGGAAAAGAAAACATCGTCGCTTATGCCTTCTCTAGAATAAATTCAATTGGCCTACCAGTCAATGTATCAGCGGACGACCTTGCCAAACAAGTCAACTAAAACAAAATATTTATTTTACACTTTCGTATTATTGTTACGGAGGTCAAAACGCGTCTTTTGATACCCCTCCCGACATTTTTGGACCTGTATTATCAGTTGACGTGCAATGTAAAATTTTACCGAAGTTACCAAGATATTTTGTGGCACATCAACTGGAAGGTTACGGCCCTATGTACATACCTGTCAAGCTACGATGTATAATGTTCGAGCAACTACACAAAGTTTCACATCCGAATACACGCGAACCACAAAGACTCATGCAGCAACGCTTTGTTTGGCCTCACATGAACCGACACGCTGGACGAGAAACTGCTTAAGTTGTCAACGAAGCAAAGTAAATGGACACGCTAAAAACCAGGCCCAATATATTGGTAGCCCAAGCGAATGATGAATGACGAGAGGCCCAAACCAGCGTTCATCGAAAACACAATCGAACCCTCCCCTACCGAAAAAAACATCAAAGCCAACGTACCAATTGTCTCAACTACAAATAGCTATCGACAACGTAAGCCACTAACGCGTGTCTCTTATTAATGTGTCTCTTATTACACCACTCACGTCTTCGGTCATCTTGGTCCATATCTCCGAATCTGGTCGATATCTTAAATTTTAAGTAGGACTTCTGTAGGGGAATTCACTAGCTTATAGCGATTCGATTCGGTTCGATTTTTCCAGATTTTCAATAGCGATTCGGTCGCTTGCACTATCGAATATGCGATTCACTAACTTATCTATAACGATGCGGGCAAAGGATTTCTCATCTCATATTAATAATAATAACATGGAAGTTAACGAGACCCACGTCTCGTTCTCTAAAAAATTAAAGATGCGGCGATCGAAATCGCCGATAACCAATTAATTAAAACACTAGCAGTTGGTTTATGACATTTAATATAGTGTCTGGCTTGACACGCCAAATTGAACTAAACTAAACTAATCGATATTCTTACCAGCTAACTTCTTAACCTAAGACTATAATGCTAAGGTTGCAGATCCCATTCATGCTTCCGGGTTTGTTAATTAGGTCAGCTGCGCGTGTTGGCCGATATTGCTGCGTTGCACTATTTGCTCATTCATTAATAATTGTGTCGCGCGTGTGCCGTGTCAGCGGAATTATTATACCGCACCATAATTGGGGCAATGCTGACCATTGTTGGATAACGAGAATACAGGGTGTGTGGTAATGTAGTACAGAGTTAAGTCTTCCCCCTTCAAAGGTCTGCGTCCCGCAGATCAAATGTTGAAAAGCCTGACTGGGCTATGTCTTGTAGGGTGTATTCACAGCTTTCTGGTGTTATGTTGAGTTTGAATGTGCTGGATGGTAGGCTGACATTAGGGTAGTGAGGTTCGTCTGTGGATTTCTCCTTAATTATTCCGTTGGTGGTAGAGTTTTCTTCCCATTGCTTTGGGATTTGGACTGGTGTTAGGTTCAGTTTTCTCCTGTAGCGTTTCACCAGTGTGGCGGTGATAACTACTATCGCGCAGATAGCGAACCCTTCTGTAATTAGAGAGAGATTTACTTTATCGTTAACATGAGTTATATACCTAATGTTCCCATGGCGATGTCATGAACATATCCTAAGTCGACGCTCATGGTACGGTTTTTGACGTTTGCCACCACGGCTGGCAGGGCTTGCGATGTGATAGCTTCCCTGCTGGTGAACACTTGGTCCCCTTACTTGATTGTTTCGTTGTTTAGTTGGAGTACATAGGTGCCGTTCAGGGAGTTTGAGGCACTGTTGCTCTCGATCACGCCTTGGTAGTTTGAAATGAATACCGTGCCATGGGTTACCCATTCTACGATACTACCGTTGCGCCTGCTGAATTGACAATCGGCCTCCCCACCTTTGAGTAGTCGTGGTAGGCAGCTATCCTGCTCCAATTTTGTTAGGGATTGCATGTCGCATATGGTAGATGCACCAATTAATAGGCAGTTCTTCTTAAGTCCATACGTTTCCTCTTGGTTGACGAGCATCTTGTCGAAGGGTAGGTCTAGCTGTTTGCCATCGTATATACCAGCTCGTGTAATCAGTAAGTTGTATACATTGTTTGCTACCTTTGGCATTGAGAGGACATAGAGAAGTAGCGTCCCATTTGTATATATTGATGGTTTGCCATATTCTAATGCCTGAATTAGGTTTTGATAAGGGAGGGTTTCTAGCTCTGATATGATTTGGTTGACTTCGTCCATATCGAGCAGGTTGGTGTTAACGATTTCCCGTTTCGCAAGCTGACATGCCCGCACCATTTCGTTGAGCTCCTCCCGAACAAGGGCGATATTATGAAGTGCGCTCTCCTCAAATTCTACCATTTCTGTTTCTTTTGCTACTGAGTTTGTTCGATCCACGACCACATTTATTCTACCTAGGACCTCCTGCGTGGTTGCCAAAAGTTTTCTATTAATCCTGTATTGGTGGTTATTACTTTCTATGACTTCATTCTGACTTTGCAGGATATTGCTCCAATCAGTTGCGTCGGGTGATCCCGCTAACCACTTCCACGCTGAGCCTATCCAGTCAATAGATCGGGCATATCGGGTTCTGTTTGTATTTCCTCTTAGCTCTTCGAGACGTTGTAGTGTTTGGTTGATGTATAGCTGCACTAAAAGCTGGTTATCGGTTCGTCTGAATGAGTTACTCGCAAGGTCTTCAATGTGCTTTATTGCCGTAGCATACTGATCCAAATTTACCACGTGGATAAGTTTAAATGATCCACTGACGATCCACCCATTGCCACTCTGTATAGTTATGATGGGCGCCTTATAATGGAACATATGAAGGGCGCTGATGGCTGAAGCCAGCAGTGGGAGTCTGCAACACAAGGTGTTATATCTACTTTTAGTGCTAGTAAGTTAGTAGTTGTTAGATCTTGTGGAAATAATGTTACTGCGTGTTTTTGTTTCTTTATTGTTTGTTATATTGCTGATTAATTGTGTTGGTATTAGTGTATTACTACATATTAGTATTGTTAGTATCATATTTTTCTTACAAGGGCGTTTGTATTCTTCTTTTAAATATAGTTTTGAAAATGTTTTTGGCTTATTACACTGTGGTACAAAAACGAACTTTTTTTCTGTCCTATGAACCAAATAGACTTTTTCGGAAAGGGGACACAAAATAAAAATACACGTGTATCGGCGGTTTTCATGTACACGTCAGAATTTTTTTTTTTTAAGTGTAAAGTATAAAATTCGTAGTGCCCATTTGCCGCCTGTGTGAACGACTTTGGATCGATTTTTAGCCCTTTTTCCGTGATCCAATCGAGCTGAATTTTGGCATGCAGACTCGTGAAAATGTCTGTATCACGTCAAATTAAAAAAACTCTCAAATTTTCCTGAATTAAAAAAAAAAAAAAAAAAAAAAGAAATCCCCTGTTTTCAGCGAGACAGAGAGTTTAAATTGTCGAACAGTGTTTTAAACAGCTGTTGTATATTATATAATTATCAAAAATTGTTACATTAAAAATTCCAATGTTTTTAAAGATTTTTGCGTTTGTAAGCATTTGTGTCAGTATCGCGACAAATAGACCAACAGTTTTCGCCAAGCATATGCGTAATGTCTCCTCCTTTAAAGCGCTTTTCAATAGCCGCAATGTCCTGATAGAACCTTTCGCCATGCTTATCACTACAAGCTCCTAGATCATCAGGGAAAAAATCTAAATGGTTGTGAAGGAAATGGATCTTTAGCGACATTAATATGCCCATTTCGCCAAATGCCGAAATCATTTCTGCAACATTATCTTTATAATTGGCAGCTCGTTTGTTGCCAAGAAACTGCTCAATAACGGCAACTGTGCCTTTCCATGCACGTTGTTCGATAGGACTCAATTTTGATAAAAATTCATTACTTGCAATTATTTGTTTTATCTGCGGACCATTGAAAACACCTTAAATCATACACGTTGTTAAAAAAAATAAACTTACAGAATGCTTTCTTAAAAAAATACCTGCATGAATCTTTGCGTCGCTCAATTTCGGAAAAATTTTGCGCAAACTTGCAATCGCCTCGCCTCCACGATCCAGTTTTTTAACAAAATTTGATACGAGACCGAGCTTAATGTGTAGTGGGGCAAAATAATTTGAGATGCCTGCACCAATGGTACATTTTCAATGCTTTCTACGCCTACTTTGTAGCATGTTCGCGGCTTCCACTTAAATTCAGTATATTGCTGATCTCTTTTGCGACCTTCCCATGTACACAAAAAGCACTGGTGGGTTGGAAATCCACGCTTAACACCCATGAGTAATCCCACCACTTTCAGATCGCAGCATATTTCCCAACTATGCTTTTGATACTTTGTCAGCTGTAATATTAATTCCATGCCTTCGTATGTTTCTTTGAGGTTTGTGGCATATGCGATCGGGACAGCTGGTTGTTTGTTACCGATATGAAGCAGCACGACTTTAAGGCTGTTGACCGATGCATCGATGAAAAGTCGCCACTCCTCTGAAATATGAGGGTAACCAATTTTTGCAAACATCGAATCAATATCATAACAATAAGCCAGGTTTTTATACCGATCTTCGTACAATTTAAAAAATTCGTCATATGGAATAGTACTAGGTCGATCACGCGCGGCTGTTATTTTGAAATCACTAACCACCACTAACCGACAACTAAGTGATTTAAAAACAGGTTTACTGGAACGGCCTCTTCTACTGAAAGTGAAGTGTAGTGAATGTGAAAGATAACAGCTGTTTAAAACCTGTTCGACAATTTAAACTCTCTGTCTCGCTGAAAACGGGATTTTTTTTTTTTTTTAATTCAGTAAAATTTGAGAGTTTTTTTAATTTGACGTGATACAGACATTTTCACGAGTCTGCATGCAAAAATTCAGCTCGATTGGATCACGGAAAAAGGGCTAAAAATCGATCCAAAGTCTTTCACACAGGCGGAAAATGGGCACTACGAATTTTATACTTTATACCTAAAAAAAAAAAATTCTGTCGTGTACATGAAAATCGCCGATACACGTGTATTTTTATTTTTTGTCCCCTTTCAGAAAAAGTCCATTTGGTTCATAGGACAGAATGTGTGTAGAGCAGTGTTATGTTTACAAAAGGATATAAATGAGAGTATTTTGTTAACGGAGATTTTGTGTTAGTATGGTGTAGGAAATCAAAGAGAAAAAAAAATTTGTAATGTTTGGTTTGTGTTTTTTACAATTTACAAATTCGAATTGCCCTTGTTTCGGTTAGTGTGTTAGTGTTAGGTGATCTCTTATGATTTGTTGTGTGATTTTTTATTTTTACTTTTTGTTATTTTTTTGTTCTCTTGCGAATTAGGTGCAAGGAGTAAACCTCAAAAATTTTAATTTTTTTTTTTTTTTTTTTTTTTTTTTTTTCGAAATGTTTATTATTTTTTTATTTTCTCCTGCGGATTAGGCTCAAGGAGCACATTTCATATAATTGCTTAGCGGATTAGGCGCATAAGCTCAGTTTTTCTGGTAGTTTTGCGGATTATTTTTTCTATTTTCTCCTGCGGATTAGGCGCAAGGAGTGCATTCAATATAATTGCTTAGCGGATTAGGCGCATAAGCTTAGTTTTTTCTTGTGGTTTGGCGGATTAGGCGCAAAATATTCAAATTTTCGTTTTTCTGGTAGCTAGAGGTGTTACCATGTCTCGAACCAGCTATGGGGGATCGTGTGATCCCTTTTGCAGGCAGCGTAGCCATTTGTCGAATTCGATGGCGTCGCCCGCTACTAAGGCACGATTTGTCCTACTTACAAGCCCGCTCTTGTAAGGCAACTCCCTCTTAGCACCACATTGCTTTGTTTTGATTCTATTTTTTGTGCGGTGACAGAAGCCTTATTATGGCTTTTGTGAAGTTTTATTATTATTTTCTTTATTCTTTTTATTTAAGCAAAAAAAAAATTTATATTTTTTTTTTTTTTTTTTTGAAAAATGTTGCCACTTTCGGTCTCAAGCGCTAGGATGTGTATTCCTGTGCTTGATGTTCCTAACGTGGGTTACTGTCACTGTGTTGTCCTTGGCGACAACTTCTTTTTTGAAGAGAGGTTTCTGTTTCCCCTTTATCTGCGATGTTTACCAATTCCTTTGTTTTGAGATTCGGGTTGTCTGCTTTTAAACATCTGAAAATTTCGATAAGCGTGGAGTGAAGCCTTTCTACTTGGCCATTTACTTCGCTTCTTTGTGATGGGGTTCGGTAGAGTTGAATCCCTAAGGATTCGAGAAAATTTTGTATAATAGGGCTAGTTAGCCCTCTTTCGTTACCAGTAACCAAAATTTTTGGGGTGGTGAAATAATGTAGTAGCTTCACCATTTTTTGTTTTAGGTGCAAGGTTGACCTGTTTTTAATGTGGAAGAGTTTTGAAAATTTGGAAAATTTATCTATGCAACTTAGAAATTTTTCTCCTTGGATCTACGTGGATTATCTCGCAAGGACGTGAAGAAATTGGTGTGCGCTGTAACTTGTTTTTAGAAATTGGGTTTTCTCTAAGTTAACCTTTAGGCCAGCGGCTATGAGTCTGGAAAGGATAGTTTCGATATCCTTTAGGTGAGTAACTTCATCTTTGCTGAAGATGATTATATCGTCGATGTATACAAAACAGATACGGCCTATAAATTCATTGAGCACGTCGTCTATCATGCGTTGGAAGATAGAGGGTGCATTTTTTAGGCCGAAGGGGAGCCGCAAAAATTCGTATTTTCCATTCATTGTGGAAAATGCCGTTTTTGGGATCGGACTCTTTCATCGGAATTTGGTGGAATCCGGAAGTAAGGTCAAGTGTAGTGAAGTACCTTGCCTTCCCTAGGCTGGCGATAGTGCCGTTAATATCTGGTATGGGGTACGTGTGTGGAATCGTTACGATCAGGGGGAATGTGTGGTTCGATGCTTTTGACGTGCTGGGCTATCTTCCGCTTAAGGGGCAGCACCGTATCGGGTTTCAAAATTAGCAAGTTTAATTCCCTATCCAGGACTGCCCTAACTTCTGTTAGAGTGTCGTCTCCCAGGATTCCGTCGAAAGACGTGAGACCTGGAAGGACGAAGAATGTAGTGGGGGTATCTCTTCCCACAAATTTGAAGAAATTCCCGCAGACTTTTCTATCGAGTTTGATTCTTCCCCCCGCTGAAATGACTTGGAATGGTTTTTCCACCGGTGTGGATTCTTGTATGACGCGCTCGCTTGTATAGTTTTTGTTAGCCCCTGTATCTACTAAAAATTCGAGTGTGCCTTGATTATCTAAATGATCTAAATATGGAACGCCGGACACGAGGCCCCTATTGTAAAATTTATCTGATCGCCGTTGTTTTGATCCTGACTGTGTTCGGTTGCTTCTTCCTCTGCTTCCACTACTGGCACTAAGTGAAACATCTTTTGTTTTTTGTCCGGCCATCTGTTGGACTGCCCTGAAAAATTCCCTGAGCCTGAGCCCCTCTTAAAATTACTGAATTTCCGAATTTGGCTGGGGTTGTTGGATTATCTAGTTTGTGAGGAAGGATCAGCATTCGCCCTCACTACCCCTGACGGACTAGAGTTGGTACGCCAACTTTGAGTGGACTGCTGTGAATTCCTTGTTTGTCCAGAGTTTGGGTAGTTCCGGTTTGGTATTGCCCTATCTTGGGACTGACCTGAATAGTTTTGGCTTGAATATTGGCCAGATCCATTATAATTGTAATTGTTACCTGAGTAGTGCCGAGGTGCTAACGATTGAAAATTATTATTGAAACCCCTGTTGTATGGATTTGGTGAACGAGACCGACTATGAATAGCATTCCTGCGGTCGACATTCATGAAGGTTAGACAGGCCGAGTATGCCTCAGGGAGCGATTTGGGTTTTTGAACTAGCACCAGAGTTGGAAGTTCCCCGTTAAGCCCCCTAATGAACACGTCTAGTGCTCTTCGTCGATGTGTCTCGGTTAATGCAAGGATAGTTTCACCATGGGCATATTTCTCCGTGCTAATGGTATTGATCATTAGCGATAGTTGTCTGTTCACCTGGCGTTGAATTCAGATATTTTGAGACGACCTTGAGTCATCTGAGTTAGTTGTTGGTCAAGAGTTTCGATGTCTCTGACATCGGCATAGTGGAGGGAAAGGGTTTCTTTTATTTTCTTCCAATCGCTATCTAGGATATTGTGGGAGACCAAGGCGGCATCGGCCGCGCCTCGAATCTTATACCTGATATGCCGTAGGATGGCTCTATAAATTGGTTTACCTTTGACTATGCTATAATCACTTATTATCTGTTCAGCACTATGTACCCAGGAAGAGTAATGTTCGCGGTTTCCGTCGAAAATCTGAAGCTCCTTAACACAATCTGGGAGTTTGGCTACCTCGTTTAGTTCAGCTTCCGTTCGCGGTCTGGTCAGAGGCTCTTCTAATTCTTGTGGCGGATCATCGTTTCTGGGTCGCTTGTCTACTTCCTCTACGCGGTTCTCCAGCTTTTTTAGGGTCGCATTTAGTTCACCTAATGCTTCCGAGCTATTTTTAGCCTCTATTTGCTGTAGCCGTTTATCGAATTGTTTCAGCTGCTGTAAGGCAGCGTTAATAGCGCCGGTCAATTCTGTAATATTCTTTTTCGCTTCTTCTAAATTCATGTCTTTGCTTATGCAAACTATGGGATAAAAAGAAAAGAGAAGAAAACTGGTTGGTTAGTTACTTACAAAAGCAAGGATTTCATTCGTATCCTTTTATTATCACTCGTGGATTTGCTCTGCACTCTTGGGTTTTATGCCCTTTTTTGTTTCTCTTGTCTTTACACTTTGGGCTCTTTTATAATAACTTTTCTTTTCTTGTTTTTCACTTTTTTTATGCCTCTTTTATAGCAACTTTTGACTTTTTATGTGTTATTTTTTCTTTTGCAACACTGGCTCTTGGCCTTTAAACTTTCACTAAGGTAACCTCGCAACCCTCTCGGGCGCCAGTTAACGAGACCCACGTCTCGTTCTCTAAAAAATTAAAGATGCGGCGATCGAAATCGCCGATAACCAATTAATTAAAACACTAGCAGTTGGTTTATGACATTTAATATAGTGTCTGGCTTGACACGCCAAATTGAACTAAACTAAACTAATCGATATTCTTACCAGCTAACTTCTTAACCTAAGGCTATAATGCTAAGGTTGCAGATCCCATTCATGCTTCCGGGTTTGTTAATTAGGTCAGCTGCGCGTGTTGGCCGATATTGCTGCGTTGCACTATTTGCTCATTCATTAATAATTGTGTCGCGCGTGTGCCGTGTCAGCGGAATTATTATACCGCACCATAATTGGGGCAATGCTGACCATTGTTGGATAATGAGAATACAGTGTGTGGTAATGTAGTACAGAGTTAAGTTGGATATAGTATTTTTATTTCAATTTTTAACAAAAAATTCAAATTATGTGTATTTTATTTAACGACATAGAAAACAACTGCAAATTGTGTGTCGTTTACTTTGCGAAACAGCTGATGGCGAATACTCGAAAATCGAGAAAAAATAGTTAGTGAATACCAAATATCGTGATAAATATCGGTATGACAAGATGTCGATTGCGAATGTCGTAATCGAAGTTAGTGAATTCCACTACAGGGTCAAAAACATTCGGCGACTGTAGTAGGCGACTGACCAAACATTTTAACATAACAATTTTTATATTTTCAGATTTGTGTCAATAAATCTGCATAAAACTTTAAAAGGTATCATTCCTCTTCATTATTTATAAAGCTTCATAAAAATGTCGATAGGAACCTCCAAAATGGCCCAAAAGGAGTAAAAAGTGACACCACATGAGCTTCAGAAAATCATCAATAAAAAGCCCCGAAAAGAGTCCAAAAAGGCTCCAAAAAACATTCCGAATGGACGAATAAAAGGCTCCGAAAAGAGTCCAAAAAGGCTCCGAAGTTCATTTAAAAAGAGTCATAAAACGCTCCACATTCATCGGAATCGGACTCGTTTCGGACTCTTTTTTATGAATCCGTTTGGGGTGCCCCCGTAGAATGATTTTTCGCTCCATTTGGGCTCCGATAGGAGCTCATTTCGGAGGGTAAAGCTCTGAGAAATGGGGGTTTTCTGGCTCCGAAAGGAGTATTTATTTGCACTTTTGGTTAGCTGGGATGATACTAAAGTTTAGTAACAAATGTCTATTTACCTGTGTTCCATCGAACCTACTCTTCTAACACCAATACCACCCTGTTGAAGCTCCTTGTTTCCTTGGACTTCCGTTAGAACAGATTGATGCCGGTTCTCAGAAAAATAGTGCCCATTAGGCTAATGGTACATTTGAAATTGTGACCTACACTCATTTTTTGCGCTGAATTTTGTAATGAATTTGTAGCCAATTGCCCCAAATACTGTTGGGATCTTGTAGGGGTGTGAATATAATTAATTTTCGCAAGCATATAATTACTTACGTTCAGTTCAATTAGAAATTTGTCAATTTATTTTAATGGCTAATCGATGACCTTAGCTTACACAACCTGCATACATATGTACATACATATGTACCCTACCAACCATGGCTAACCATGGTGAAACTCTATTCCAAAAATTCACAAATTTTTACTAACACCAACGCATATTTTTATAATTTGTATGGAAAACGACAAGTGCCTAAAAGTATGCTCTCACACTTACACGCAAAAATCTTTTCAACATGGGTAAAAAGTGAACCTCTCTGAACAAAATTACCCACTTTTTTATCCTCTTTTTTGGTAAGCGCGACTCAATGATTATCCAGATTTTTATCCGATCATGGTTGGCAGGGTAGTATGTGATTTATAATATAATGTATTGTATCTACTACTTTTGTACATTCCCTTACCGGAAAACAGAAAGCAATTCCGCTAGTTACATTGGAGTTGGAAACTGTGGCGGATCTATAATCAAATTATGGGGGGTGAAATTCAGAACAAATTTTTTTAGTTAGCTCATTTATTTGTAAAATATGAAATTACTAAAAAATTTCAATTACAAATAAAGAAAAAATTAAATAATATAATTTCATCAATTAAAAATTCAATGATGAAAGGGTTGCAGGCAAAAATTTGGATATAATAATGGTGCGATTTTCAATTTCAAACTTCTGTTTATTACTCGATAAGTAAGTGAAAAATTTGTATGGTATAACTTAAAAATTCATTGAACAAAGCGCCGCAGGTAAAAACTTAAAATCGCGTGATTTTCAATTACAAATTTTCATACATATGTACCAATTCTAAATATCTGCGGAATTTTTCCTCTTTCGGATTTTTTCAGTCTGTCCTCTTGTAATTTTGAAGTTAAAAATTCTGTGCGGGTTACCTGTGTTTTCCGCATTTTTATGCGACTTTCGAAGTCGTTTAGAATTGTTTTAAATGAAAAACATAAATATAATTATATGAATTTTTTATTGTATTTTTTTGTCAGATAAAAGTAAAGAAAAACTAGAGGAAACAAATTCAGTTGTAACAAACAATAATAAAAAGGAACTAAATTCAGTCTTCCTTGTATAACATAAGGTACATACAATAATGTTATTAGATTTTATGTATAAAATAACTACATATCTATGTGATATGAAATATTTCACGACCTAGGAAACCCTGGAGGCCTACATTTTAATATTTCATACATATTTCAAAATGTTTGTTATAGCGTAAAATCTATAACGTGTTTTGCCCATTTTGCTACATCTTTCTATTACATCTTCTGGTTCAACGTCAATGGCGTAGTTTATGTTGAGTTGTGCTAAGCTGTTTAATCTTTTCTGGAGCATCGTTATTCTGAGCCAAGTCTTGATTCGGCGCAAAGAAAAAAATGATCGTTCAGCATTAGCATTTTTGGCTGGCAAAGTGCAAAGTATGCAAAGAATTGTATAAATCGTCGGATATACATATATCCTTATGGCAATTTGTAAGGGCTTCTAGGGCAGAAAGCACTTGCGTTCTCGCAGTTATTTGCATCTTCCACTGTTGTTGCCAAATCGGTATTTCTGCCGTAAGCTTTGACTTTTGCAATTCCTTATTTCCTGGTAATAATTTTTCAAACCGTCTAACTAGGGTATCACAGAGTTCAGTTATATCTTTTTTATTTAAGTTGAGGCTAAGTTTTGGTAACAGCTGACTCAAATTGAAACTTTCGAGAAATTTGTCGGAAAAACGCGTTTTTAAATCTGGCATGACCGTGTCAATGAGTGGAATGTAGGCAGTAATTCTATAGAATTCCTCACAGCTTTGAGATGGGTGATTGCTTCGATGACTTTGACGACCACATGTTCTGGGTCTTAATCGTCAAACAGCACCTGAGCCACATAATAAAATAAAATAAATATTAAAAATAACTTAAAAAACAACTCGCCTTCTCTAAAGACTAGATACTTTCTTATACAAAATTAATAAAAAACAAGCAAGACTATTTGAAAAATAATTGAAAAACTAATAAAAGAGGCGTACGATATGAAAGTGCGTAGAGATGATATCGGCACATTAAGCGCTCAACGCTCAGATCCGCTGAACTCGATTCTAGCAATGTTTTTGTATAGGTGATATTTCTATAGTTTCGAACAATTTTAAATTTAAACTAAGCCATCTTGATCAGCTATAACCGTTCCATGGTCCAATTGTGCTCGTTCAAAAACTAAATTCGATCATCGAATGTTGTCGAAAGAGCTGATCGAAAGATTTTATGTACATTGGGTATTATAACGCTTATACGGAAAGAACATGAAATGATAATACTTTACATAAGACGTCAACTGCGAGAGACGTCAAACACGAGAGACTCACTTCGATTCAAAGAATCATACTCCAGAAACGGAGGAATGATGATATTATTATTTAGTTACTAGTAAGGAAGTCTAAGTTCGGGTGTAACCGAAAATAAATAAATATTTTAATACCTGAAAAGTTGTTATAGAAGCAACTGATTGTTTTCGATAAAAAACACTTCTGTTGTGAGTGGTAAATTAAATTATCTCCAAATATTCATTTATGCCTTTTTTTGATAAAGTTCCATCAACATTTACTTACATTTAATTTATTAAATTAATTTTATAAAATTTTTACTGAGAAAGTGTTCGCTTACACAAAACCCTTGCAGCGAGAGAGCGCATTTTGACATTTCATTGACAGAGAGAGCTACAAGTCTTTACTGTGGGAATTCCACTCCGTAAAAATTGGAAGTGAAAAACAGCTGATCGTGGCAAGGGAAAGCAATAACAAAAATTTAAAAATTTGAACTTTTAACCAATCAAAATGGTTTTTGCTGCAAGTTTCTACTGACTCCTGTTCGCTTGAAACTTTTTACTTTTTGCGTTTCGAGAGAGTTTTACGTCATTCTCTCTTTGCTTACACTTTTTGCAAATTTGGACACGAACAAAGCTATTAATAACAAGTAAGGAAATCTAAGTTCGGGTGAACCGAACATTAAATACCCAGCGTTAGTTTTCAGAACGAGATACAAATACCATGACTTGGCAATGATATAGGCCCTAGAATCTTATTTGAAATTTTCTATATCAAAAAAGTGTACTAAATTTCATGCGAATATCTCAAGTTTTACTCAACTTATGTTAATTTATGTGATTTTCGATATCGAAAAAGTGGGCGTGGTTATCATCCGATTTCGACAATTTCCACAGCAGCTCACCTTGGCCAGAAAGTAGCCTGCATGACAAATTCCAAATTTTTACTCAAGTTATCGTGTACACGGACGGACAGACGGACAGACGGACGGACATGCCTTAATCAATTCCTCTTTTCAAAATAAGAACTTTCATATATGGAACTCTATATCTAACTCGATTATTTTGTGCCGTTACATAGTACCGTTATGTGGACAAAATTATAATACCCTTGTACTAGTACTAGTACGCTGGTATAAAAAGGATTTCAAAAACTGTATGCTTCCATATATATTTATCTAGATGTCATTAAAATTTTTATCCAGTTTGATGCAATATTTATCGAAGTATTGTAATTTGAAAAACGGCTTATAGTTACGTTAAAAAATTAAATTTCCAAAATGAAGTTTTTAACATCAACGCCCCAGACTAGGAAAATCCGCAAAAAACCTTATGAAATTCGACAAAATATTGCCAGTAGTGCAAGCTTCAGAAATTTGTTATATCTTTTTTGATTTTCATACCTGTCATTAACATGAATTGTTTGTAAGTAAGAGATGGGCCGTCAATAAGTATACTGAAATGATAAGAACGATAATCTGAGTCGATGTCCATATCTCCGTCCGTCTGTCTATTTAAACGCAAACTTGGCTCTCAGTATGGCAGATAGAAATTTTGAAAAAAATAAAATATGCATGAATTAGTATTTTGGGTTTACATATATACATACAAATAAATTAATTTACCGCTCAAAACTCAAAAAATCAGCTCGATTTATAATACGAACTGAAAAGTATTAAAATTGACCTGTGTAAATTGGGATGTCATAATAGATCACTACTAAGTAAATAATGTTCGGTCCCACCAGAACTTAGACTTCCTTCCTTGTTATTTATAAGAATCGCAGCTACGTGAGCTTCGTGCCGGCGGTTACAATTTTCGGTTAGACAATCTTCCAGGTACAAAATTACCAGTTACGCTCAGAATCGACCGGTTAATGAAGGTGTGGAACTCAGCGGCGTCTATTTCGTCGCAAGCAGTTTGGCAGCGGTTATGTAAGGACATGCGTGTAAAAGTAGGTATAGCAGGAGCGACGCACGCGTTGAGGTGTGCCATGAAGCAGTTTATTTCCTCCTTACTGGCATAACTGCTGGCCATTGCCTTATTGCACATACATATGTATGTATATTACGATGTTTAAACATTTTTAAGGATTGGTCTTAACAAGGTGTGTTATGACTCTAATAACATTTCAACGTCGTCCATTTCATTAGAAATGCAATGTAAGTTAGGGGATAGTTTAGCGAATACTTATGTACATAGGTACATATGCAGTCAAACGCCAAAATCCCATTATACCCGTTCATATATGTACATACATATGAAACTATCTCTGTTTATGTACAAACTATATTGTATTCATCCTTATAAGTAAGACGTGGAGAGTTCCTGAGGGAAGTTCAAAAGTTTGTGTTGTTAGTTGGATACAATTACGTTTGGCAGCCCTGCTCAGAACATAGGAAAAGTAATGACGTCACCACTTCAGAAAAGCCATCCTCTTTCTGACATACATATGTACATATGTATTATTTACATTAACTTATATCTTTAAGGTATGTATCGAATATTCACATTCGGAAAAGCTGAGATTTCGCACAGCCGTTGCTTCAATGTGTGGAAAAAGGAGAGTTGAAGGAGTAAATTTAAGCGCAACATTGCTTTCGTGCAGGCCCGTGCGCTCGGGGGGTTTTGGGGGTTAAAACCCGCCCCCCATGGCCAAATCTAAGTTGCAATGATTTTGCAAAAATTTTCAAAATACAGTTTATAAATCTTGTATTGAATCTTGACTCATTATTTTTGACAAAATTAGTTAAAATAATTTGACGGAAGAAGAAATTGGTGAAAGTTGCAAAGAATAAGGTTGGCCAATACATAAGTCCGGCACTTTGAATTGCACTTGGAGCTTTCCGAAATTACAAATGATGCTAAGGTTGTGTCAAGTGACCAGCTGACTTCAACTTTACGGACTTTAATTATAGCCATGTATTCATAAAAGTGCGAATAATCCCAGCTTACCAAAGTCGGAGCGCTCCAAAAAAACAACCAAAAAGAGTCCGTAATTGGAGCCTTTTCGGGGAGAAGAAATCAATATTGTAGAGCGAATGAACTGCAAGGCTCAATTATATGAGCAATTTCGAGTGTTTTCTGACCCTTTTTGTTGTAGGCGTAAAGAGAATTGTGAGAAAATGAACGTTGGAGAGCAGATGAGCGACAACGTTCAATTATTTGAATGTTTTCAAACATTTTCTGAGGTTTTTTTTATTTTACCTAACAGAAGATAAATATCGCATTTTTCATGGACGTTTATCAATAGTCTGCGGAAAATAAACATAGTACATTTCATATTTTCCGAATTGTGTCAATAAAACTTCATAAACCTTATTTTTTATTATTTATGACTTAAAAGAAATAAAAAACGACCCAAAATAAGCTTCAGAAAAACACCAATTAAAGGGCTCCGAAAGGAGTCTGACAAGGCTCCAAAAACCCTCAGAATGGAGGAATAAAAGGCTCCGAAAAAGGTTCAGAAAAGCACCAATAAAAGGCTCCACAGTTCATTTAGAAAGAGTCATAAAAAAGAAAAATGTGTACAACCAAAAAATTTTCTGGGGTATAGTTTTAGGCATCAGAGTATGCAGTTTCAGAAAAGTTAAACAACATTTAAATTTATGATGTATGGGTCTAGGTATCTGTTTCAGCAAATAGGTTTATCTTAGTGATAAATGTATGCGAATGCAAATATAAATTAAACCCCCCCCCCAAGGCTAAGTACTGAAAAAAGCTTTATAGACTATAATTTTAGTTCGATAAAAGAGGACTTTACGTTTCAATAGCATACTTGATTCATACTCATACTTATTGCCATTCGATTTTTTCGGTTTTATATTTTTTTAAGATAAAGTTCTTCACGAATTATAAACTATAGCTGCCTAGACAAAAATTCGCTGACGTCCTCTTCGATGACAGAAGTCAATTAATCTAGCGGTGGCTTATCTCTATACCCATTTTTTACCTCTTCATTCAGTAGTGAGAAATCAGAATTTACGGTGTGAATCTTAGTATCAATATCATTTATATAAACTATATACATACATACATACAGATGTAGGTTTGTCGTAATTGCTATTGCAGTATGTTAGGCAATATTGTTGCCACAAAGCATGCGCGTTCGATGTGGTATACGTACATGCATACATATGTACATACTCATATGTACGTATAAATTTTTTCCTATGTGCACATAGTTCAGGTTGTGGATATGTACATTTCGGTCCTTTAGTCTAACTGTTTAATAATATTCTCATCAGCCGCGCCTTTAACGCTTCGTTTGCGACACATAATGTTTATATTGTGGGTGCACTTATTTCAGTTGTTATCCATCGCTGTTTTTGTTTTACAAACTTGGGTGGGTCATCTGTTGTTTTATTTGTTAAATCTAATTCTTCTAATTTCTATTTTCGCTAATTCAGTGACGAACTTTTTGGCCAGATGAGCATGCGTTATTTTCCATGTGCTTACTAACGCTTTCAGTTGCCCTAAAATAGTGACCATCAGTTAATTAGAAATCGTTGACTTGTGCAGTGGTGATCAAATAGTGTGCAGAACTTCAAAAGAAATATCCTTTGCAATATCAATGAATATTTTTAAATACATAAATTTGTATATGTGATTGTGTGGAATTATATACATATTATGTTGACGTCGACATTTTTCATTCGCGCCTGTATCTTGCTGAACCGTTCCAATATACTTTTCTGGTTGAGCAAAATTTCAGGTGTGTGAGAAATTTGTCTTGATCAACTATGGGACGTCAACCTACATACATACAAAAATTATATTTTGTATTTTAATTAATAACTTGGATGAATAAATTACATATAACGTATGAAATAAGAAGGTATATTGCAGAATTGTAAAATGGTTTTACAGATCATTAACACAACTTTTATACGACTATTAATGGCTTATATAAATTTCAATAGTGGTTATAAAGATGTTTCTCTATTTAAGATTGGCCGCCCTATGCAGCTCAAGTAAATGCAAATCTTCCTGATCTGACGTACTTGAGATTTGTTAGTTTATTTGTTTTTCTAGGAAGTACTTTTTTTATTTATTTATTAGTCTACAGAAAGAGCTAATCTTACAGACAATCTTGACAAGTGTCGTCAATCTTCATTGCATTGTATTTTAATTTACTGTTAACACAAATTTATAAACCTACTAGCTGTGGTTTTGACAAAGTATTTGCTTTTGCGTAAAAAATAATATTATTCTCACAAGTGCGTGTAGTGTAGGAGCGGATTACGACGTACAATCCGTGATCAAATGCGAATGCAGTTTTTGGTGGAAGACTGTATCGCTTTGATGACTTTACCCGTAAATTGGTTTCGGCCACTATAATTCACAGGTTTGTTGAAAAAATCGGAACGAAACTTCTGAAGATCGTTTAATGTTGAGTGAATCGAGTAGCTACATATTTCCATTATCATATGATCAATAAATGAATAAAATTCTATAAATAAACATTTAAGTTACATGCTCGTAGATTTTGACAAGATGTGTATCGGTTATTTTTTATTTCAATATCCATGTCGCGTGCATCTTTTTCACAAGTTAGGAACAAGTTTCAAGTAATGCTTGTCGGGTCGACTACGTTGTAACTCCGTCACTAAGTCTTTTGCGAAATCCACTACACGCGCTATCTAACTTTATTTGTTTGATTTTAATACACAAAATTTCGTTTGCAAAAAAAAATTCAAATCGAAATAATATTGTTTTGGCAGAATTTGTGCATTCTTGTTGGCTGTTTATGCTCATATACCCACTAAGGAAGAATTCTATACCAAACCACGTGCTCATAAGATCTTGCTTTCAGCCAGCTCGCAGCGCTTTCGTATGAAGCCTCGTATTTCTGAAACAACAAAAAGAAATTTTTTTGATATTTCGTTTTGATAACAACGAAACAGAATTTTTTTATTTTTTATTTTTGTATAGCAATTTTTAAAAATTTCTTGAAGAATGTATTTTCTGTCTTAGTGTTACATAAAAATGTAGGCGTGGCTATAAACTTATTTCTGCCATTTAAATAGCACCCGGAGATAAGTACAAAGGAACCTGCAATCAAATTTCATTAAGATATCTCAAAATTAACTCAAATTACCGCGCGATTTTTAATTCCCAATTTTCATTTTGATATGAATTGAGAAAATTTAGCCCTGCTAATTACAATTTTTTTAATAGCTGTTCCTAGTGTAATGTTTATCTACATAGGGGTGTTTCCTGCGTCACGGACGTTCCTTTCGGAGACGACATGTTTTTTATTGTAAAAACCATATCTGCCTTTTGTTTATTGTCATTTTTTAGGTACGTATTTAAATCAGTGCTCCCTAACCGAAAACAAAGCAAAATTTTGTCGAAGTTGTTAACCTACTAGCTGGAAGACATTTAAAGTGGCTATACGGACATTCCCAAAATAGAAGTCATATGAGAGATAACTGACTATTCTTAGGAATTCCTGCGAATCTAGTAACACTAGAAAAAAATAAGGTATGAGTGATTTTTAGAAGAAATGAAGGCAGTTTTGACTATGCCAATTTTAAGATTCGCAAAGCGCGAGTTCGCTTAGAAATATGTGTTTAAACTTGTACGGACGTTCCAAATTTTTTTATACGTTTCTTTTTTTAAATTTTGAAAAATAAAATGCATCTAACATTTTTAAACTTTATATTTCAGTTTAAGATAGCTGTTTAAAATAATATTCAATACAATGCGACTGAACAATCATAATACATAACTATCAAAACTTAAACAGTTCATATATGGAATTGATAAGGCCGTACGTCGGGCAAGTAGATTTTTTCCGTCCTCACAAGAAAAACTGTGAGTCTCTTGAAGTCCATTTATTCTAATAGGTGAAGGCCAACGTTCGTGTAATGCGGTTGTGAGCTCCTCAATTTCTTTAGAGTCCATATAAAGGATATTGATTCCACTTATATGCTTTTTTGCGCAAGTATAAAAATCGGAAGATTTATTTAAAATTAACTTTTGTGTTCGGACTTCCCATACTTTTGTTTTTAAACTGACTTGAGCATCCATCGGAAAATATGTACAACTTGTCAAAAGTAGTTGATTTTTTAATCAATTGTACAATTGTGGTAATAAAAAAGTAAACATCTTTTTTGTTGTAGGGAAGTTTGTCACTGATTATTGCCAATGATTCGGTTTTGCCATATAACCAGGCAACACAAGTAAAAATTGTCACTTGTCCGTAGCTAAAATGAGCTGATTGCACTTCATCTTTTAAACCAAGTCTATAGTTTTCTGCAAACTCGATAAAAAAGCATCGATTGTGAAGATATCTATTTAAAATATACACAAAAATATTTTAAAAAAAAACCAATTGTGCATACGGACGTTCCCATTTTTAATCATGCCTACATATTACGGTATCCGGCGGATGCTTTGCGGAGGGAGTGTGGATCGATTCGCGTAAAAACAGTTGCGGATTTAACCTTTAAAATAAAAAAAACGACATTGTCAAGATATTTTCTTCTATCTCTTGTTTTGAATAAGCTAGTAGATTTAAAGGAAATCGATAAAGTTTATTTTTTAAAGTTTTCTAGCTCAGATTTGCATCTGATTTTTCCCGAATCGATCCGCACTCCCCGCGAATGGCATCCGTCGGATATGGTAATAGGCATGAGTATTATATATGTACATTAAGGTGCCTCGCCAAAAAAAGTTGCAGTGTTTCCACCGGAATTTCAAAGTTCAATGTATTCTAAGGCCTTGGTCAAAATATTTCGGAAAAATATTAAAATTTACCGGAGCTAAACCGCGTTAAAAAAACGCTAAAAATATCCTTTTTTTTGTATGAAAGGAGTATGAAAAAATATTTTTTAATAAAAAGCACCTGAGATGATGAATTAGCTGGAGTACAAAAGGTAAGCATAAAAAAGTTTGAAAATTTTATCAACGCAATCCAAATATTGAGATGTATGATGCTGTTTTTGGTCATATTTCGAGGGGTAGGTTTGTGGAAAACTTTAATAACTCAGCCAATTATTGACGGATTTGGATGATTAGGATATCATTTGAAAGGTATTTTCGAGACGTTGCCATTTTTGCAAAATTTGACCCTTTTTCGTCCAATTTTTTCACATTGCGAATATTAGCACACAGTTATACAGCAGGATATTACCTTGGATTTTTGTATGAATCTACATCGAACATTGACTTCTTTCAATCCTTATACAATTTATTATCGAATTCTGCTCCATGGAAGTTTTTTCATACTTTGGACTTAGTTCAAGATAGGTTAAGGCAAAATGAAATAAGCCAGACTAGCTCTGACTAACTTACACTCCTCAATTATCATCAACAAATTACTAAGGGAGTCCTAACCTAAGTAAGCTCTTAAAATAAGAAAACCCATCGAAATACGGAAGAAAGTTTTTTGGCAATAGCGCACTTTATCGACATTATTTATTTATTCATACAAAGTCTTGCCGTGACTGTAGCCTTTTATAGCATTTTCGTGATTCTATTTTATTTGCAGTATAACCTAGGCGGTTTTTGTCGACGACGGAGGTGGCAGATTGGCTTACAGTTCGTACGAAGCGTTCAGGCCAGTTGTGTGGTCCATTCGCTTTCCCTATTAGGTGTTTTAGTAGGGCAGTAAATGGCAGTTCATTAATATGAAACAAACAAATAAACCATTGCAAAGGTCGTTCCAATCTACGCTCCAATATGGAAATGGTGCCTCGGTTTTTCCCAGTATTACAACGCGTTCCATCACAGTTAATTGCTATCAAGTGATCTAATGAATAACGTTGCTCTTTTAAAAATCCATCATCTCGGTGCAAACGGCATCGCTACTTCCGCTCGTAGGGGTCACAAATCCAATTAGATTTGAGTTAGGTTCTTTAACCATTGTGATATGTTCTTCTGTAACTTTTATATTCCTTGCTGTGTTATTAACCAATATTTGTTTCAAGGTTTTTTCCCTCTTACCATCAAAGGAAATGCATTCCAGGCGATCATTACATTTCAAATTTTTTACTGCTGCGGATCTAGATTTTTCGCGTTCTCTTCGAATTTTATGCTGATCTATTATTATTTCAGAAATATTGAGATCTTTCAGCAACGCTGTCGCCAATAGAGCGCCTATTCTGTTAGACACATTACCGCGATCTAACGCTGCTGTAAATGTCGGCAAGGAAATGTTTTTTACATCAACAGCAAAGTAAGTGTTGTTCATTTCTGCGTCAGCTTCACTTATTGATGGTACAAAACTGGCTGAATCTTCGTCACTATGGTTATACTCGTTATTATGTATGTTATCGATTAAGTAGCCATTTAATTCAGGATAAATAGTTAATATCCTAGGGCCGCACTGGTCTATAAGGAACTCGTAAGTTCTTTGTGGAACTTCCATCGGGCATGTACAATCCACTCTATTAAAAAGTGGGCATTTACATAAAGAAATTAAAAAAATTTGGTTCCACTGGTCTTCATCGTAAATCAAAGGCCTTTTTTTTAAATTTCTATAATTATTTGTTAATTTTTGAAGCATTTTCCAAACTGTTGATTTTCTCACTATTGGTATTTGAACACTTATCCATATTTTCGAAATATCACTATATACTGAAATAAAAAAACTCGAGAAACCAGAAAATGGTTTATTCTCTTGCTTTCTTAGATAGAGCAAATGCTGAATCACGTCGCGCCAAGTGGGTAACACTTCCGTATTTAATTTACACGCGGTAAATACCATTTTTAGTTGAAAACCATGAGGAAATTTCGTGTTGAATGTGTACCGAGAATAGTAAAGTTATTTGAAAGAAAACGACATGTCTCTCAAAAATAGAGCATTTAATTAAGGAAGTAGAAAAGTGTGATCCGGTTAAGTTATAGCATTGAATAACAAATGGCAGAAATGTTTTAATTTTCTAAGAAATAGGAGGGTTAGGACCCCTTTAGTAATTTGTTGATGATAATTGAGGAGTATAAGTTAGTCAGAGCTAGTCTGGCTTATTTCATTTTGCCTTAACCTATCTTGAACTAAGTCCAAAGTATGAGAAAATTTCCATGGAGCAGAATTCGATAATAAATTGTATAAGGGTTGAAAGAAGTCAATGTTCGATGTAGATTCATACAAAAATCCAAGGTAATATCCTGCTGTATAACTGTGTGCTAATATTCGCAATGTGAAAAAATTGGACGAAAAAGGGTTAAATTTTGCAAAAATGGCAACGTCTCGAAAATACCTTTCAAATGATATCCTAATCATCCAAATCCGTCAATAATTGGCTGAGTTATTAAAGTTTTCCACAAACCTACCCCTCGAAATATGACCAAAAACAGCATCATACATCTCAATATTTGGATTGCGTTGATAAAATTTTCAAACTTTTTTATGCTTACCTTTTGGAGTACATTGGAGCTAATTCATCATCTCAGGTGCTTCTTATTAAAAAATATTTTTTCATACTCCTTTCATACAAAAAAAAAGGATATTTTTAGCGTTTTTTTAACGCGGTTTAGCTCCGGTAAATTTTAATATTTTTCCTAAATATTTTGACCAAGGTCTTAGAATACATTGAATTTTATAATTCCGATGGAAACAGTTTGTCCATTTCTTTTTGTATGGAGCGTGAGGCACCTTAATGTACATACATACATATATGGAAATGTGTAACAACTGAAATTTCATTCTCAGAAAGCGTATGCTAGCAAAGTCAGTTAGACACAAAGAAATAAGAAATTTTACGCAAGTTTTAATTTTGTAACCATGGGACCGCGTATTTTGGTGGTAAAGCTTGAATTGTTTCTGGAGCATTTTAAACGGGGCTTGTCGCAACGAAAGATAGCTGAAATTGTAAACTTAAGCTCGTCAACAGTACAACACATTATTGGACGCTTTCTACATGTAAACCGTGTGGTAAATAAGGGACGAAAGGCTCCAAATAAAATTTTAACGGAGAAAGAGTTTAAGTGGTTAGTGCGTCTAGTGAAGAAAAATGCAACAGAATGCGCTCCAAAGGTGGCCGAAATGGTCAAAAAGGATTTAGGGATGAGTCGTCATCCTGAAACAGTTCGAATGGTAGGATAGCCCGTTATAAAACTTTTATAAGCACAAAAAATAAAATCAAAAGATTGCAGTTTGCACGTGAGCATCTACATACTTATGTAAGACACCAGCATTTTGGAGGACTGTAATTTTTGCAGATAAGGTAAAAACAAAGCGAGTCCAATACCGAGCTCAAAATCTCGAAATTTGCGAACTACTATCAAACACGGCGGCGGTAATGTTTTGGTTTGGGCATGTATGTCATCAAGAGGAGTCGGAAACATTATTTTTATTGAAGAAACGATGAGTAAAAATGTTTGTTTAAAAGTTTTGCAAGAGAGGTTACTTCAGAGCGCTAAAAAATTGCACATTGAAGACGACTTTTACTTTTACCGAGACAATGACCCTAAAGCAGTGACGACTTTTTCCTAGCCCGCGGGCGGATAACTTTATTTCTCTCACACATATTGGTGCACACCTACAAAGCAAACATTCTCTCTGCACTGTGAAAGATTAGTCAATTCTATGCCGCGTCGATGTAGGGCTGTTTTAGATAATAAAGCTTTCACGACCAAATACTAAACTATAACTATGCGGGCTCATTTTTTTATATTGACTTTTTCTGTAGCTAGTTTTTTAAACACACCTTAAAATACTATCTATTATTTTTTTAAACACCGAATTTCTGAGCTATTTTAGTTTTATGTTAATTTTTTTGTTATTTTGCTACTTTAAATACAAAAAACCTTGTACTCAATTTTGACTCGAAAAACCATGAAAATAAATTTTTTTAAAATGTTTGCATAGTGACTTCATATCACTATTATTATTTTGAACACAGCTGTACGTCATATTTCGCGGTAGTTGATATGGTGAGAAAAGAATAATTTACCAGCAATGTTAAATCAAATTCTATTTTAAAAATAAATATTTAAAAAAATTAATTATATTATTAAATTAATATTAATTCACTTAGAATTATTGTTAACTGGTCTCGAGCTTGCAAAAAACTTACAAATTTGTAAACAAAATAGACCGCAAAACCAACAACAAAATACATTGAAACCATAGCACGGGTTTACGTACATATGTAAATAAGTACAAACAACAAGGCCAACACACATAATAACATACATATATTTAGACAGCTTGTCTTAAGAAATTTGTGTATACTGTTGGCAAGAACAAACAAACAAAAAGGGAATACATTGAAGTGGAGATCAATGCATTGTGACGTCACATGGCATCATAGTTTAGTGTTAGAATTTTCTAACAGCGGCTTTGGTGCAGACACTGGTTCATATCCCAGTGTCCGAAAAGGGATCTGATGATGAGCCTGGAAACTCTGAAACATGTAATCCTATCCATCGCTGTTGATTTAACTTTACATTTTTTCTCCAATTTTCAATTTTTCCCAAAAACTGACAATATTAATTCACTTAGAATATTGTTAACTGGTCTCGAGCTTGCAAAAAACTTAATTAAATTTTATATTAACAGTCGTTTTCATATTTAACCCTACAAACTTTTCTGATAGGTAAAAAGTCTTTTGTGATTTTGCTTATTTTCTTCGTGCGGGCGGAGCCGCGGGTAAAAGCTAGTAGAATGTACTGCCGGTGAAATTCGCAATGGCTCATGCAAGTAGGTTTTTGTGTTTATTTAATTAACAAAGGCCAAATTTTCAGTAAAACGTCTAGGTTTACGCAATTTTTCAGGTGTAGAAACATAATGAAAAATCTACCTACTATGGATCATCCTTAACCAGGCCATTCATTCCAAAGACTTCGCAAATTTCTATGACTTATGTATGTACGGATGTACATATGAGTAGGCAGATGGCGAAATGAAGAATTTTTTTTGTTTAGGTGCGTCAAGTTCTAAATGGCCCCTTTCATTTAACTAAAGTTATAAATAGGAAGCAGGTAGACTGATTTCATATAAGTTGCTTCACGCAAATTAAACTATTTACACATTTGAACATGAAAAATCCGGACGAACCAGCCCTTTACTTATAATAAAGAGTAGGTATCTACATATCGTCGGCTTAGGTCGCAACGGTGCTAAGTACCATTTTTCAAATTTTACAGGAGAGACAAAAAACAACATGAAAACATAAATTTAAATTAGGGATTTCGGTTTTTTACGTCATGTTACTCAATTTTAGAGTACAATAAGTGGACGCTCATAAAAAAACAAAAATTTTTAATTTTCACCGAGTTATATGCATTTTTGGGACTTAGCACCTTTTCCCAAATCAAAACACCTGCGAGTGAACCAAAGCAATTTTCTGAGTATGAGGGTTCTTAGAGGTTCTTCCGTAGAATTTTTACCTGGTCTTAGATTTCTTATATTAAGCCTACTTCTACCACAATCCGCGCTTAAAGCTCAAATGACCTATTTTTTGAAGCTCTGTTACTCTGCAATTAGTAGCAATATTTGGATCAAAATACACTATTCTAAAAGCCTAGACGTTTAAATGTGATTTAGGTTCTTGGAAGTCTGAATATGATAGCCCAAACATTTGTCTTTACTAATCAAGGTCAAAAAGTTATGTGTCAGTTAAAAAGGAGAAGTGAGGTCAGCTGAGGTAGATGATCCCATTTAACATATGCATTCAGGGCCGTGCGCACGGGGGGGGTTTTGGGGGTTAAAACCCCCCCCCATGGCCAAATCTAAGTTTCAATGATTTTGCAAAAGTTTTCAAAATACAGTTTATAAATCTTATTTTGAATCTTAACTAATAATTTTTGACAAAATTAGTCAAAATAATTTTACGGAAGAAGAAATTGGTGAAAGTTGCAAAGAATAAGGTTGGCCAATACATAACGTTCCTATCGACGAAAATGGGCGCAAAGCTGTTTGTCGACGATGAAAGGCGCAAACTTTTTTTTGTTTGAAGAAAGACGCATTATAAATATCTTGAGAAAGAAAGACGCATTAAAATAATTTTTAAGAACGAAAGGCGCTTTAAAATATTTTTTAGGAAAGAAAGACGCGCTTCGATAACTAGCTGCAATATAAGTTATTCAAAAAACGAAATACTAAATAAAAACACATACGTATAATGGGTACTTGGGCTGGCCCAATATTTTTCAATCCAGCACCAAATCCCTTGTGAAGTTTACTGTAAATGTATACACTGCGCCTTTCTTCCTCGAAATATTTTTTAATGCGCCTTTCATCGTCAAAATATTTTTTAATGCCCCTTTTTTCGTCAAAATATTTTTTTATGCGTCCTTATTTCCCACAATATTTTTAATGCGCCTTTTTTCGTTGACAATTTGTTGAATGCGCCTTTCTTCGTCGGCAGCGACGATAAGTCCGGCACTTTGAATTGCACTTGGAGCTTTCCGAAATTACAAAGTTGTGTAGCGTATGGGCATTTTTTTTTTTGAATTTTACTGATGAAAACAGTGAGCAGTTTCAATTAACAGAGCGAATGAACTGCAAGGCTCAGTTATATGAAAGATTTCGAGTGTTTTCTGACCCTTTTTGTTGTAGGCGTAAAGAGAATTGTGAGAAAATGAACGTTGGAGAGCAGATGAGCGACACCGTTCAAATATTTGAATGTTTTCAAACATTTTCTGAGGTTTTTTTTTATTTCACCTAACAGAAGGTAAAGATCGCATTTTTCATGGACGTTTATCAATAGTCTGGCTTTGGTTTGTTAATCGTCGAGACCTAAAACTGCTCAGCTACAGAGAAAACCTCATCAGCTAAGTAAGGTAGATAAAAAGTAGACGACACAATTAATAAATAATTAGTTGACAGCGAATAGTTATTGTAAAGAATAAAGATAATAATCAAAGGATATGAAAGCAAATTGTTGATATGTATTTAGGATAGAAAGAATTGAGTTTTTTATGCTCTCTCTTAAGGCAAATATTAAAAATTGTTTTTGAACTGATTCTAAGCGATCCACGAGGACCTGGTAACGTGGGTTCCAAATTATACAACCTTCTAATGTAGTAAAGAGTTTTAGTTACATAAATTAAAAATAGAAAGCCTCTAGCTTTATTGACTGTTAAGTTAATGTGGCAGTTAAAACCGAGTTTTTAGTCCATAGTAACCCCAAGGTCAACAAAATCATACATTTGCTCAAGACTATAACTGTTAATTGTATAGGAAGCTGGCTGTGATATTCCTCTCGAAAAACCCATGTACTTACATTTCTTTAGATTAAGCGGCATATAATTTAAATCGCACCAAGTAACAAGTGTATTTAGATCTGATTGAAGCTTCTTCGAATGACATAAAAAGCTTTACATCGTCGGCATACATTCAAATTTTCGAAAATTATATTACTGTAGAAATATCATTTATAAACAACAAGAACAGAATCAGGCCAAGATGGCTTCCTTGAGGAACTCCTAAGGAGACATAAATAACATCGGATTCACACTTTTTAAACACTCCTTTTTGTGATCTGTCACTAAGGTAAGAAGAGATCTAGCAATTGAGACCCGGCTCGAAACCCAACTGATGTAGTTTATGAATAAGTAAAGAGTGACACACTTTATCGAAAACTTTGCTAAAATCAAAGTAAATTCAGGTAAGTTTGTAACGGTGGACTTTCCCTTACAGAACCCATGTTGACAGTCGGAAATCAAGGTAGAGATAGGATTCGTAAGCTGATTGGTAACAATAGCTTCACACACTTTTGGGATGGCAGAAAGCTTTGCTATGCCACGATAGTTCTCTATAGAAGCTTTGCTTCCGCTTTTATGAAGCGGTAGAAGAAACGACTCTTTCCATGCTTTTGGAAAAACACCACACTTTAGTGACAGATTGAACAAATTGGTAAGGGGTTTGTAAATATTGTTAGCACACTTCTTCAAGAAGCATGTAGGAATCCTAACAGGACCGAATTTAAAAGATTCCTTCAAGGTTTTCAGATAAATAAGAACATCATTGGAGCATATAGTTGGACAATTAATTAAATTGTTCCCATGTAGCTCATAGGGATAATTTAGAAAGTCAGAATTGGTGAATAGAGAATTGGAGAATAGTTAGAAGTGAAAAATTGCGGAAAGAAATTATGACCCAAAAGAAATAAAAAACGACCCCAAATAAGCTTCAGAAAAACACCAATAAAAGGCTCCGAAAAGTGTCCAAAAACCCTCTGAATGGATGAATGAAAGAAAAGCACCAATTAAAGGGCTCCGAAAGGCGTCTGAGAAGGCTCCAGAAACCCTCAGAATGGAGGAATAAAAGGCTCCGAAAAAGGTTCAGAAAAGCACTAATAAAAGGCTCCGCAGTTCATTTAGAAAGAGTCAAAAAACGCTTCAAATTCATCGAAATCGGACATTTCGGACTCTTTTTTATGACTTCGTTGGAGTGCCCGCGTAGAGCGATTTTTCGATCCATTTGGGCTCGGAAAGAAGCTCATTTTGGAGAGTAAAGTTCTGAGAAATGAGCGTTTTATGGCTCCGAAAGGAGTCTTTTTTTGCACTTTTAGTTAGCTGGGATATGCCATCATATCACCAATTCTCTATCAAATACAGAAAAATGTGTACAACCAAAAAAGTTTTCTTGGGTATAGTTTTAGGTATCAGAGTATGCAGTTTCAGAAAAGTTAAAGAACATTTAAATTTATGATGTATGGGTCTAGGTATCTGTTTCAGCAAATATGTTTATCTTAGAGATAAATGTATGTGAATGCAAATCTAAATTAAAACCCCCCCCAAGGCCAATTCCTGCGCACGGCCCTGTATGCATTCATAGTCGAAATAAAGTAGGTACTTAAGTTTATGTCGGTTTTTATGACATATGTATAGGGCGTTGGAAATTGTGTCAAAAAACCCACGCTAACTTTATTAGCTACTATTTTTCGAATATGAATATGCCACATATACTTTAACTTTAAATTTTCAAATTCGCTTGGACTTAGCACCTTTTCCTTTCATTGGTGGACTTAGCACCTTTTCTAACCAATGCAAAAAACGCATTTAAAAACAGAAAACCCTGAAAAAACCCAAAAGGTGGACTTAGCACCTTTGCGACCTAAGCCGACGATATGTATGTATGTATATGTTCATATGTATATATGTACATATGTGTATGCCCACAATGAACTTCGCTTCTGGCATCTCTTTCTTAACCCTCTATAACTCATAACCTTCAATTGAATTTTTTTTAATAAAAACGGATAGATTTATGAATAAAAAAAATACCTTTTTTTTTTTATTATTTATTCTGTATGCATATTTTTACAAAAAGGGGAGTGTGGCTCACAGGCAACAATGAGTAACAGTCTAAAGTAATATAAGGAAATAGATATAAGATAAATATAATAATATAAGAAATAGATTGCCGATTAGGCGAGGTGGAAGTTTTTGAAACAATTTTTGTTTTGGTATAACATAAAGCAACGCCACATTTCTCACACACCGTGTGTGTGAATCCTGTACACTTTGGAAACTTTCCAACAGCGGCAAGGAAGTAAAATAGTTGTCGAAATAGATCCTGTAGTTTTGGTGTCTCGGGATTACACGCGATAACCTTACTACAACATTGTATGAGTATATATGTATGTATATATATATATGTACATATATACATATATGGCGCGATGTACAACAGTTATATCATCAACCTCCTAGGAGATTTTGGCGCCGAGCTTCTCTTCCAATTTGTGGTGTGCCGCTTTGAATTGTTTCCTACAAATTGGCGGGACCTACGGTTTTTCGCCGACTCCGAACGGCATCTACAAAGCAGATGAATTTTTGATGAGTGGCAGAAATACACTCGGAGAGTTTGCCAAACCACTGCCGAGGGGCGACCCCGTTTTGAAAAAACTTTTTCAAACCACTTTTTGATGTAACCTGTACCAGGGCTCGAACCCGGACCTTCGGTGTGGTAGGCCGGCAACACTACCTCCACACCACGGTGGCCACAAACGTATGAATATGTATTTATTTAAAGTAACTTTAAAATAAATGCCTATATACAGCTTCATTTATTCCCAATAATTTTATTTAAATTTCGCATAATAAGATTCGAATAGGTAGTAGTTTAATTATTGGAATAATAAGTAAAAAACTATTCAAATCCCACAAACCGAATAAACTATTCGAATAGTTAAATAAATGTCGCTTCTGGTTGTGCACGCAAACATATGTATGTACATACATGCACACAAAACATATGTAAATGCATGCTCATAGGTACAATCAATTAAAACAGTGAAGTTCATTTCCTAAATCTATGAATACAACTATCCGAGTACCACTATTCGATAAATACTATTCGAATAAACTGAAAAAATATTCGAATAAACACTAATCGATTTTTTTTAAATAAAGATTTTATTTTTTATATTTTAACTAGCAGACCCGGCAGACATTGTCCTGCTCAAACATTACATTGTTTGCATTTAAAGTATTGCTTTTTAATTGTCATCCAAATACCTATCCCTTTCTCAATCCTAATCCCAAAAATACTTAAAATGACTCCATTTTAAAACTCTCATCAAGACCTTTCATTTTAGACCCATTTTTTCACAAAAACCTTATAGCTCCAATTTTGGTCCACGTTTTGTTCAATATCTAAAAACCTTCGTTTTATATGGGAAAATAGCTAAAACATGTTAAATCATTTGTCAACACCTTTCATTTGATACCCATATCATATCAATACCATCGAGGGCCCCTTATGGTTGACATTTTGACCAATATCTCGAAAACGGACTCATATTGAAAGAACACTTTATAAGGTTACCCTGGTCAACATTTTTAGGGACATCTCCAAAACCTTTCCAAATGCCTTTATTTTTTTAGCGTATAACCATCTCGAGCGGATACAAAATCTACCTTCAAAATTTAGTTACGTGTATTAGGTCCAGCCGTTCTCAAAATAGATGTTTCCATAAATGAAGCAAAGTCCAAATGAAACCTGTGGCCTTCCCCTTTCTTTTTATACCAATTTACCCGAAAAAAAATTTTGACCGATAACTCTATTATCGATAAATATATCGAAATGAACCAAAGTCCGAATGAAAGCTGTCGTCTTTCCCTTTCTTTTGATATCAATTGTGTGCGAATATTCCAAAGTTTACGTGAAACCACATTTTGACCGATAACTCTGTTATCGATAAATATATCGAAGTGAACCAACGTCCAAATGAAAGCGGTGTTCTTCCACTTTCGTTTGATACCAATTTTGTGCGAATATTCCAAAGTTTACGCAAAACTACATTTTGACCGATAACTCTGTACTCCAAAGAATTGGTGTGCAAAATTTCATAAAGTTCGAGGCATTAGTTTAAACGTGAAAGAGTCACAAAAATTTACTGTCACTCACACACATACGTTTTTATATATTAGTAAGATATGTATGTATGTATATCAATGGACCAAGGCGCATTAAATTTTGCATGTTCGATTGCAACACGAAGAGTAACACCAAAGCAAAATTTCAATTGACAATGGAAAATTCCAAAAAATTCGCATTTTTTACCCTGGAAAGCTTTGAAATAAAGAATTTTTCGTTCAATTAACTTTGTACCAATTCATGACTAACAACGCCATCTGGTGGTGAGAATTTTTCTTTTGCAGCACTCTCTGTCAACGATAAATAAACCAAAAAAATAGCAAGGACCACAACCAAAATTACGATATGACGCTACATCATCAAAAAATAAACATACATGGCAAAAAACACAGAAAAAATTACCATATGAGATATAAATAAATCGTTCCTATCGACGAAAAAGGGCGCAAAGCTGTTTGTCTACGAAGAAAGGCGCAAACTTTTTTTTGTTTGAAGAAAGACGCATTATAAATATTTTGAGAAAGAAAGGCGCATTAAAATATTTTTTAGGAAAGAAAGACGTGCTTCGATAGCTAGCTGCAATATAAGTTATTCAAAAAAACGAAATACTAAATAAAAATACATATATGTATAATGGTTAGCCTCAAGATTTAAAACAATTTTTTTCAATCCAGCACCAAATCCCTTGAGAAATTTACTGTAAATGTATGTATACAGTGCATCTTTTTTCGTCGAAATACTTGGCTATGCGCCTTTCTTCCTCGAAATATTGTTTAATGCGCCTTTCTTCGTCAAAATATTTTTTAATGCGTCCTTATTTCCCGCAATATTCTTAATATGGTGGAAGAGCAGCCAAATTAATAAGATTGTATGGGAGGTACCACGCCCCCCGTTTTCGAGTTTTAGCGTTACAACTGAACACCATTTCATTTTTATATACATATATAGATTGTTTATTCGACTAGTGTTTATTCGATTATTACTCGAAAATAGTCCCACTACTATCTATGTACATCAGCTGTATGCTTCAGCATTTGTTTTTATATACTTACTTACTTGAATATACCTCTACGCATTGAAATTATCATAAGTGTAATATGACGAAATCCGCAAAACACAAAGAAAAACAATATTTACAGAAAAAGATTCGACAATGCTGGACTTTCGACTCTCGAGTCGATATACATACATATGTACGTTTCTATGTGAGCATATATGTATGCATGTATGTATATAGCTAATAGGTTTTCACATGTTGTTGTTATCAATTCCGTTATTTGCTAACAATTGTTGATCAAAGATCGCTAGCTTTGGAACCAACTCTCCCCCCTCGCCCTCTTAATATGGATTACTTCATACCCACAAACGGAGCTGCAGTTTGTGTTCTACGACAGCTGTTTTTATCAGCTGCTTATATACAACCGTACATTGTACATTGGTGTGAATGAGCAACGGTTTGCTGAACGCTTTTGAAAACACCGCTGTGGATAAGGTTGCGAACACCACTTTTACTGCTATAGTAATTCTGATTGTGTTGTAGATTACTTTGTTGTTAGTGTTTTACTTATGGTGACTACTGTTACCCTCGCTGTCATACTATGTATTTTGTTTTTGCTTCTAGCTAGTTCACACCGACTTGACAGCCCGCCGATCGCTAAAAAGCTGTCTCGGGGCTTTGATTCAACAAGAAAAGCCAAAGTGTTAACTGCGCTCGATCGGAGTGGTTGTTTATTTATATTTATGCTCGGTTTCCGATTTTTAAGTCGCCAATATTAAGGACTGCAAATACATAGATGAACTTGTTTTTTTTATTTGAGTAAAAAATTTGCCCGCTATCGGTAATGTGAAGTGCTAAATACAAGAATTTAACTTGTGAAGTTCAATAACGGTTTTATCTTAAATGTGAGTTAAAGATACATACCTACTACATATATACATACAGTGACTTACAAAAGTATTTTGCATTCAAAGGTGTTTCAGAAAAATTGTACCATTAATTTTTATTGGCTTGGCTGTAGTTCACAGCCGAACTAATTTTTAGTGAAACTAACTACTGAAACTTGGTGAAAATATTCCCTAGCGTATTTTCCGTGAATTAATAAACAAAAGAGTATTAAAATGAAGTAAATTGTTTTTAAAGCTGATCAAGTTATTCCCTTCAAGTCACTATCAAACAATGCATAAAAATAAAACAAATGTTTATATCTGAACATCATTCACAAATAAACATTGAATTACTTGCATTCATTACCTAAAAAGTTGTTGTTGTTGTTTTAGCAACAAAATCACTCCCCGAAGGTTTTGGGGAGTGTTGTCGAAATAACAGTCCTTGACCGGATATGAATCCGGTACGCTTCGGTACTCCCTTGCGGTACTGTCCGACTGTCGTGGAAGCGATTTGGTATGACCACTGGAACCTTCTAGGTCATGTAATCCCTCCTTCCGAAAGAAGAGATGGGTAATGAGAGGTGAGAGGCATCATATCCGTAGATCAACCATCGGGTTGCACATCATTACCTTTGTGCATATTAGTCGCCTCTTACGACCGGTATGCCTACCGCGGGTATATTCTAAACCCCTACCCGCAGGGGTGTTTTTATTTAATTCCTTACATAATTTAAAAAAAGTGTTTAAAATTCAAATCAATCATAGTCGTTTTAAAAAAATGTTGGATAAGGGATTTGTCAGTGTTTATCTCGAAAAAAACCTGGACGCCTATTATTTTGGCCTATAACAACAAAATACAAGAAAACCTCCCTTTTCCACCCTACCGCTCGAGACCTATTATTTTCCCTATTTAATAAAGGAAGCGTTTACATTGCTTAAATCTTATACCTGAAACTAGGTAAATCAATTATTGAAAAAAAATATATATATATTTTGTAATACATATATTAATCACTAGATAGACCCGTGCGCATCTTTCACAAAAAACATACCTAGCTGCAGATGAGCTTAAGCAATATAGACAGAAAAACGATTGATCTGTTATACCGTGCCATAATAATATCTACCGCATTTATTTTTGCTGCATTTAATGGTAGCTCACATACATATGTATAAATCCCAATACCATCCAAAATCGTCCCATCATATCTTTCTCAGGACTCTCTTAATTTATAAAACAGTATCGGTCTGGTTATATGTAATGTGCATCCGGCTTCCATTGATGCCCGGTTTCACCAGCTCGACTTAACTTAGTTAAGCCACGATTTTCACTTTTTCAGTTTCACCATCTAACTTAACTAAGTCACAACTTAGTCAGCCTGCCAGCTGACTTATCCTCGACTAAGTCAGTGTTGCTGGCATTCGAAACCCATACGCCAGAAATGTTACTAATTTGCTTTGTTACCGTTACCGTTACCAAACCATCGTTTTCAATTAAGCACTATTTTACCACCTTCCAATCAAAGGGATATGCGGCCTGCGATCTATATATTCCTTGGTGCATTTCTATACATTACCATTTCTCAAAGGGTACTGGTATGAAAAATACAACTATGTATAAAACAGCTGACCGGGTTATTGTGGTCAAAACTATTTAAGTTGCTAAATTGGTGAAACCCAAAAGTAAGTTAGTCGCAAATCTAGGCTAACTTAAGTCGCGACTTAGTTTTAGTCTTAGTCACGCTGGTGAAACCGGGCCCGAAGTTGTCACTAGAGTCGGTAGTTGTATACCTTTAGGCGCCGAACTTGATATTTATGTTTACAATTATGTAGTATCACTAATTTTTTTTTTGCGCTCACAATCATTTATTTTTCACAACTAAATAAAATTTAAAAAATTTTCCACTGTATGTACATATACAATGTAAATAAGAATTTGGAAGCGAAAATCTTGATGAGTATTCATGAAAGGTATAAAACCTTCGGCACGGCGCTCTCCTCACTTGTTTTATTCTGTGTACCTACCTACCTACGCATGCGTCTTTGAAAGCGGCTGATACCATGCAGGGAAATCAGAAAACATAAAAGTATACAACTAGAAATATCTGACTAGTACCGAAATAGTCTAAAAGGCCGAAGCTTGTGTCAGTAAAAATTAAAAGTTATACATACTGCGAAAATGTTCAGAGTTGGAAAGCTCCGAGTAAATGTCCTTATTTAAATTTAACTTTTTACCTCTATGGGACTCGAACGACCTCTCCTATCTGAATATAGTATAGTGAATAATTTCTTATTCGAAAAAAATACAGTTCGCTGACTAATTGTTCTTGATGTACATTCTAGCAACTAGTTGGTTTGACTGCAGGGTATATATGTACATATGTACATATACACATGTTTTGTTATTGTTGCCCTGCCAAAAATGCGATTAGTCGAAGATCGGTTCGGGACGAGCCATCTGTAGACTAGAGAGATCGATCCCGGATTGCTCTCTTTAGAGATTAGTCACACGATTTTTTGCAGGGTACATACGCCAGAGTTGTTATTCAACTTTAAGAATAAATACATATGCATGAGTATCAGTACGTGTGGACTCATTGTGAGAAGCTTCCTATATATTCGATAGCGCGCCATAACGTTGATGGCTTCCCGCTTTCTATGCGAACTGGTTTTTTACAAGATTTTCGTTGGAATAAAATTAAAAGTGAAGGATCGCAGCTTACTGCAAAAGTTTAATACAATTTTGCTCAATCAGCACGACTGACATATGTAGCAATACAGAGCATGCAGTTGAATACGAGTATTCATATATATATATTCGTGTTATTCCTGTGCAACATTGATATTACACCAATTTGAATCTAACAATTTACCTACCCCGTGATCTTTTCAGGCTGAAGTGGCGGTTTCTAAATGTTTCGAATCTAACTTTCAAGGTCACGAAGCTGTTCGAATGCATTATGTTGGTAAACAGATATGTATTATTTGTGACAATTTTCTTAATTTTTTTTTTGTTGTTGACCAATTTTTCTGAATATTTATTTAAACTTTCTTTATTGATGGAGTTACTTTAAGTAATCACAGTGTATAAGTAGGTAACATAGCATTTCTAGATCAAATGAAATTAGACCTTTTTCAACTCAAATAAAATAAAACCTGCCTGGTTAGGCTTCCCATGTGCGTGTTCTCTTTTCGAGTCGATAATTTCTGCTGGAATATCGTCTGCAAATTACTTGGAGCCAAACACTCGGAAGTAGTAAGATGCAAAAGAATCGCCTTTGTACCAATTTGCGTAGAACTCTAAACACGTCAACAACCTCCGACGATATGTACATTGGGGCGGGTCGATTCATTAACCGATATCGCGCCATCGATTTTTCGATAGGTTTTGGGCTCAGGAAAAAAAAGTTCCACTACGCATACCCCAAAAAATAATTTTCGAGCCTGCGAAATTTCATTTTTTTGAATTTTCTTCGACTTTGATTTTTAAGGTTTTCTTCATGACCTACTAAACAAACTTTCATTTGGTTTGCAAATTTCCATGTAAACCCTTTCCTACCCAAAAATGTCCGCTAAAAACGTTGGCGATAACAGTTTTTTGAAAAAAACAATATTTTTTGGGTTTTGGGGAGTGTTTTGGTCAAAAAATCTACCCTTTCGCTTTTTTTTTTTTTTAAGGGTTTTTTCAGCATACATGCAAACACTTTTTCGATGAAAACGAATTTGTCTCACATATCCTGTCCCACTCAAAATTATGCGCTAAAAACGTTGGTTCTTTTGTAGGCATTCTTTCATTTCGAAAAAATAGGCGTTAGTTCGTTAGGCCTTTATTCGCTGAGCCGTATGTACATACATACATATCATTTTTTATTTTGATAAAATTTTCTTATTTTCACACTGCTTCATTACACAGACCATGGTGTTACGCCTACTTAAGGAGAACTGCGGAAAGAGCCTGATGTTTATAAATACATATCTATATCTACATATTATATGTATATTATATATACATAGTATGTATATAAAAATGGTGGGAAAAAATGTATAGTAACTCATCAATTGAGAACGGCTGGACCGATTTGGCTCACATTTATTTTCAGTTCTTCGCAATTGCTAGGAGAAGGTTTTTACGATAGAAAATTTTGGGAAAACCCTGCGGAAAAGTCGGAAAATTGGAGAAATCGGTCCAGCCGCTCTCAATTGATGAATTACTATAAATTTTTTACACCATTTGACAAAGTCACATGCTTTAGGCAAGATGGCGTCCAAAGTACTCAACCGATTTTTATGAAATTTTCACAGCATATTCTTGGGATCATGGGTTAAAGCATAGGTTATATATATGTATGTATACCACGCCCCAGGCTATATCAAATTTTAATTCTTCATAACTCTGAACATATTTGGTCTAAATTAATGATTTTTGGAAATGTGTATCCTTTGGTCAAGATTTATATAATTTTGGAAAAGTGGCCGGCGCCACGCCCACATTTTTTGTGTTTTGTTTGTACTTCAATAATGTCGAAAGTTTATGGTAGATCTTTTTTAAACTTTCCAGATCGGTTAAGAAGATTGTTGTGTACTTTAGGCTATATTAATTTATGGAAAAGTGGGAGATGCCACTCCCCTTGGTCAAGATTTGTATAATTTTGGAAAAGTGGGCTGTGCCACACCCACATTTTTTGTGTTTGTTTGTACTTCAATAATGTCCAAAGTTTATGGTCGATCTCTTTTAAACTTTCCAGATCGGTTAAGAAGAATGTTGTGTACGATTTAGGATATATTCATTTATGGAAAAGTGTCGGTGCCACTCCCCCAGGCTATATAAAATTTTAGCTCTTCATAGCTCTGAACATATTTGGTCTAAATTAATGATTTTTGGATATGTGTGTCCGTTTGTCAAGATTTATATAATTTTGGAAAAGTGGGCTGTGCCACGCCCACATTTTTTGTGTTTCGTTTGTACTTCAATTATGTCCAAAATTTATGGCAGATCTCTTTTAAACTTGCCCAATACGTTAAAAGCTTTGTTAGGTATGACCGAGGCTATATATGTACATTTTTTGAAAAGTGGGCAGTTCCAAGCCTACAAGCTAAGTAATATTTCAATTCTTCATATCCCTGAATGTATTTCCTTTAGTGAAATTTTAACGTACATATGTTCATTAATCTTAATGAATGCACCTAATTTTTGTTTGTTTGTATTGCAAATTATTCATATCTGGAGTATTAAAGGATTTTCATAAAATCACAATAGTAGCGTTAAGTGATCAGTGTGTATAGCAATCTTTAAAGACAGTATAAATAGAATAGGATAGAACTAAATAAATACTGGCTATACATCTGCTCAGCAGCGCATATCGTTTTTTTGTCATACTCATTGAGTTAAAAAGATCCGTTTTTTGAGTCGGGCATCCAAAAAATTTATTTGTTTATACCAAAGACGGGAAAACTAGAAATATTGTATACCCTTAAATGCAATAAATTAAATGTTAATAGAAAAATATTTGAAAATTTATTTCTAGGGAAGTCACTGGTCAGGCAGTACAAGGTCTGCCGGGTCCGCTAGTATTCATATAAATATGTAGGTTTATAAGTTTAAATAATTAAAAAAAAATCAATTTCTACTTTACCCATTTGACTGTCACGCTTCAGGGGTGACAAGAGATGATAACAGCAACAATGAAACCGATAAGAAAAGTAAATGTGATGTTTTTATTCAATTCAAGTTTCACATAATGAAAACAGAATTTAAGGGTATATAAATAAAAAAAATACATACTATTTACGTGTTAACTTATTTGTCTACATATAACCTAGAACGTATGTATGTTAAAATTAACTGATTGACGCAGTTGCAACTTCACATCCTATTCATACAGGCTTTCGTGTCAGAGAGCTGCATACACTGCAAATGTAAACAAAATAAAAATAAACAACTAACGAAGTGTGAGTTCGGTTGGAACCGAACATTAAATACCCAGCTGTGTAAAACTGGTAGTGTATTTTGTTTTTGTTGTTCATTAACGACCTTCCCACTATTCTTATGCACTGCATGTCGTTAATATATGTTGCTGATGTTAAACTTTTTATGCCCGTCGAAACCGCCGAAGACAAGGTGAATACCAAATTAAGCAGGTAACTAGCTTCATTGACTTAGAGGTTATAATGACCCCCAAAATTGATGTTAAGTCTCACTTTTAGAATAGTGTTAATAGAGCAAAAGGGATTTTAACTTTCATTAAGAGGTGGTCCAAAGAATAAAATAACCCTTACATACATATATAACCAAAACACCTTAAACTTTGCTTGTAAGGCCAATTTTATAATATGCGTCGATAGTTTGGAGCCCGCTTTATCACATTCACTGTGATGAATACGAGTCGGTTCAAACAGTTCGTGCTATTCGCGTTGCGTGACTTGTCATGGGATCCGGTGAGGAATCTTCCTCCTTATTGTAATCGTCTAGCAAGTATTAATCGGAGGATCCGAAAAGCGTGTTGCTCAGAATCTCGTCCGAGATTCAAACTCTTTGTCCTAACATCTATCTTCATGTGATGAGCCCTTTCTGGCTCACGTGCCTCCTTCTGGGCACTACTCATCAACTCCCTACAGAGCTTATTCTATAAAGTCCTTCCTGGCTCATTACGCCAGACGGTTGTATTTTTGTTTGTTATTTATCCCTTATTAACGTCCAAACCAATCTTTATGATACTTTTACAATGGGTTAAAGGGTCCTCTGTGTGCGAAAAAGCTGTAATTCTGCATAACTACAAATTTAGTTGATTAAAGATAATGACATTTTAAAAAAAAGTGTCCTATATATAAAACAAATTGAAAATGTGAGAGGTACGAGGGACGGTGCCACGCCCATCTTAAAATCTGTTATATAGTTCGGAAAACTCACCATTAAAAATGTTAGCCTAAACTTTTGGGGCTATACATACATGACCATACCAAATTTCATTTAGAATTTGATCTTTTCTAAATTTCTAAGAAGTGAAAAGGGTTTCAATTTCAACCAGAAATGTAGTATCAATATAAAAAATTGTGTCAGTTCCACTACCCAATGACCTACGACAGTCTTAAAAATGTTTAGGGAAAAATTTAGTGACTTGGAATAGCTTTCAGAAATAAAAGCGATAAAATGTCTACTCTTATCTGCACAAACGTTTTTATTCAGTTTATGAAATTATGTAGTAGGATTTTAAATGTAAACCTTCTAAGATTTAAGGCAACTTTTGGAATGTACCACAAAGCCGATGAATGGTTTTAAAATTTAAACCCATATTTTTCGCAGTGTAATGTTTGGAAATTTATAAATTTATGTATGTTCCCTACAGAAAAGATGTCTGCACTTTTCTGCAGAAATGGCATAGGAAAGAATGCTTAGGTCGAAACCAATTGTAACTACAAACTATACATTACTTCTTCTATTACTGAATGGTCACTAGAGTTGTCAGCCGGAAGGCTGGTATCCTACAACAGTAGCAATAGTCTTACAGGGGCGATTTCCACTAATTTTAAAATTTTAGAGACTTAGCTTACAATGATGAGCAAATTACAAGTAAGGAAAGTGCTGCGCATACCTCTCAGGAATATTCATCAAGATTTACAATAAGTACAAACTGTGGAAAATTTTACTATTGCTTTGCTGAATAAAATATACATATGTATGTGTATAGCCCAAAATTAGGTTGTGTTGATTATCCCTAGCCACATTACATATAAAATAAGTATTAAAACTAAAATTTCACGTTCGTACCTAGCGTTATTGTGCTATAAAGCTTTAGCGGAACAACCGTTTGTATTTTCGGTATACTTATTGGTGGGTCTATTTCGTTTCTTCTCATATTTAGAAACATTAGGCCAAAGATATAATACCATGTCATACTCGTGAAAGGTAGAAAAATAAAAGAATTCAGCAAAAGAACCAGTGGCAAGCGGTCAGAAGATTCAAGTGTGTAGTTAATGTTTTAAATACGTATTTGTCCACAACCACGTCCAAAATTATTTCAAGGGTGTTTTTTGTTAGTCCTATAGACATCACATCCGATGCCGCTCTCTGGTACGTGCATCATATGTACATATGTACTTTACAATTTAGAATTATATTTAAAATCAATTGTACTTTGCCATTAGTAATTGATTTAATATAACACAAATAACTATACATTTGTTTACTGATAATTTATTCAAGCATTTAATCAATATAGTTTTTCATTATTTCAGCAGTATCGTTGGCGTTGATCGCAAGAATCTAGATCGCGTTTTATTTGAAGAACATTAATATAAAGAAATGTTATCCGCACGGGAACAATTTTTAACATCTCCATCAGCGCCTACATCGGCGTTGGCATTGGGTATTGAAGTAATTGAACCTGTACCCGTTTATAATTCTACAACAGTGCCTTTAGCTAATGTGAATGGTTGGCGAAATAATGGACACACATTTGTTGACGCACTTCCCGCGAATCCAGTGCTACAAGCAGCTGATATTAATGTGGAATATCGCCTACCTCAATCAATGGCCCAGAAGAGTAACAACAGTAGTGGCTGTAATGAAGTGGCGGATAAAAGTTATGATGAACCATTTTCAAATTTACCTTCACGCCAGCCCGTCGATATAGAATTTAAGGACCTTTCTCTCACTGTACAAATGGGCTTCAGGAAAGGTAATTTTACAATATAAGCATACACTAGCAAACGTTGTCCCTTGAAAAATTGTACTGTTTGAGCATCGTATGTATCTCTCGCTCCGCTGCCACTTTCCTTTCCCTGTCAATTCCACTTCCTCTTCCCTTCCTTTACCTTTCACGTCATATGTATCTTTATTTCCTTTTTCTCTTACTTACTATTATTTTTCTGATTCCTATTAGGTTTTTTCTCAAAGTTAATATTCCTGTTTCTATAAATCGTGTTATTGCTATTTCTATATACATATATTTCAATCCTGCCCTACCTCGGCAGTAGTCACCAAGTGTTTTGACATATTCCTCCGTATCAACTTAGAATTGCACTCAAAACAACAACGCTAAAGCCCTGAAAATTTAGTGAAATTTCTCTATTACAAAAAGAAGTACTCATGTTGAGTCACGTCAATCCTTTTGGTTTTATACTAAATCGGTAAACACATTCTAAGTGGTCCAGATTTTCGATTGGCTTTATTCCACTATGGACATAACTTTGAATTTTTACTGGTATAAGTTCGTCATTCTTGTACCAGTCAGAAGAATTGTAGTTCAATACTGGTGCGTTACCTGAAAAGCTTGCTGGTTCGCTGTAGGTTATGTTTCTAACTGGGAACATACACGTAATTGTAAAAGCTCTTCACCAGAGAAATACATTTGGGGGACTTATCAATCACCTGTGGACTTAGATGGCTTTTACGGAGCATAGCGTCATGCAGTATACGTACATACATATGTACATACATATGTATGTCTGCACACGCATATCTGGTATATTCATAAATATTAATTATCAGAGGCGAAAGTACGATCGTCATAAACCGTAACAAACAAGTAGAATGATGATAAGTCAAAATTTTATTGCTAACGAACGGTAAGATTAATTGGGTGCAAAGTTTACAGTATCGAAACAATGAGTCGATTAAATACATACCTTCCAATGATTTGTAAATATCTACGTGTATGAATGTATGAAAGCAATTTGTGGGGGCTTTTTTGTGAGTTTCCAATATGGATAGCCAGTATTGAGTACGAGAAATACATACTAGCACACTTTGATAGGTTTATAATTAGGAGACTTTTAGGCACAGATCTGTAGTGGAATTCACTAACTTATAGCGATTCGATTCGGTTCGATTTTTCGAGATTTTCAATAGCGATTCGGTCGCTTGCAATATCGAATATGCGATTCACTAACTTATCTATAACGATGCGGGCAAAGGATTTCTCATCTCGCTATATAACATACTCTATGTTCTCAAATGCCATTTCTTAATGATAATAATATGGATATAGTATTATTATTCCAATTTTTAATAAAAAATTAAAATTATGTGATTTTATTTAACGACATAGAAAACAACTGCAAATTATGTGTCGTTTAGTTTGCGAAACAGCTGATTGCGAATAAGCGAAAATCGAGAAAGAATAGTTAGTGAATACCAAATATCGTGATAAATATCGGTATGACAAAATGTCGATTGCGAATGTCGTAATCGAAGTTAGTGAATTCCACTACTGAGCATATTACAGCTTCATCTTTTAGTTTTATAAATTGCTAGCACTGCTGATAATGGGGTTCAGGCCCGTACGCACGGGGGTTTAAACCCCCCCCCATGGCCAAATCTAAGTTGCAATGATTTTGCAAAAATTTTCAAACTACAGTTTATAAATCTTGTATTGAATCTTGACTAATAATTTTTGACGAAATTAGTTAAAATAATTTTACGGAAGAAGAAATTGGTGAAAGTTGCAAAGAATAAGGTTGTCCAATACATAAGTCCGGCACTTTGAATTGCACTTGGACCTTTCCGAAATTACAAAGTTGTGTAGCGTATGGACATTTTTTTTAAATTTTACTGATGAAAACAGTGAGCAGTTTCAATTAACAGAGCGAATGAACTGCAAGGCTTTTTTTTTATTTTACCTAACAGAAGATAAAGATCGCATTGTTCATGGACGTTTATCAATAGTCTGGCTTTAGTTTGTTAATCGTCCAGATCTAAAACTGCTCAGCTACAGAGCATTAAAATTTTCGAAAATTATATTACTGTAGAAATATCATTTATAAACAACAAGAACAGAATCGGGCCAAGATGGCTTCCTTGAGGAACTCCTGAGGAGACATAAATAACATCGGATTCACAATTTCTAAACACTACTTTTTTTGCTCTGTCGCTAAGGTAAGAAGAGATCTAGTGATTGAGACCCGGCTGGAAACCCAACTGATCCAGTTTATGAATAAGTAAAGAGTGACAGACTTTTTCGAAAGCTTTGATGGAATCAAAGTAAATTCAAGTATGTTTGTAAAGGTGGACTTTCCCTTACAGAACCCGTGTTGACAGTCGGAAATCAAGGTAGAGATAGGATTCGTAAGCTGATTGGTAACAATAGCTTCACACACTTTTGGGATGGCAGAAAGCTTTGCTTTGCCACGATTGTGGCTTCCGCTTTTATGAAGCGGTAGAAGAAACGACTCTTTCCATGCATATTAGTGACAGATTGAACAAATTGGTAAGGGGTTGGTAAAGATTGTTAGCACACTTCTTCAAGAAGCATGTAGGAATCCTATCAGGACCGCATTTAAAAGATTTCTTCAAGGTTTTCAGATAAATAAGAACATCATTGGCGCATATAGTTGGACAATTAATTAAATTTGTAGCGCCGTGAGTTTGGCTGGGCATTGAAATAAATAAGGCACAATTAATAGCGCAACTATTGCGACGATGCGACACGAATTTGTGCTGACAATGAAATTTATTTCTATATTAACGGGGAAATATAACATTATAAATGGTTTTAATATACATTACACTAAATTACTTACCGCGATTTGCGCCCTTCCAAACTTACTGCTCACGACACTACTGAAAATGGCGTGCATGAACAGACAAGATGGTAGTTCACCAATAGCGATACGAATATTATAACAAAGAAAATTAGAAATGACATTTATACATAAGATAAACTAGAGATCACAAATAGATTCGGCAAGTTAGAGATGGGACGTTTTGTTACATCCCCACCCCCGTGGATCCTTCGGATTCACCAACATCCACGTTCAAAACGGCCAGCCTAGAAATAGGACGACGGAGCACTCCTGTGCTGGTCTTGACGTCAGCTCTCCTCATCTCACCATCCGCACCACGATAAATCCGCTCAACCACACCACGACACCATTTTCGTCTTGGCATGTCCGGATCGCAGATGAACACCAAATTACCAACGCTTAACTCTTTCGATGGAGCGCACCACTTCGCTCGCCTCGTCAGCGTGGGCAAATATTCGAGGACCCAACGCTTCCAGAATCTATCACGTAGCTGCCGTGCAATTCGCCATTGTTTCCGCAGTGCGCACAACCTCTCGTCCTGCTGACCAACACAAGGAGTCTGCATGGTATTAGCCGTGCCAAGTAAAAAGTGATTTGGAGTAAGCGGCTCTTCTTCCTCAACTGAGATGGGCAAATGAGTGAGAGGCCGCGAGTTAACTATACTTTCCGCTTCGACGATCAAGCTCTGCAGCGTATATTCACGAGGTGCAACATCCATTAGCGTATAGTTCAGCACACGCTTAACGCACCTTACCATTCTCTCCCATACGCCGCCCTCCGATGGGTTGTATGGGCAATTAAAAACCCATTCCACTCCCTTTGTTGATAGCTCGTCCTCTACACGCCCACAATCGAAGACCTCATCGAACCGCTTCGCTTCTTGGTCGGCGCCGACGAAGTTCTTACCATTATCACTCCTTATTCTCACAGGAACGCCACGCCGGTTAATAAAATTTCTGATAGCCAGAATGCATGCGTCGGTGGATAGATCGTAGGCCACTTCCATATGTATTGCGCGAATCGTGAGGCAGGTAAAAAGGGCTACCCACCGCTTCTCTGTACGACGACCAATGGTTACCTTTAAAGGCCCGAAGTAGTCCAGCCCAGTATAGCTGAATGGCCGGATGTAAGGCGTCAATCTGTCTTCAGGTAGTGGACCCATAATCGGTCTGCCAGGCGTCGAACTCACTATTCTGCATCTCATACAGTCATTTACTACCCGTCGTAGCACCTGTCTAACGTTGACCACCCAAAACCTTTGCCTGATTTCTCCTATCGTAGCCTCCAAGTTTTGATGTTTCATTTTTCTGTGATAATGCGCGACGATCAGTATGGTAACGCGGTGTTTGGGTGGCAGCACGATGGGATGAAGAGCCTCGAATGGTAACCAGCTGGCGGCCTGAATCCTTCCACCGACTCTGATGACGGAGCTCGAGTCCAAGTATGGCAACAGTCCGCAAATTTGGTTTTCCTTTGAAATTGGTTTACCCCCCATCAATTGTTTCAACTCCTGACTGTATGCCGATGCTTGGGCTTGACGACATAAAACGTTTTCGGCTGCATCCAATTCCTTTGTTGTTAATCCTTTACTGACGGGTTCGCAGGTTTTTCCCCGAGTGCGATCTATGAACCTTAACGCCCACGCCACCGTTCTTTTCAGCTTTATGTATGATGAAAATCGATTAAAATCTATAAGACTGTCGCTGTTGGTGAGAAAAACTTGATTGGTACGAATCTCTGCATTGTCATCAAAACGGCCATCTACAGGAACCAACCTTCGCGGCCACGATTCAACCGGCGCGGACAAAAAATCTGGACCAGAAAACCAGCGGGATGATGGATCGATGTCTACCTGGCTCGTACGGCGTGTTGCGGCATCGGCAACATTTTCTCCGGTTGGGATCCACCTCCATTCACTTGCGTCCGTGGTTGATAGTATTTCCGCAATCCTGTGCGCCACAAATGGCTTATATTGGCGGTCCTTAGAATTGATCCAATTAATCACAGTTGACGAGTCGCTCCAAAAAATTCGCAACGGGCCTGAAAAGCGATGTTCGTCCAGAATTGTCTGCGATAACCGCGTTCCAAGTACGGCCGCTTGGAGTTCGAGCCTCGGTATTGTCATCAACTTCGTGGGGGCACACTTTGACTTGGCGCATACCAACGAGACTTTAATTGCTCCTCCATATGTAACGTATCGCCAGTAACACACTGCGGCAAAGGCTTCTTCACTGGCGTCGACGAAGACATGCAACTCCAAGCGCTCCGGCGGACCATCAACAAAATAGAAACGTTTAACTCGTACTGCGGTAGTCCTTTGTACTTCTCTTTGCCAACTCCTCCATGCGGCAGCGGTGTCATCGGGAAGCGGCTCGTCCCAATCGATCTTGCGTCTCCACACTTCTCTCATAATTAATTTGGCTCCAATAACCAGATGACTCAAAAAACCTAATGGGTCGAAGATGGACATGACATAGCTTAAAACTTCTCTCTTCGTTGGCGGCCTACTTCCATTTACGACTTCTGCTGCTACCCGTGGGAACCTCAACTCGTATCGAAAGGTATCGTCCAATGGTTGCCAAAACATACCAAGGATCTTTTCAGTAGCTGGATTCTTTTCATTAAAATAACTGCTTCGCATTCCATCAACTTCGACGTTACCACCTAGCGCTTGCATGACATCACTGGAGTTAGATATATATCCTCGCATTTGGAACCCGGCTGCCTCATGGATCTTCGTCACTTGTTGGGCTACGCTCACTGCTTGCTCCACTGACTCGAAGCTATCAACGAAATCGTCCACGTAGTGATACTTCACTATGGACTCTACTGCGCGCGGATATCGATCCACATACTCCATCGCATTTGTTGTTTTCACGTACTGGGCTGCACACGGGGAACAGGCTGCGCCGAAAGTCATGACCAACATTTCATAGACATCTAATGGTTTCGTGTCGTCCTCCCTCCATAGGAATCGCTGCGAGCATCTATCCTCAGGCCTAATGTACACTTGGTGGAACATCTCGGCTATATCTCCACATACGGCTACAGACCCTGTACGAAAATTAAATAGTACCGATGGCATTGGCTTATACTCCTGCGGCCCTTTGAGTAAGTACGAATTAAGTGAAACGCCATTTACGGATGCAGCAGCGTCAAATACGAGGCGTAACTTTCCTGGTTTGTTCGGGTTGACAACCGCGAAGTGAGGCAAATACCAAAGCCTAGCGCCATAAATGTCCCTTTCGGTCGGTGTCAACTTTCTCGCATATCCCTTATCAATGTATCGTTGTATTATAGACTTATAAGCCAAAGCAGTACCCGGGTCTCTTCTAAATTTCCGCTCGATGGCTAGCAATCTATTCTCAGCCAATCGATAGCTATCTGGCAACTCAATGTGGTCACTCCTCCAAAGTAGTCCCGTTTGGAATTTCCCATTTACTCGTGTTGTGGTCTCTCTAAGGATACGCTCCGCACGCATGTCGTCATTACTCTTCACTATCGGTGCGGGACGGACTCCAAAACTATCGACTTCAAAATAATTTTCAACGAGGCTGTGCAAATCACCAGCTTGATTTATGTGTAGACATGTTGTGTTCGCTTCACCTCTGTAACTAGTTGGCCCGAATACCACCCACCCAAGTTCGGTGTTCAATGATCCAAGCCGATGAGTATCATTGGGGTCACGTTGTCGAATGGCTGCGGCATGCTTGGAAACCCAGTAGCAGAAAGCCCACGCAAGTCGTTCCTATTTAAAGTTTGCAATGGCAAGTTGAGTTTTGGCAAAACGTATACACGGCGGAGCTTATGGCGCTTACTCATGCCTTGGCCACTAATCTCGATGTTGACTACGGTGGCGGCTTCCTGGGCTGTTCTTCCCCCAAACCACTGAATGTTTAAGTCGCGTTCTTCCCCACGAATTCCCAACTTGGCCAAAATGCTTTCGTCCATCATCGTAATGGATGATCCCTCATCCAACATAGCAAATGTGTCCACGCGTTTACACGGTCCGTACAGTGTAACTGGCAATACACGAAACAGCAGGTCCTGTCGCTTGGTCATATTCGAGGAACAAGTCAGGGCCGACTCCATTTCGATGGCAGTTCCAACTACTTGCGGTCTTCTTTGTGATGCATCGGGTGCGCCGGTGGCGGGACTAGGTTCATGGAGGAGCTTGTTATGCTTGCGTTGACATCCGTTAACCAAACACAATGCGCGGCTGCGACAATCACGAGACGAATGGCCACTCCTTAGGCATGAAAAACATAGGCGGTTTTTCTTAACTTTAACCCACCTGTCAGCTACACTCGAATCCAAAAAAACTTTACAGAAATTTACCTTATGGGGCCCCTTACAAATAAGACATTTTACGGAGGGTTGGGACTCGCTGGGTTCATTTTGAGTTGCATGCAACACAACACGGCGACGAGTGTCATTTTGTTGTAACGTGCATACTAAGTTTGCTAATTCGCTTAACCAGTTGCTGAAATCTATAACGGTTGGATAGGGCCTAATCGAGGCGGCATATCTAGCCCAATCCATCCGCTTACTAATTGGAAGTTTACCAACCAGTTCCTCTAATAGTGTAGGGTTTGACAGGTGTTGAACACCATTCACCGACTGTAAAAAAATTGCTAAATTCTTTGCCTTGGTTGAGAAAGGGATGAGCTTTTCGATCGCGGATTCAGAAATCGGGCTAATTTCTTTGAGTTGTTGTAGCTGGCTGCGTATCAACCACTCCGGCCGACCAAATCGAAATTTCAGCTGCTCCATTACCTCACCTACGTTATCTGGGTGAATTAATAATGACTTCACCACCTCCCTTGCTTCGCCCTTCAAAGATTTTAAAAGGCGCTGGCTGGAAAGAAGGCATTGGAGAACAGTGGCCAGTCTTCCGGCTTACCACTAAATTCCGGCAAATCTAGTAGCTTTCTAGGGAGTTGGTAACTAGTACTAGTCAACGATTGTGGGGTGTAATTATTATTGGCGCGTAGGTGTGTATTTATAATATTAGGAGGTTGATAAGGCAGTGCGGAAAAACCTGTGTTTGACCTGTATGTATCATTAAAATTAGGCAAATGTGTTGTCATTGGAATTGGTTGAGAGGCATGTGCATATACGTGCGTTGGCAGAGCACTTGTTACGACTGAGGCTTGTGTATATGAGTGCGTTGGCAGAGCACTTGTTACGACTGAGGCTTGTGCATATGAGTGCGTTGGCAGAGCACTTGTTACGACTGAGGCTTGTGTGTATGAGTGCGTTGGCAGAGCACTCGTTACTATTGAGGTTTGTGCATATGAGTGCGTTGGCAGAGCACTCGTTGCTACCGACTCGGATGCATGAGTGTATATGTGCATTGGCGAAGCACCTACTAAAGGAAACGAAGAACTAGTGGCGCTACATATATGTAAATTTGGCGGGAAAGACCGGCTATTTGGCGCCAAAATTTCGGAAGGTTGTCCACTAGTCTGGGATTCTACACCATGCGATTGTTGTTGGCTGCCTCGCACATGCTCCCGAACCTCGTTTTCCAATGTTCTTATACGTTCAATTAAAAGACTCACCTGGTCAGCAGGAATAATTTGCTCGTTTGACGTAGGATTTGTACCTGTGCTTGATGATGTTATACTTGCATTAGTTGGTGCGGTGATCGTGGTTGTGGCGGCTAAGTTCATCGTGGCCCCTGTTGTTGTGGCTGCTACAAATTGTGGAAAAAATGCGGTGGTGTCTATGGCGGACGTGGTGATTTGGCCCACGGCGGCTGTGGTGGGGCAAATCACTGATGGAATGGTACAGATACTGGCGGTGTCTGTGGCTGTTACAAATTGTGGAATAAATGCGGTGGTGTCTACGGCGGACGTGGTGATTTGGCCCACAGCGGCTGTGGTGGGGCAAATTACTGATGGAACCGTACAGACACTGGCGGTGTCTGTGGCTGTTGTGGCTGGTGCAACAGACATTTCAAATAAAGCTGCGGCGGCGTTTTCTGTTGTTGCACTGCAATTGCTGGAAATGCTGGAAGATTCCTCTTGTAAAAGCCGTGGACTACGTCTCTTCGGCGTGCGTTGCATTCTTTCCACTATGCGCGTGGTGAAATTAGTGTGAATCGCCACACACGTGCCAATTAAAATTCACGATAGATTCAATTAAAATTTGCGAAATAAAGCCTCACTTTAAATCGCGAAATAAAGCTTGTAGCGCCGTGAGTTTGGCTGGGCATTGAAATAAATAAGGCACAATTAATAGCGCAACTATTGCGACGATGCGACACGAATTTGTGCTGACAATGAAATTTATTTCTATATTAACGGGGAAATATAACATTATAAATGGTTTTAATATACATTACACTAAATTACTTACCGCGATTTGCGCCCTTCCAAACTTACTGCTCACGACACTACTGAAAATGGCGTGCATGAACAGACAAGATGGTAGTTCACCAATAGCGATACGAATATTATAACAAAGAAAATTAGAAATGACATTTATACATAAGATAAACTAGAGATCACAAATAGATTCGGCAAGTTAGAGATGGGACGTTTTGTTACAAAATTGTTCCCATGTAGCTCATAGGGATAATTTAGAAAGTCAGAATTGGTGACGGCAGAATAGTTAGAAGGGAAAAATTGCGCAAAGAAATTATGACCCAAAAGAAGTAAAAAACGACCCCAAATAAGCTTCAGAAAAACACCAATAAAAGGCTCCGAAAAGAGCCCAAAAACCCTCTGAATGGATGAATAAAAGAAAAGCACCAATTAAAGGGCTCCGAAAGGCGTCTGAAAAGGCTCTAAAAACCCTCAGAATGGAGGAATAAAAGGCTCCGAAAAAGGTTCAGAAAAGCACCAATAAAAGGCTCCGCAGTTCATTTAAAAATAGTCAAAAAACGCTTCAAATTCATCGAAATCGGACTCATTTCGGACTCTTTTTTATGACTCCGTTGGAGTGCCAGCGTAGAGCGATTTTTCGCTCCATTTCGGCTCCGAAAGGAGTCTTTTTTGCACTTTTAGTTAGCTGGGATATGCCATCATAACAGCAATTCTCTATCAAATACAGAAAAATGTGTACAACCAAAAAATTTTTCTGGGGTATAGTTTTAGGTATCAGAGTAAGCAGTTTCAGAAAAGTTAAAGAACATTTAAATTTATGATGTATGGGTCCAGGTATCTGTTTCAGCAAATATGTTTATCTTAGTGAAAAATGTATGCGAATGCAAATCTAAATTAAACCCCCCCCCCAAGGCCAATTCCTGCGCACGGCCCTGATGGGGTTAAAATATAACGAGGTAGCTATGCCATTCGTAAGAGGCGACTAAAATCCTCCTCAACCCCGCTACCACTTCAGTCGGGCTGGTGAGACAAGGTGCTTGTGACGAAGCATATCAGATTCATATCTGGCGAAAGACTGTCAATAGCAGTATAATGATCTGCTACGTTCCATTCAATATACATACATATGTAGGGATGCGCAGACTAAACGAAACGAAGTACTGCTACAAAATTAATACCAAAGCAAAAAGACTTCACCATATTTGATGTCCAAAGTTAGTGATTAAACTTGATTTAAATTGTCGCGCGGATAAACTCTACTTAACTCACGAACAAAATTGAAAAACGTGTGGCGAGTTAATTTACTTTCCACAGGTTAACTCGCCACTGTCCCTTGATGTTTATAAAAATGGAAGGTCAGCAAGAAGGAATTGCGGGATCACGCCTCTGTAAATTGGGAATTTTTAATACTTTCCAGCTCAATCTGTAGCTCATAGAGGATACAAATAAATCTAGGACTACATTAGCTTTAGAAGACGAATGTAGTCTTTGCAATAAAGCAAAACGTTTAGCTGTGAAAACCTAATTAAATATAAGGTGATATTAACACTAGTGCCCCCTAAAATTTTCCGCAACTATAGGGCCATAGTCATAGGCCTTAACTTTTTTCCATCGTAATTATTGAATTTGCAACGTAGCAATTCTCTGTATCATAGTTTTATACACAGTTGTGCTTTAACTTAATTTAAGAAGTAGTGTCTGGACCTTGTATGTTTACAGGTTGCCGTACGAAACGGTTTGCTTTAGATATTTATCAGTAAACATATCCTACTTGTTTGCAAAAATAATTTTGCTTACCAACAGTGGAGCTTCTTAGATCTTAAAAATATATCAAACACACACAAACAAACCTTACGTGAAAATAGAAAGACGTTTAATGTGTTTTTATTGGTAACCTTGATTGCTGCTCAAAAAAGTTTTCCTATAATTTAAAGTCTTGAAGAAATGTCTTGCTGAATTGTAAATATAGAGGCTGCCGGCTGTTGCGAAAAAAAGTAAGGAAGAATAGGGCGCATAGGTATGTATATTTGTTGGTTGGATGGACCAACAATTTTTGATTTCTGCTACATTTTTCAAGATAACATTATCACTTCCTTCTATTTGAAGCATTACTTTTAACGTAATTACTCGATTAACTCTACTAACGCTAAGTGAACCCCGATGGCTCTGTCTCAACTCTACTCCTAAAAAGTTTGTCCATGAGCTTTGTGCTTTGCTTCTGGAAATTGATGACGTTGCATTGTAATGCATTTAGTAAATTTTATAAAAACATACTAATGCTTAATTTATATAATAGTTCTTCGCCCTCTAACAATTCATTCGTAACTCAAGCGAAATATGCAATTTTTTCAAAAACGGAAAAAATGTAACAAAATATTTCTAGCTTACTATTTGCCTTTCCAAAACTTACAGTGAATCAATTACAATTGATAATTTATAGTTGTTGTTTACAATAGTACACCTTAACTAACCCTTAGTTGTGTGATAGAGTTTAAATCAGATTTTCGATCCACGTACATTTTTTTACATATTCTGCATCTATGAAGCTTTTTAGATAATTTGAAAAAAAAGAATAAAGAAAGTATCGGGTTGTTTTTTTGAGCTGGCTATCAAAAAAGTGAGTAATGTAGCTAGAACAAAATTTCAGACCTGATTTTTTGTGACTCTGAGGGTGTCAGAAATTTAAGAAATAGAGCTTGACTGGGATTATTTTTTTTTTCTGAAAAATAGTTTTTAAAAGGGTCAAAAAATTATACCTTACTCGTGGAAATTCAGTAACTTTCAACGATACGATTTTTCGAGATTTTTACAAGCGATTTTATTCACTAACTTTGCTACGATTCAGGCTTAGAAATTCTCTACCAACAATAATATTATTCTAATTTTCAATAACAACGTCGAATTATGTGTTGTTTATTTAGCGAAATAATAAACGAATGTACATATAAAATGGTCGTTTTCGAAGTTAGCGGGCTCCACCACAGGCGTACACTCATAGTGAAAACGGTTCAAAGGTGTGCTTGATTTGCTTTCGGAGGATGAAAAAGGTAATATATTAAAATAAGACCTCGAAGAATTTTTTCCTACCTACCTAAACTATAATCGAGTATCTGGGGCGTTGTGTAGTACGTGTAGACGATACAAATTTGAAGTTCCCTGATTTAACGGGCTTTTGGATGGCAGAGGAGCGTTAATAAAGTAAGCGAAAATGCTTGTGTCGAATTTGTGATCTTGCAAGAAAAACTCAGTATGTACATACATACATATATTAAAGCTAATTAATGTCAATGACTTTAATTCGTTTTTTTTATTTATTTATTTAAAGTCGACAATCAAGTGAGGTCGACTAACACAGAACAAGAAGTGAAGTTACTTAAAAATAATTACAAAAATAGAATTAAATAAAATAAAAAATTACATATTATTAAACACTAAACAGCAAAACAAAAATAAAGTTTAATATAAATGAACAATTTTATCTGACATTAAACTAGAAAAGTTTCAAGATATTAGGTAAGACTGGAAAGTATTGCATTACGCAAGGCAACAAACGAACCTTCGATACTAATGGAATTGTACAAGTCATTATATGTAGTACGGGTACCAAACACGCAGAGGATCTCTTTTAACAAAATTAAGACGACAAAGGGGTAAATGGAAAGGCACGTAGTGTCTGGACGCTCTAGCCGGAACAGCAAAACTCAGTCGGCATAGCAGATCAGAGGAATCAACCTCACCAAGAATCAGATTGTGCAGGACTCAATACGCTTGATATAATGGACACCAAACACACGAGCAATACTCAAGTATTGGACGGACCAATGTAGTGTAGAGGACTTTGGTTAGATAAGGATTGTTAAACTCCTTAGCCCAGCGTTTAACGAAACCAAGAGTACCCATTGCTTTGTTATTAATAGCAGTTACATATGTATATGAGAATCAAAGATCAGTTTCTAGTCAAACAGAACACCTAACCGAAGATATACGCTCTAAAGGAGTGCCGTAAAGTACATAAGTAAGCAGGACAGGCTTCACGCGATGAAATGTCATAAACTTACATTTGGAACAGTTTAAAACTAGTGCATTTGTGGTGCACCAACGTTGAAATGAATCCAAGTCAACCTGAAGTAGATTAGAGCCAGTTAAGTCCGAAGGAAAACATGTATGGCAGATTTTTACATCATCAGCATACATTAGAGCACGAGAATGATTCAAAGAGAAATAATTTCAAATGATTTTGAGAATTATATTCATTGATATTAATTCTCTTTGTAAAAGCGAATTAATGTCAGAAGCGCTGAATAACTATCATAAATGCTTTACTAATGTTCTATAGTAGCAAGAGGGGTACATCTTCGCGTGTAAAAAACTTGAGTAACGGTTTCACAAAATCTACTAACAAGAGCAAGTAATTTATTCTACGTTAACATGTAATAAGTAATAGAAAAAAAAGAAGGAATTAAATACAATGCGGTAATTAAAATTAAATGTACAAAAGTATGAATCAAGGAATGTGGAAGCTGATGAAAAAAAAGAAAATTAACTGGTTTAGCTGCTGGTCACGTAAGTGAGCGAGTTTCGCCGATGGATTCAGCTGTATTCGCACGCCGATCGCGGGCAGGAACGGATATCTTCACACTACGAGGGAAGACTGATATATTTAGACCGGTGGCCTAAACAATTTGTAAATAATAGTAAGTCTCATAGTAAAGAATCCAGCAAATATGAAAAAATTAAGGAAAACATGAAAGTAAAGCTATTGGGAATAAGAATGCTGCAGCAAAATAAGGCGGAGAGTCAATGTTCCGTGTAGACAGCATCTTAAATTTAAAAGCGTTCTTCAATCTCGCTAAACGTGACACAAATGGGATCGATACTCTCTTTGAAGTATAGGATTACTCCGAATACCTGGGTGTATTTTCATATAATTTTGTATACTCCCTTTTAACATTGCATGTCCTAGGAAGGCGGGAAATAAATAAACTCCCTTCGATCTCCCAGAAATCAATAATGGGGTTTTTGTTATAACTTTTTCATGAATCGCAACCGAGTAATGGTGGAGTTTTGGGGAATTTTGGAAAACCTCCCAGAAGAGTAATGAGGGAGACATTTTACATTTCTCCTAAGATCGTTGGATCGAAGTAATCTTCTAAGCATAGAAAGCCAGTAATAGAACAGGGCCCATAAATACCTCCCATATCAGAAATAAGAGATTAATTATGGAAAACTCGTTCCGACCCAGCAAAAAATATTATAAACATTACATTTGCATTAAGGTATAATCTTACCATTCGTTGAATAGCTTGAAATTTTTACCCGAAATTTGTTTTTTTGCTCTTGGTCAAAATACCAAGAAGGTCATCATGGCGCTTTGATATCAAACTATCACTCATTCTATATTTAATAAATACACTGACCCACTCACTGACCAGAAATGCGCTTGAATTAAATGTTTTTCTAGCATGAATTGTATTTTCCATTTGTTGAATTTTTTTCTTTTGTTGGAGAGAAATTGTTTAAAAAGGTGATAGCATGGAGTAGAAATTGGATAAATCCCTGCTTTCGCTCCAAAGATATTAAAAGAGAATTAATTTTTGATTAATCACTAGCTCGCAAAGAACAAGCGTACCATTATATTAATATAGAAACGATTTTTAAAAAACGTATATACATATATCGGGAGACGCGTTTTGGTTCCAGTAATGGGAAATTTACTAAAAAATAATTGTTCTCCGGATCGGATTATTATTACTGGGAACGATGCGCGTCTCTTGGACCTCTGTGGACATTTGGACGTGGTTGAGCACTCGGTGGCAGTCGTAAGCAATTACTATGATTTGTTAATTGATAAAAATAACAAATTTTTAAACCGAAGGGGTAACAGTTTTTTCATTTGACTTAAAAATTCCGACAAAAAAGAGCGCTGGCAGGAGCCTAAAAACAAACAGCATTCTTTAAATATCTAAAATTTACGAATTAATTTCAGTTTGGGAACAATAATTCGTTTTACCATCAAATAAATAACTTGGATGCAATTACGCCCATGGGTCTTATTTATTACCTTTCATTTGAGATATCACTTCTATGGGTGCAAAACCGCGTATGTGCAAAATTTAAAATTTAATTTTAAAAACAACCCTGAACTACACCATGCTAATTCCTTCTGCGTAGTACACCCTTCTGCGTTGACGGCCTTCGGCCGCGCTTATTATAAATAACCCTGGGCTACGCCATGTCAACTCCGGGTGGTTGCCCTGAACGGTGGTAACATGCCACCGTTCCCACTCTATGGGCGGGATCCATGGTATTTTTGTGCAGAACACCTTTCTGAATTGGCAATAAAGATAACATAAAGGGAATAATTTTTAATTCTAGAGGTTGCATTTAAAATTTAATGAAATAAAGAAAACTTTATACTTAGTTTTAATTCGTTTTTAACGTCCGTGGGCTTTATTTCTCTTCGAAAAAGGAAATAACACCCATCAGCAAAAGGTGATTACACCCTTTTAAAAAGGAAATGAAGCCCATGGGCATTTTTTCTCCTTTGGGCGTTATTTCACTGCACCAATAACTTGGAAACTTTTACACCCTTTTGGTATTCTGCCGGCTTAAGTTGCATTAAAATATGTCTTACGGTAATGGTTAATTATAACCAATATTTGAATACATCAGTATTAATGATTAAATAGGACCTTTTTATCATATTAAACACCACAAATAATGTACCTACTATGTTGCTACGTTGTGTGAACCACTTTCACATTCGTATATTGCAATCGAAGGCCTATTTAGGTAATAAAGTTATTGATTCATTCCAATTAACAAATTCTTCAGACGTATTTAATAAAAAATAGCAGGGACCGAAAATAATTGTTATTTTTTTCTTTCAGAAGAAAAGGTTACGTGAAAATTCCCTTTATATGTTTTAGGGAATTTTCAACCATTATCATAAGAGGTATTTTATTTTAGTCATCGTAACCAATATAAATGAGAGATTTATTTTTTTGGTTACGAATAACCATTAAGGGCCGCTTTCATAAAAGCTTGGAACCGCTAACCAGAGTTTAATTGACGTATTTTGTATGGTTAGCTGTCAAATTAATCGCCGATTAGGCTTAACCGGCTTTTATGAAAGTGGCCCTAAGTCAACCAAAAATTTTTTTGCTTACCAATAACCCTTATCGCAAGTAATAAATTTTTTGGTTATCGGTGCCCCACTCGACAGCGAACTATTCTTGCTGAATAGTGATTAATTTTCCCTCGAGGAACTTGCAGACACTGGTCATGTCACTCCAGCAACTCAAGTTGTTTTATATTGTTTGAATTTTTTTGCTACCGATAACCAAAAAAATCATATTACTTACAGTAATGGTTATTGTTAACCAAAAAATGTTTTTCTCATTTATAATGGTTATGTTGACCAATATAAAATATGTCTTACGGTAATGGTTAATTATAACCAATATTTGAATACATCAGTATTAATGATTAAATAGGACCTTTTTATCATATTTCTTATAACAGTTACGTCACTGAAAAATAGTAGACATCGGAACTTTGTGAAAAATATTTCAGCTTAAGTGTAATTGTAAAAATATTCGCTTTTATTAATGCATATTTTTAGGAAAAAAAGAAATTTTGCACAACGTTTGTGGGAAATTTCCTGGAAGTCAACTAATTGCTATTATGGGTCCTTCTGGAGCGGGAAAATCAACATTACTAGACGCACTGTCTGGGTTCAAAACAACAGGAGTAGATGGGTCTATTCTACTCAATGGACGTCGTCGGGATTTGCGTAAGAAAACTCTTAACTTGTCACAGTGACGAGTTAATTTACATTTTCAGATTCGCAAATATAATTTTGCTAAATTTTCACCAGCCAATGCACGCAAATCAACTTCTTATTTCTAAACAGAGTTTAACTCGCAAATCTTGAGCATTAACTCAACAGTGGCGTGCCATAATATCAATGGAAATAATGTTATTGGCATTACTTCGCCTTTGCAATTAGACATTTCAATCATTGACGTTTTGAAACTTCACTTTACTTTCCATTTTCATGCAACGGCATTAATTCCATTGACATTATGACACGTCACCTATAAATAAAATAGCTGAAGGAAACTGCGATACCATAGTTAAATATGGAATGTAAATTTACTCGGCACTGTGAAAATGTTCGTAGGTTAGCGCGTAATATATCACTCTCCCTTTAGCTTCATTTCGCCGTATGTCCTGTTATATCACGCAAGATGATCGTCTGCAGCCTCTATTAACGGTCGACGAGAATATGCATATAGCAGCAAATTTAAAACTGGGTCCAAATGTGAGCTATGAGCAAAAAGAAGGCAGGGTTAGTTATAAAAATGTTGCACAAAAAATGCTGTACATTTAATCATTTTTATATGCATAGATCGAAGATATATTGCTGTTACTTGGCTTATACGAACATGACCAAACAATGACAAAACGTCTTTCAGGCGGGCAAAAAAAGAGGCTATCAATTGCAATGGAACTAATAAACAATCCAACAGTGATGTTCCTTGATGAACCAACAACGTAAGATTGTTACAAGATTTATATTGAAGCATGCAAATTTCACTTCAATCTTTTTTCATAAATTTATTGTATGGGTTGTTAGTTCTCTAATGAACTTGATTCTGAATTAAAGAAGAAACCAGCATAGGTGAAATGTTAACCACAAGATGCTGAAAGTTGCATAATTTGCATAAACATGCATTAACAGAACAAGAACTATCAACTGAATGAAATATGCTTGAAGATGTTGTGAATATTTGCCAATATGCACCACACAATTAGTAATATGTATTTCATAACTGATTCTTTTTAGTGGCTTGGACAGTAGTTCATGTGCAAAGGTTCTGGAATTGTGCAAAAAATTAGCTCAGCAAGGAAGAACCATTATTTGTACTATACATCAACCAACAGCAAAACTTTTCCAGATTTTCGATCAAGTTTATGTGCTGTCGGCAGGTAACTGTGTGTATCAGGGAAGCACAGGCAAATTGGTCCCATTTCTTCAAACAGTCAATATGCCATGCCCTGTCTATCACAATCCCGCTGATTATAGTAAGTATGAAAATTTTACTATTTATTGTCTCGTTAAGCTTTGTCCCATTTTATTTTATATCGGTATTTGTGAAAATCTATAAAGCTTTCAAGTAATCAAACGGAAACCGTAACCGTAAAAGAACAATCCTAGTCGTTTCCTCTACAGAAACCGGTAAACCTCATCAAATCCTTTTCTGGCTAGAGGCCCAATTGTAAAAGAGCCGACGGTCAACATTATCATTTAATTTTAGCGCTTACTGCCCACTTAAATAGTGACGATCCCTACTTTGACGCTCCCCACTCTTGTGTTGGGTGAAGGAGCATGATTAGATCCTAGTAGGTTTGTAATACAAAAAGCTTACTCTAGTCGTAGCCCGGTATTATACAGCTTTGATATAATGTATATATGTACAAATATTTTGTATATACATACGTATACTTGTCATAAAATTCAAGCCACACATTTTTCTATCTGCTGTTATCGCAATATATGTATTATATTCCTAGATAAAGAGTACCACAACTTCTGCTGAATAGAGCAAATTTATTTTGATAAAGAATACTATAAATAACTTTTTAAAACCATAATTCATTTCGAAAAAAGGATACCGCTTGCCAATACGGACCCGGTACCTAGTTTTGTTAAGAATCATTTAATGCAAGACAGCAACTCTTCATTGTACCAAGAATTGTTCTGGGTATGGCCCCGAACATCTTAGCTATAGCCGCACCACAAAACTAATATCTTTGTTCTGTTCTATCACGATAGTATTTATTCTGTGTTCATGCTCAAATGATATGTATATGTACCCTACAAGCATTCTCGGAGTGTTTATAATTTAGGAATCCGATATGGGTTCTAAATACATATGTATGTGAAAAATTTCAGGCTCAGAAATACCATCATATAGGAGTGTTTTTTCATTTTTGGCTCTTAAATTACCCCTTTTTGGCATTGAATTTGGGAAACCTGTTTCCATCGGAATTATAAACTTCAATGTATTCTAAGACCTTGATCAAAATATTTCGAAGAAATATTAATATTTACCGGAGCTAAACCGCGTTAAAAAAACGCTAAAAATATCGTTTTTTATGTATAAAAGGAGTATGAAAAAATATTTTTTAATAAAAAAGCACCTGTAGTGGAATTCACTAACTTCGATTACGACATTCGCAATCGACATTTCGTCCTAACCGATATTTATCACGATATTGGTATTCACTAACTATTTTTTCTCGATTTTCGCTTATTCGCAATCAGCTGTTTTGCAAACTAAACGACACACAAATTGCAGTTGTTTTCTATTTCGTTAAATAAAATGCACATAATTTGAATTTTTTATTAAAAATTGGAATAATAATACTATATCCATATTATTATCATTAAAAAATTTCATTTGAGAACATAGAGTATGTTATATAGCGAGATGAGAAATCCTTTGTCCGCATCGTTATAGATAAGTTAGTGAATCGCATATTCGATAGTGCAAGCGACCGAATCGCTAATGAAAATCTCGAAAAATCGAACCGAATCGAATCGCTATAAGTTAGTCAAATTTAACACATTGCGAATATTACCACACAGGTATACAATAATAGTATTGATAAAATTTTTAAACTTTTTTATGCTTACCTTTTGCACTCTATCATCTCAGATGCTTTTTATTAAAAAATATTTTTTCATACTCCTTTTATACATAAAAAACGATATTTTTAGCGTTTTTTTAACGCGGTTTAGCTCCGGTAAATCTTAATATTTTTTCGAAATATTTTGGGGGAGTCCTTAGAAACGAGTGAATTTTGAAATTCCGGTGGAAACAGTGGCGAGGCACCTTAATGTACATATGTAATTCAATTTTTATTGAAATCAAAAATTTTCGAAAACAAAAAACAAGGCAATTTCATTCTTATGATAATGTCAAGTGAACAGCTGACTTCCTCTTCTTCACGTTTTTAACTCGCCGTGTAATGTAGTGTCATAAAAAGAAAGATTTGACTGTTGACTTTGAATATGGAATTTGGTATTTATTTTCTAAAAACCATCTCAACTTACCAAAAGGGTACGATGATGATGGCTTTAACTAAATTTTATGCACGCATGAGTTGCCCAAACACGTATTTATTGTTCCAGACACCATTAGTTCAATTTAATTTTTATGAAATATAAAAAAACAATCGATGGTTGTCATTTCAACCATGGATTGTTTTCTTTATGTTTCATAAAAATTTAATTGAACTAATAGTGTCAGGAACAATAAATACGTGTTTTTCCAAGGTTTACGACTTCTGACACGTAATTCCGTCGCGATGGTGCAATAACCGGCAAAGCTTTATCATTTTTTTGTAAAAATAATTAATAGTTTGAATAATTTTTTCACAATATTCAAAGTCAACAGTCAAATCTTTCTTTTTATGACACTACATTACCCGGCGAGTTAAAAACGTAGAGAAGAGGAAGTCAGATGTTCACTTCATCATCATTTTTTATCATAGGTAATCGTACTTCTTAGTGTAAAATTTTTCTGATATTTAAGACACATATAGGACTCCTAAATTATGAGCATCACTTTTCGTAGTAGAGGGAATTGCTATTTATATTTTTCTAACGAAAACATCAAAATATAATTATAGTAATTGAACTGGCATGCGGCGAATATGGAAACGACAAAGTTGACATTCTTAAATCCGCGGCAGAGAACGGAAGTAGTTTGGCGTGGTTTGATGATTCTAATTCCATTCTTCGTGCTGAAACGCTGATCCGTAAATATCCCATTCCAAAAAAACTCCAAAGACGGTCGTTGGAAGATACAAGTTTTTTTAACCAATTATTGGTTTTAATGCGTCGGGGATATGTCAAAGCGAAACGGGATACCACTCTAACACATTTACGTATTGCTGTTAATGTTTTTGTCGCTATTATATTGGGTTCGTTATACCATGGCTCGGGGCGTGAGGGTTCGAGGGTCTTAGACAATTATAACTTGCTTTTCGCGATATTAATTCATCATTCAATGACAACTATGATGTTGACTGTACTAACGTGTAAGTATTTCTAATTAAATAAAACTAAAAAGGGATATTTACATTTACATATATTACATTTCAGTTCCAATAGATATGTCGATATTGCTGAAGGAACACTTCAACCGTTGGTATTCTCTGAAAGCTTACTACGCATCAATTACGCTAATCGATCTGCCAATCTCCGTAAGAAAATATTTTAAAACTCTCAAATAGTATACATGTATCGCCTTTTTCACACGAAAAGTTTTAAATTTGAGGTTAGGTATCGCGTATTAATTTAACGTCAAAAACTCTAGAAGCTCAACGTTCGGCGAGTGGTTAAAGTGACAGGATCGATATACGGTCGTTGCTTAATACGCGCTTTAATTCAAATCTTTACTTAACTTAAAAAGACACAATGTTGGTCAATCATGGTAATATCAAATTAATTATCAAATTAAGGTGGTTGGTGGTATAAAGAAATTGTTTACCATAGACACATAATGTCATTTTAAAATAAAAACTCCGCCTTAGAGCCGTTTGCTCGACTACGAGTAAAAAGAAAGTTTTTTTTCTGTAGTGCTCGTTATGGTTTTTTCTTCGACAAATTTTACAGGCAACCAATCCAACCTTTAAAATTTGTCTGTTCGTAAAACACAAAACAGCTGAGTGTCAATTAAAATTAGGTATTTCGGCTATAAAATTATAAAACAAATAAAATTAACGATTGGAAAAACCGACGTGCTTTTTAGAATCTGTTTAAGGAGATAAAACTCTGACTATGACTTTAGATTTTTATGAGGGTTACGCCTAACCCATCTTTTTAATTAATGAAATTGAAAATGTAACAACTGCCTAATGCCAATATAAGTTCCATAACGTTCCTGATTTTGCAGACAATCTGGTGAAACAAAAAAAATTTTACGAAACATTACGCTTTAAGACTATAGGTACTTTAGTATAATTTATTTTCAACTTCAAGTCTACACATACATATGTATATTCGATGAAATAAGTGAAATAAGTACCTAATGAAAATTCACTTTTCTACTGTTGTTACTGCCCATGCCCCTATGAAGTGGTCGTGTTACTAGAACAGCTAAGGATATGCAATATCACAAAAAAGCCACCAAATCAATAACAAAACACATGAAGTGTGTGTGTGTGCAGAAAATTGGACTAGTTCATAACTATCCCTGTAGTGGAATTCACTAACTTATAGCGATTCGATTCGGTTCGATTTTTCGAGATTTTCATTAGCGATTCGGTCGCTTGCACTATCGAATATGCGATTCACTAACTTATCTATAACGATGCGGGCAAAGGATTTCTCATCTCGCTATATAACATACTATATGTTCTCAAATGCCATTTTTTAATGAGAATAATATGGATATAGTATTATTATTCCAATTTTTAATAAAAAATTAAAGTTATGTGCATTTTATTTAACCACATAGAAAACAACTGCAAATTATGTGTCGTTTAGTTTGCGAAACAGCTGATTGCGAATAAGCGAAAATCGAGAAAAAATAGTTAGTGAATACCAAATATCGTGATAAATATCGGTATGACAAAATGTCGATTGCGAATGTCGTAGTCAAAGTTAGTGAATTCCACTACTGAGCTATACCGTTTGACGACACCGCCAGTTCTAGCTACTGCCCTCAGCAATGCTATCAACTGTCCACTTTAACTTTTGCCACTCGTCCTTAATCGATTTCCATTTCGACAGTTCTAAGATAGTTGGGCATCAACGCATTTGGCTTGACACGACCTAATTATGGGACCATGGTACATCCTGTCAAATTTTAATGATTATTTTCTGTTTGTTTCAGGTTATGGGTTGTCTGCTCTTTACCATTATTATATATTTATGGAGTTATCAGCCGATGGAATGGATGCGCTTCTGGATGTTTTTTGCTATAAGTTTGCTCACTGTCTTTGTGGGACAAAGTTTTGGCTTGATGATTGGAGCTTGGTTTACCGTTGTGGTATGTTATAAAATATTTCAATATTTCTTATAATCAGGTATTGATAAATTCTCACAAAAGTGATCAATAAGTATTATAATATGAGCGTATATTTCGAGAACATATTCAAGTTAAGTTTTGTAGAAAAAAATTTACACATATCACCTCTTTGTTGATTTTAAAGCCGAAAGCGAGCTGCCTATATGCCTCTTAATTTGGTTCTATAGCAAAACTTTTACGGTTGTGCAAAGTTGAGTTGAGCAAGACCACCAGCTCATTCAGGGTAATCCCTAACATGCGATTTCTTCAATTTAATGGTGGAGAAAAGAATACAAGTGGCAGAACTCCACCGCTCACGAACCATATCTTACATGAGCGTGCAATTGCTAGCGTATGCCGATGACATCAGTGACTGAAATAACCGCGCTGTAAGTTCTGGCTACTCCAAATTAGAGAAAGAGGCGGAAAGGGTGAATTTGAAGTTGAACGAGGACAAAACTAAGTACCTTCTGTCATCATTTCTCGTTTACCTGGAAACCAGCATTAATCCAGCGAATAATTACCTTTGCCAATAAATGTTACGGTAATCGTTTACGTGGGGAACCGAGCGCTAATACACAACCAAAAATGTTGAGATATGTATCAGGAGACGCGTTTCCGTCCCAGGAGCATGAATATAACTCCGCTGAACCAATATTTTTAGTAGTTTGCGAGATATTTGCAGTTAAAGTTCAGAATTTTCTGTCATTTTCATGTGGTTGTTGTAATCACATTACCCTGTGAGAAAAGAGTGGCACGCGGAAGGACATCACCGTGGCGGTAGCCACGGCTATGGCAACCACCCGGAGTTGGAATGGCGTAGCCCAGGGATGAGGGCACTTCAATATGGCGGCGCATCCGCTGCTTCTATCTTCTAACGAATGATAGAACGAGATGCAAGATGAAACCAATATAGAATATAAAAAACAGGTGTTAAATTTTATCAAAATTTTGACGTCTATGCTTAAGATATCACACGTGATATGGTACACAATGCCAAGAACGTTTCAATTGGGGCGTTTTCTGGTTTTCTGTTAATTGTATTCTCTGATAAAAGTAGCAAAGAAAGTAAAACAACTTAGGGCAATACTTTCCACCCAACGTCAAGTGTTAATACACGTCCAAAAATCTAGGTAGAGGTATCAATAGACGCGTCTTCACCTCCGTAACAATAATCTGGAGGGGGAAATCTGATATTTTTAGAATTTTGCGAGATATTTGCAGTAAAAGTTCACAATTTTTCTGTCATTTTCATGTGGTTGTTGTAATCACATTACCCTGTGAGAAAAAAGTGGCACGCGGAAGGACATCACCGTGGCGGTAGCCACGGCTATGGCACACACCCCGAGTTGGAATGGCGTAGCCCAGGGTTATTTTTTGAAGCGCGGCCAAAGGCCGCCTACGCGGAAAGGTGTTCTGCACATAAAAAACGTGGATCGGGCCCCGAATTGGGGATCTAACCCTGGTAAATTTTCGGGTTTTCACTAATAACTTTTCACAGAAACAAAATATTGCTTTTCCCCCTTCGGATTATTGTTACGGAGGTCAAGGCGCGTCTTTTGATACCTCTCTCAAGATTTTTGGACGTGTATTAACACTTGACGTTGGATGGAAAGTATTACCCAACTTAGATCTTTTAAGTATAGTGGATTTCGATCTAAGTAAATGTATCTAATTTTGTAATAAATGTAATTTATTTAACAGAACGGTACTTTCTTAGCACCTGTACTCACCATTCCCATGATGATGTTCGCTGGCTTCGGGGTAACATTACGTGATTTACCAAGTTATCTTCGATGGGGCAGTCACATATCTTATTTACGATATGGACTGGAAGGGTATGTTGGTTCCATTTATGGAGAGAATCGGGGAGTTCTAGATTGCAATGAAGCCCCCTACTGCCATTATCGGTAAGTAATATCTCTTACATACCCACACGTACATATATAGTATATGTACATATATACATTAGACTGGGCAAAATAAAAATTAAATTTGTTTAAAAATAAATATTGATATTATAATTCAGAATGGAAAAAAAATTACTATACAAATTGCAGGCCTAAGAGTAAAAGGGGGTAGTATGGACTACGGGGGTTGTTGTTGTTGTTGTTAGCAGTGCTTGGCCCTGCCCAAAGGGCCAGTACACTCCTAGTTGTCATCGGGCTCTTCTAACGGAAGTCCAAGGAAACGCGCTGTTTCAGCAGGGTTGGACCAAAGTGATAGGGGTGTTAGAAGAGTGTGTTCCGAAGAACAGGAAAAGAGATGTTGCGTGTCATGGGGGACCATACCGCATGCAGGGCATGTGTTAGGTATGGTGGGGTTCAGTCTGGACAGATAGGAGTTCAGCCTATTGCAATATCCAGACCGAAGTTGTGCCAGCATGACGGCCAGTGACTTGAGGATCTTGTTGCGGCTTTGTACCTTTGAAGCTATTGCGGTGGCATGATTAGCGAAGGTGAGGCTATTGTCGAATGTAACCCCTAGAATTTTGGGGTGGTTGACTGTAGGTAGTTGAACACCATCTGCGTGGACATTCAACTCCTGCCCCATCTGCGCATTCCACGTAGTGAATAATGTCGCTGTAGATTTAGTCGGGGACAGTGTCAGGTTCTACGGGGGTAATATGGGCCACCTGGCTATCTCTACTTTCAGGCATTAAATTTTCCGCTGTTGTCCTTCTATTTGTTCGTCCTTTTGAAAAAGTTTCCTTAGTTTAATTTACCGTTCGGCAAGGGCGGGTATGCTAGAAATAGTGTTTCTTTGTTAAATTAGTTTACTCATAATTATAGCTGAGTAAGTAAACTTTTGGTTACAAATAAATTTGTTAAATCAATACTTTTTGGCAAGTTGTGTTAAGTCGAGACTTAAATAAAAGTAAATTCATGGTGCGATATATGTACATATAACAGGTCTATCATCACGAAGCCTCATAAAATATGTTTGCGTATTGGCGGAAGCTACATACATATACATACATAGTTTTCTACTGAGAAGTCTTCCATGGAAGAAATACACTTGGAGAGTTAGACACTGCTGAGGGGCGACCCCGCTCTCTAAAAAAAACTTTTTCAAACCACTTTTGGTGTTACCTTTCCCAGGGGGGTTACTCTGTATTGCGATGCGAATGAACTTTCTTCCGCATTTGAAAAAAAAATGTAGGTAATTTGACAGCTGCTAATAGCATTTGTTTTAGCATCGGGATACAGAGTAACCCCCCAGGGTTCGAACTTTGACCTTCGCTGAAGTAGGCCGGCAACACTACCTCCACAACATGGCGGCCGCGAACTTAGTTTAACTAATAGCCCCATTGGTTAACCGGTCCTTAATATTTAAACTTTTGCGATGGTTCGGATCAATTAGTACGAGTTCTGTAATTTTACCGCATTAGCACTGCAAGATGACAACTCTCCGTTTCTGCATTTTTTGTTTCGAGGAATTTAATTTGATACAAAGCTTTTTAATTTTTTTTTGCTTCAACGGCTTCGCAGAAATAAATCAAAAATGAGATCAGTGTAGACCAGCAACGATAGGCCTTTAGAAATTATATTACGATCAATATTATTAAAAAACAAAACTATTTATTTGACCTAGTTGAATATATGAGTGTAATCTGCAATAATTTTCATATTTTATGTCTTACAGATATCCGCGAAAATTTCTCGATGAAATCACTATGCGAGGTGATCAGTTTTGGAATGATTTTGCTGCTCTTTCTGCTATAACTATAATTTTTAGAATACTAGCGTTTGTTGTTCTTAAAGCGAAGATACATTCTGTTAAATAATTATAAGTTTTTTATCTTAATGTTATATCCGTTTAAATTAAGGAAATGAGACGCATTACATGTACAAGTATTTTTTTTTACTGACATTTTTTAATGTATTTTATGTATTAAAGTTTAATAATTCAATAATTGAAAACATTTGTATCGTTTAAATATATTTATGTATTTTTTATACTGTTTTCATTTAATTAAATCACAAAAAAGTATACGATACACATACTCGTACACGTACGAGTACACACTTTAAAAATTAGATAAATAATTACATACACTGGGTGATCAAAACTAAATAGAGTTTAATTAAAACCTAATGAATTTAAGAGAAGTATATTTTTTATAGATATATGCACATACATATATACTTGGAAACCCGGTGAGGCTGGTGCTATGGAATTCAAAAAATTAACTTTTCTGGAAAGGTGTATAAAAATACGATTAGTCTAGGATGTATCCGGGATGAGTAGGATGCGACTAATGACAGATTTGCTCTCTTTGTATAGGTTCAAGTAATCCATTTTGTTCGAGCATGTCCTATGAACAGGGACCTTCGACTGCTATATGGAAATGCATCCTATTTCAAAATATTTAAAAAATATGCCCTTTATCAGAATTTGTTTGCAGAACGCCCTACCTCAGAATTTTTTTCTATTACACCCCATTTCAAAATTCGTTTGAAGAACGCCCTATCCCAAAATTAGTTTCGAAAACGCCCTATCTGAACGAAAATTTCATACATTTTCAGCTGAGATAGGGGGTTTTTAATCGAGTTTTGAAATAGGGCGTTATCGAAAAAAATTCTGAGATACGGCGTTTTTGAAAAAAATTCTGAGAGATGGTGTTTTTTAAAAATACTTTAAAATAGGATCTTCTACTCAGGGGTCGAATTGGTCTATATTATTCCTGCAAAGGTTGTGTCCGACAGATCCCCTTGGTTTTCATATGGGTACGTTTGGACATGTTTACTTTCAACACCTATAAGTAGGCTATATAAGTTAAAATCAAATTATCCCAATTATGCATATAACGGAATAGTTGGGATCAACTGTAGCTCACTGTTTACTGGGGACTTCAAAATCCATTTTATTAAGAATTGTCCGGAGAAGACCATTAATGGAATTCTCCAGGAAACAATTTGGGAGTTTCCACGAAATCAGACCCCATTGACCTTAGAAATAAATTGCATTGCTTCAGGACCGAAGGCTAATATTTGTGTTCACGCATGTCTACTCTATTGTTATATACCATTTTTTTATATTTCGATATCTTGATGGATGTGTAAACGCCTGCCAAAGTTCACAACACTATGCTATTAAACAACTTTAAAATCGTGTTCATAGTCGCATAGTATTTTACGTGAAATTTCACATATTTTTTCTCTACTGGGGCTTCACTTTAAAGATTCTGTGAAGTATAATAAATCACAGTAATTAATTAAAAATTGGTGGGGCGCCCGTTACAAAGAAAAAGGATTTAGTTTTGTGGTAGAAGGATTAGTAACGTTACATGAATAAATCTTTGCATACGTAACAAGTAACTGCTAAGGATTATATTGCGAAAATTTCAAACAAATTTGTTAAGCCTTTTTCGCTGTATTAATTTTTTAGTACGTGTCATTTACATTTTTAATAACTTTTTTTATTTTTTGCCTTTCGACCAAGTTTTGTCCGTCCAATAAGAGAAACTCGAGAGAAAAACTTCAACGGTATAAAGATTCTCTACCATTCGATGGAAGACATCGCGCTGGGCAAGTAGCAATCAGCATAAATATTGAATTAGAATTATGATTTACATATATTTGGCTATTTTAACCAAACCTTAAAGCTGGAATCGGGAAAGATCGTTTATATGTAAATAACATACCCATGTATTTACTTTTAACGTGTTAACTTGTTTTAACATAGATACATATATATTGATATTTTGGCTTGAAATTTAATTATCGTAAAGAAAAAATATAATAAATAGTTGAAATATGTAAAAAAAAAGACATGTCGCACCGTTACAACGAGTGCGGAAATAATGGGAAACATTCTAAATTTAAATATGCCAAGACATTTTTAGTCAGTTTAATAAAAAAATGTACTCTGTTTCGTGTGAAAGTGGATTACACGCAATTTATCAATTTTATAACGTCGCGCCCGTTACTCTCTTCTTTGGCACTTTCTAGTTGGTACCAGTGTTGCCAGGATACAATTTATTTTGGAGCTAGATTCGAGAAAAAAAAGAGCTAGAAAAGAGCTAGATTTGATCAAGAAAATCCAAAACATGTAAAAAAAGAGCTAAAAAGCACTTAAGTATTTTGTATGTAAGTTTTTACATACTAGCAGGGTTCCCAGCTTTGCTCGGTATGTACTACATAAGTAGTTAATAAACTCCTGCTACCCTCAATTGCAATTTACAGGCTGAGAAGGTTCAGAACAATATTTTATCTATTTTTTTCCTAAAGGTGTTTTTTAAAAGTCTAACCTCGACATTTTCTCATCTCCCCTCTATTTGACTCTTAAGCTGTGCCTAAACATTCCCCAAGTCATCCCGAGTAATTTTTCAAAGAAATTTCAAATATACAGACACAACTTATCTAGAGTTTTATTAAAGACTAGCAGACCCGGCAGACGTTGTTCTGCCTGACCAGTGACTTCCCTAGAAATACATTTTCAAATATTTTTCTATTAATTTTTAACATTCCATTTATTGCAGTGCTTTAGGATATACAATGTTTCCGGTTTTAACGTCTTTGGTATAAACAAATAAATTTTTTGGATGTCCAACTCAAAAAACGGATCTTTTGAACTCAATGGGTATGAAAAAAACCATTATGCGCTGCTGAGTAGATGTGTAGTTAGTATTTATTTAATTATATCCTATATCTACCATTTAACGCCACTATTATGATTTTATGAAAATCCTATAATATTCTGGATATGTATAAACGGCAATAACAAAAAAGAAAAATTATATGCTTTGATTAAGATTTAAGAACGTTAAAATCTCACTAAAGCAAATACATTCAGGGATAGATATAAAGAATTGAAATATTACTTAGCTTGTGGTCTTGGAACTGCCCACATTTCAAAAAAGTTTACAAATGTAGCCTGTGTATGTCGTACCCAACGAAGATTTTAACGTATTGGAAAAGTTTAAAACAGATCAACCATAAACTTTGGACATTATTGAAGTAAAAACAAAGTACTGAATACAAAAAATGTGGGCGTGGCACCGCCCACTTTTCCCAAATTATATAATTCTTGACCAAAGGACACACATATCCAAAAATCATTAGTTTAGACCAGGCGCGGAGCCAGAAAAAAATTTCGGGGGGGTTTTGGCCAAAGTGTCAGTAAATAAGAATTACCTGTAAATACACACATACATATTTATATTTTTACATATTACATATTTATACATACTTTTATTTATTTGAAACTTTCCTTTTTCTACACGGCTAAAAATTTGGAGCCTAAACTTTAAACCATTTATTGGTTTACACAATTTTTAAAACTTTTTGGTAATAAATTCCAAACCTTTCAATTACCTACAAAAATTCTAAATTTTTTGCGGTTTTGATTTAAAACTTAACTGGGATAAACAAAAATACAACAAAAGCCGTATACACAGCGAATATGTGTACTTTTCGCACAAAATTCAGGAGTGCGCCGTAGCTCGGTAGGTAGAATATTGCGCACTGATTTGGGGCACGTAGGTCCGAGTCGTAAAATTTTTTTAAAAAAACATAAAAAATTGTTAACATTTTCGGTTAAAAATTTAAAAAAAATTTATTAAGCGTATTTCTATGACAACCGGCGTAAATTTAATTCTAAACAAAATTTGGTTTGGTCATACACCTAGACCGGTATGTCTGCGTTCAAAGGTTTTTTTGGAATGTCCAGTAAAATTAACTTCTTTAGACTAATTTCATTATTTTTGAATGAAAGTATGTGTAAATACACAATAAAAATACTTCAACTCAAAGTTAAGAATTTTGTGGAAAATTCATGAAAATTCAATTAATTAAACTGGCCACAAAAGTGCATGCGCGAAAAAAATCTAAAAACTTGTACTGAAAAGTTAAAAATTTTGATGAAAATTTTTCGAATTTTCTTGAATTTTCATGAATTTTCCACAAAGTTCTTAACTTTGAGCTGCAGTATTTTTATTGTGTTTTTACACATACTTTCATACAAAAATAATGAAATTAGTCTGTATATGTAGCCCCAAAAAGTTTTAAATCTAGGCTAAAACTTTTAGCCGTGTACAAAACAATATTTATTTTTATTGTTTGTTTTTAAATTTTGTTTAGGATTTCTTCAGGAGTTACTTCAAATGTAGAGTGGATATTGCGTAGAGCCGAAACGCTAAAGAAAATTTTCTGGTGTCAGAATCTCTTCTAATTTTCTACTGCTAATTTCTGGAAAATTTTTAAAAAAAGGAAAAACAGTAAATAGTTGTCGCTATATTTCTTGAAGAAAAACTGAAGCTTCGGAAAAATAAAAACAAATCTTATAAATAGAAATGAATGTGTGTCTGTGCGTCTGGGCGTCCAAAGTACTCAACCGATTTTTATGAAATTTTCACAATATTTTCTTGGGATCATGGGTTAAAGCATAGGCTATATTAATTTTTGGAAAAGTGGGGGTGCCACGCCCCCAGGTTATATAAAACTACAATTCTTCATAACTCTGAACATATTTGGTCTAAATTAATGATGTGTGTCCTTTGGTCAAGATTTATGTAATTTTGGAAAAGTGGGCGGTGCCACGCCCACATTTTTTGTGTTTTGTTTGTACTTCAATAATTTCCAAAGTTTATGGTCGATCTCTTTTAAACTTTCCAGATTGGTTCAGAAGATTGTTGTGTACGATTTAGGCTATATCAATTTTTGGAAAAGTAGGCGGTGCCACGCCCCCAGGCTATATGAAATTTAAATTCTTCATAGCTCTGAACATATTTAGTCTAAATTAATGAGTTCTGGATATGTGTGTTCTTTGGTCAAGATTTATGTAATTTTGGAAAAGTGGGCGGTGCCACGCCCACATTTTTTGTGTTTTGTTTGTACTTCAATAATTTCCAAAGTTTACGGTCGATCTCTTTTAAACTTTCCAGATTGGTTCAGAAGATTGTTGTGTACGATTTAGGCTATATCAATTTTTAGAAAAGTAGGCGGTGCCACGCCCCCAGGCTATATGAAATTTAAATTCTTCATAGCTCTGAACATATTTAGTCTAAATTAATGATTTCTGGATATGTGTGTCCTTTGGTCAAGATTTATGTAATTTTGGAAAAGTGGGCGGTGCCACGCCCACATTTTTTGTGTTTTGTTTGTACTACAATAATGTCCAAAGTTTATGGTCGATCTCTTTTAAACATTCCAGATTGGTTAAGAAAATTATTGTGTACGATTCAGGCTATATCAATTTTTGGAAAAGTAGGCAGTTCTTTAATTTAAGTTCTTCATAACTCTGAACATATTGGGTCTAAATTAAAGATTTTTGGACATGTGTATCTTTTAGTCAAGATTTATATAATTTGGGAAAAGTGGGCCGTGCCACGCCCACATTTTTTGTGTTTTGTTTGTACTTCAATAATGTCGAAAGTTTATGGTCGATCTTTTCTAAACTTTCCAGATTAGTTCAGAAGATTGTTGTGTACGATTTAGGCTATATTAATTTTTGGAAAAGTGGGCGGTGCCAAGCGCCCTGGCTTTATAAAATTTAAATCATCATAACTTTGAATATGTTTGGTCTAAACTAATGATTTTTGGATATGTGTGTCCCTTGGTCAAGAATTATATAATTTGGGAAAAGTGGGCGGTGCCACGCCCACATTTTTTGTATTCAGTACTTTGTTTTTACTTCAATAATGTCCAAAGTTTATGGTTGATCTGTTTTAAACTTTTCCAATACGTTAAAATCTTCGTTGGGTACGACATACATAGGCTACATTTGTAAACTTTTTGGAAATGTGGGCAGTTCCAAGACCACAAGCTAAGTAATATTTCAATTCGTTATATCTATCCCTGAATGTATTTGCTTTAGTGAGATTTTAACGTTCTTAAATCTTAATCAAAGCATATAATTTTTCTTTTTTGTTATTGCCGTTTATACATATCCAGAATATTATAGGATTTTCATAAAATCATAATAGTGGCGTTAAATGGTAGATATAGGATATAATTAAATAAATACTATCTATACATCTACTCAGCAGCGCATAATGGTTTTTGTCATACTCATTGAGTTCAAAAGATCCGTTTTTTGAGTTGGACATCCAAAAAATTTAGTTGTTTATACCAAAGAAGTTAAATCCAGAAATATTGTATACCCTAAAGCACTGCAATAAATGAAATGTTAAAAATTAATAGAAAATTATTTGAAAATGTATTTCTAGGGAAATCACTGGTCAGGCAGAACAACGTCTGCCGGGTCTGCTAGTAATCATATATTTCTGTAAGGTCTTTTTGTGTTTGCTCCTAATTTTCTGCTCTCATTTCGAACCAATATTAATAAATAAGGTATCGTTTTAAAGGTGTGGGTTACCTCTACATGCGAAATCATTTATTAATTACAGCAGTGCTTTTGTTTAAGCGTATTTTATAAAAATTAATTTGTTTAAATAAACCATTGTGAATGAACAAAATAATCAATTTGTACTGCAACGCCATTGTGAATCAGAGACTTTATCTACTGGGTTGTAGATGTCGCTGAGGCAGTGGTGAGGTTCTTTGCGCAAGGCGCGCACGGGTCCATCTAGTATTATATATATTATACATGGGAGAGAGTCATATATCCAATAACGTTTGTGGCCCAAAAACAAAACCTTCTGTACATACATACATACTTAGTTAACCACACGTCTGCAGTAGTGCAAACAAAGTTAGTGTTTAACTTGTCAATCATTAATTTTAATTTTGGATTTGTATGCCCAATCAATTTCGTGAACTTTTTTTTCTACACGACAGACACTGGTAGTTACGACCCGCAATTAAGAAATGTTTAAATTATTGTATACATCTCTTGCTTGCCTTTGTGCAACTGTTTTGTTTCTAATTTTAACTTTAAATATTTCTACATCCGTTCAGTTACCACCCAATTATGGTAAAAGCCAATTTTATTCAAATACGCAATAAACACATTCGAGAAAGTCGGTTTTCTCGGGGGTAATTTCTAGGAAGTAAGAAACTAATTGAATTACACAGGATGAGCCTCAGGGTGATTTTCTACTTATCGGGTCTTTTTTCTCCACCAGAAGGAGTTTCCATTGTTTCTTACACCTTATTATGACGGTTACAGGCAACAAAATCAATAGCTTTGTTCGCGTACATTAAGGGCCACTTTCATAAAAGCCGGTAGCCACTAACCGGAGTTGAATTGACGTATTTTGTACGGTTAGCTGTCAAATTAATCACCGATTAGGCTTAACCGGCTTTTATGAAAGTGGCCCTTAGGGCCGGTTAGTGGCTACCGGCTTTTATGAAAGCGGCCATCAAATTTTTACCGAGAGTGTTTGCGTACACAAAACACTTGCAGCGAGAGAGCGCATTTTGACATTTCATTGACAGAGAGAGCTACAAGTTTCTACTGTTTGAATTCAACTCCTTAAAACTTGTAAGTGAAAAAAAGCTAATCGTGACAAGGGAAAGAAACAACACAAATTTTAAAATTTGAACTTTCAACCAACGGTTATTTTTTGAAGCACGGCCGAAGGCCGCCTACGCGGAATGGTGGTCTGCACAGAAAAAATATGGATCGGGCCGCTAAATCAGGATTTGACCTAGGTCATTTTTTGGTTTTTTGTTAATAACTTTTCACTGAAATAAAATATTTATTTTCCGGTTTCGGATTATTGTTACAGAGGTCAAAACGCGTCTTTTGATACCTCTCCCGATATTTTTGGACGTGTATTGGCAGTTACGTACGGTCGTAAAGAATTACCTTAACTTGATTTTTTGTTTATTTTTTATCAACTTAGGAAGGCCCTTCTAGAAAAAAAAATAAAATAAAATGAGAAATAACGTCCATCTACCATATCTCTCTTCGAAAGACTTCCATGGTAGTACGACTATACAACAGAAAAGAAAACTCTTCCGATATCTCTCGACGGCTTCTTTATGGTCGTTCCTGTTGCCAGGATGGTCGTTTTCCCCTGCGGGTTGGGGCTTAGAATATGCCCGCGGTAGGCATACCGGTCGTAAGAGGCGACCAATATGCACAAAGGTAATGATGTGCAACTCGATGGTTGATCTACGGATATGATGCCTCCCACCTCTCATTACACATCTTCTCTTTCCTTTCGGAAGGAGGGATGACATGATCTAGAAGGTTGCACTGGCCATACCAAATCGCCCCCACGACAGTCGGGCAATACCGCAAGGGAGTACCGGAGCGTACCGGATTCATATCCGGCCAAGGACTGTTATTACGACAACACTCCCCAAAACCTTCGGGGAGTGATTTTGTTGTTAAAACAACAACAACAACAACAGAAATAACGTCCGCGGGCGTTATTTCCTAACAAACAAAAAAAAAACCTGTGGGTGTTATTTCCTCTTAAAAAGAGAAACAACGCCCGTCGACAAAAAGAAATAAGGCCCGCGGGTTATTTCACAGCACCCTTTGGTCCTATAACAGTGAAACATTATAATGTTCAGTTTCTTGTTATTAACATTTTTATTGCTTTTTAAATTATATGGGTAATTAAATTTTCAAAGATTGTGCCGTGGCATTGTCGATAAATTCAACATTGAACAAATCCTCCAAACTTGTGTTATGGTTTTCGCATTCCGCTTTTGTTAACTGAAATTAATAAAATATAACACCTCTTAAAAAAAATTGTAACAAGAAAATATATTGGTCATTCATATATGAAGGGTTTGAAACCAAATGGATCTAAGTGACTCCGAAATTGATTTGAGATTTTCAAGTTTAAAGTTTACTGCCTTTTGAAAATTCTATGTAAAATCTAGGGATGGCACTACAATGTGAGAAATGACTCGGATCTCTTTCCCAACAAATAAACATAATATTTCACTATACAAATATGGGTATAACTAACTCAATTTTAAAAAAAATGTTACCTAGATCCTTTTGGTTCTAAGCCCTTCATATCTATGCAAATGATTCCAAATAAATATTTAATCACTAATATGTAAAATTACTTACTGTAATGACTTTATACCCCATTGACTTTAACAAACGTATCTTAAGTCGCATTAGTCCGCTTGGAGATTTAGTGCATTGAAGTTCGTGCTCATCAGTGAGTAGTTCTACAAACATTTTCACATTATCCGGCTCCTTACAACTGACAAGTATGCTTGGTATATTTATGCCAGTAATAGGGCAAACTAATTCAGCACTATCTACATTGGGAAATCCTGAAATTGTCTTGCTTATTTCTGCAAAATAGCCACGATTCTTTAGTAAATAAGTTGGTGCCGGTGTATCAATCGGAGATGGTTTTACATTTTTCAATAGCCATTTCGGCTCTTCTATGGCAATAGCTGAGAGCAACACCTGGAAACGGCTATCGACTTTCGGCTTATCACGTTGATCATTCTTAATATTGTACTGTGGTCTCGACTTAAGGTCTATAGTTGCCTGTGCCAGTTCTCGTGACTTGTGGCCTAATGTCCATAACGATAAACAACTATCTACTAGCTGATCAACAAAGTATCGAAATTCATTTTGATCAATTTTATTAAATAGTATTGATTCAATTCGTTTCATGTCTTTTTCAGATATGTTGCAATTGAGCTGAGCGCAACACCATAAAAATGTGGCTAGATCCTTGCAACGCACTTCCTCCATGGTCAATATATCGAAACTTTTTGGCGACTTCAAGTGTTGTAAACAATGTTCTACAAAAGGTTCAAGAGCAGTTTTTTCATCCCAATGGTTATCAGCAAAATAGGCAAACAAATGAATGCATCCACGTAATTGAATCCTCTCCAGAATATCATGGACACACGATTTAGTTATATGTTCACAAACCTGCTTCGAATTTATTCGCTGGAGCCGTAAAGACTTTACCAGACTTATTAAAAGCGCATCATTCGAAGATTCATGGAGTGAAAGCTTTTGTATCTCTGCAATTAAACGTTCGTTGTACAATTCACTTTCGAAACGAACGGATGTTTTGAATGCAGCATTTGAAATAAGGACAAAGTCCAACGTGGTTAAATTTGGAAGGTGAGAATTTATGTGTCGATGTAAGAATTGTTTAAATGCATCAACTATTTGCATGTCACGACTTTTATTAAAGCCTACGTAGAAGCAAATTTGCACAAATTTATCTTTACTTATGTTATCAGTAAATTCATTGTTGGTCAAGCGTTTCATTGCTGCATTATAGAAACCAATTTGAGTAAGCCAATTTGGCATGAGATAAAGAAAGGAATACAATGTTCTTAAAATTGTGTCTAGATCCATATTAGGCAATAGTTTAAGAGCTGTGGCATCCAATTCATTCAATAATGTGGCAAATTTATTAGGATCGGCGTTTGACCGATATGTGAATGCAAATATAATTAGTGCCGGCATCTGATCTGGAGTTATTCGAGCCAATTCCTTGCGCAAATGGTGTACGTCACTTATTGGAAAATAGTCCGAATATCTGATGGAACTTGGCACAACTGGTGTATCCTTTTGTAATTCCAAAGCAACATGTTTAGCAAAGCGTAACAACAACGTGCCAGATTGATCATACCTTTCTTGTATTACGTGCCGTGATGTAAAAGATGCTAGTCTTTTTAAGGTAGCTTCAAGTTGTATCTTTTGAAAACTGTTCAACAAAGTTCTGCTCCTCGAAACTAGGAATGTATTAATCATGATTAAATATACCAGTCCTCTTATTTTTAAATTATGGTGTTTTTATATAATAACTACGTGAAACGACCAACAGCAGCAACCAAAGATGACAATAACGACAACGAGGAAAATCAGCTGATGGATAGTGATAAGCAAAATTATAGAGTATAGACAGTAATAGCGCAGTTAGCCAAAAAACGAGTTGCCGCACGTCATTGCGGTCACTCGCATCTACGTATGATGGCTTAAGCAGATACAGTACGGCGATCCGTTGAAAAACTGACAGCTGAGTAGACGAGAAGTGTTTGTGTGCGTAGCGACAGATACGACGCATACGGCAAAATAGAATTTGCTCTAAAATCGACGTACGTGACGTAACTGATGTATTGCCGGACTAATAGCTCAAACAGAATAAGTCCGGCAATACATCAGTTACGTCACGTACGTCGATTTTAGAGCAAATTCTATTTTGCCGTATGCGTCGTATCTGTCGCTACGCACACAAACACTTCTCGTCTACTCAGCTGTCAGTTTTTTCAACGTATCGCCGTACTGATTCTGCTTAAGCCATTATTCTATTTGACCTATGAGCGATTTATGTAACCCGCAATGTAGAAATCAGCTGTTTTCATTTATTTACATTTGTTTACACTTTGTATAATGTTGCCATCGATCAGTTTTCATGCAAGTATCCACTTATCAATTTACAGTTTTTCACTTTTTAAAAGGTCGCAACTAATATTAAATATGTATGCCTAGTTAATTTTTTCATTACTTATAACTTTTAGTATTAATTCCGCGTTATTTTGATAATATTAGAAAAATGTTTTAGGAATATTTTGTAAAAACTGCAAACGGGCTATTCTCAGCATACAAACATATTAATAGGCAACTCTGTTCCTTGAGAGAGCAATCAGCTGACACGGTTTTACGTAAAAAATCAAATCAAATCTTATTTTTTTTTTAAAGCAAAAGCCCTGAGGGGCAATGTTTTAGTTGACTTGGTAATGGTTGTTGAAACGGTTCCAACATACATATGTATGTTACAGGGGCCGAGTATGAGCCCACTTCCGGTATGTGTAGTGAGCAGTAGTTGTAAAAATCAAACAAAAAACAATAAAAAAAAAAACAAAGCAAGAATTAAATAAAACAAAAGCAAAAGCGTTGGCCCCTTCTGCGGCTCCTATCTTCTAACGAATGATAGAACGAGATGCAGGATGAATCCAACATAGAATATAAAATAACAGGTGTTAATATTTTTAAAAATTTTGACGTCTATGCTTAAGATATCACACTTGACATGGTACACAATGGTCGCAGCTTTTCTTTCCAAACGTTTTTATTTGAATGACTGAATGACGCGTTTCTTAACTAGTGTCGACATACACTTATCGAAATTCCGATACTTTACGATTCTTTTGACATTTAAAGCTTAGGGCTAGTACACATGGTCAGTTACGGGATAACTTAAGGGCCAGATACACTATTCAATATGGCAACATAAGATATAATCATACACGGTTAGCCTACTGTACATGAGACGTAACTGTAATCTGTAATATACTACAGTTCGGCCATCCTGACCCTCAAATTGACCCCAATTTGCCAACTTTATACTATAACTAGCTGACCCGACAAACGTTGTTTTGTCATATAAATTATTTCTCGAGAATATTTTGCTAGAAAAAATTCACGGAGTCATAAGTGTGCAAAGATGAGGCCTATAATTGAAGGAGGTATGAAGCGCTATAAACAGTGATGGAATATACAAAGAACACAGCACTAAGCATTTACTTTTTTTATTTTATTGAAATCAATTCTATTAAATTCTATACATGTATCACTAATTATGTCTTATTACAAAAAAAAAAACGAGTCCCTTAATGCAGCGGAGTGCACAATATTTTTCGTTTTCCCATCTTTAGGTAATACGAACAAACTGGATGGTTTGCCGTCTCGAGATCATGCGACGTATAATTGTCCATGTGAAAAACATGGCGTGCTTAGATCTAAACCACAGACCGACATCGTTTGGCCTTGCGACTAATTGATAGTCATTGCAAATGCCAATCTAATTGGGAATTGAAGGCGTTTAAATTGAATCGGCACATCTGTAGGTATAATAGGGATCCGTGGTAACAATATGTTTTCACCTCGGAATTTGCCATTTAATATGATGGCCTCGATAACGCTTTTCATTAACTTTTTAGTAACTAATCGTGTGCCGTTGCACAACCGTGGTGGGTTCAAATTCCGTAGCAAAATAACCGGTGATTCAGCTTCACGCAACTGCGCTACTCGCGTATTTAAATTTTCTTGCTGGATTTGGTCTTCAGTTCTTCGGGCTCTTGTACCCCGGTTGGCTGCAACTTTACGTGTTTGACGACCTAACGAAGCCCCTTTGCGTCTTGCTGGCATTTTTCAATGTAAGGAACTCAAAAAGAAACAAAATTAAATTAGTTGGTTAGAGTAACAGTATGAATTGGTGTATCATGTAACATACATACATATGTACCTGTCTCAATAAAACTCGTGCACGTGTTGAATGTTTTTGACGTTCAAAAACTATTAAAATGCTAATTCACCCCTATTCTGCATTACAATTACGTTCCCGCTCTACGCTCCGCTTGGATCGTAAATATGCATTCTGAGTTACGCTTGGATCGAAAGAAGAAGAGGAAGAGCTATAAGTTTTTCGAAGTCAGCTGTTTGCCTTGGAATGTGTGAAATTGAAACATAACAAAGCAATTTAAATTACACAAATTATTCCTTTTGAAATAAAAGTAAAGCTTTATTACGATTTATAAACTTAATTGTATATTTCTGAGCATTATGGAATAAATTGAGTGAAATTTTATAGATCAATTGACTGATTGTAGCAGACAACGAAGGATCAACAAAAAGCAAGAGGACACTGTGTGTGGATGTTACCACATCGTCAGTAGGTAGCTGGTATTTTCCATAGAGTTAGTGCTAGAAGAGTGCGCTTTGTCGACCAGGTACACAGATGGTTGGCGTCGCATCGTGGGGCCACACCATACGCCGAGCAAACATTAGACATGTCAGTGTTAAGTCTGACCGCAGGTGGTACTTTTCGCTGGAGGAAGACATTGGCCGCCCCGGAACTAACAAAGAAGTTTACAGAGTATGAGTGGGTGCTGTGGAGTGGCCGCCGGTGCACGTTTGGATATAATGGCAAAGTCAAAGCCATTACCTTAGTTTTAATTTCGTTATTAATATTGTTTGATTGGTGTTTTGAATTCTAGTCCAATTTGTAATTGTTTACAACCGGTGCCGATGCTAATGCGCGTCCAAAAATATTAGATCTCCGTAGGCGGATTCACATTCCTGGCATCGAAACGCGTCTTTTGATACCCCTCCCTACATTTTTGGACAAATATTAGCACTCGCCACCGGTCGCAAACAATTACCCTGCAAACATATCAAAAAACATCATTAGAGCACAAAAACAAAATATAGCGAGCGTTTTACAACTTTTACATACGAGTTTTACTTAAATTTCAAGAATTTCAACAAAAAATCGCGGGAATTAATCGTAAATTGTTTACAAAATAAAAAACAAGCATTTATCCGCCAACAAAATTCCAACGTAGAAAAACGGAGCTACGATCGAAGTGCAGAATTAGCAGAATTGGAAGTTTCGAAGTTGAACGTAGCGGAATTGAAACGCAGAATACCAAAGTTGCCAAGCGGAGAAAATTTCGATCCAAGTCGAAATACAGAATAGGGGTGATTATTTTTTAAAAATAAAAATTTTTGTGATTCGTTTGGCATTGGCAGCAATGAGCCTACTTTTTGATACATTTTTTCCTTTAATTTTGACTGTTGAGTTGAATTGCTGATCATTTATAGCATTGTTCCTAACTATTTCTGTTGCTCCGAATGTTGTCATTTGAAAACATGAATTAAATGTACGAATTGACTTTAGGACCATAAAAAATAGATAGCACTTTGGAACATAACAAATAGATACCAACCATCTCGCTGACCTAACGAATATACATACATACACAATTTATTTATTTTCATATTTTAACTTGGCTATAGCGATAACCACATACCAAATTTCAAGCAAGTCGGACCGCATGTGAAATAGTTTTGAATAGGTCGATCCCGAGTCCACTTCCCTGAAGAAAAATTATCCCACATTTCGACTTGGGCATAGCGCAGCCCACATACCAAATTTCAACCGAATCACGTCACATATGAAATAGTTTTGAATAGGTCGGTCCCGGGTCCACTTCCCGACAGAAAAATTATCCCATATTTCTACTTGGGCATAGCGCTGCCCACATACCAAATTTCAACCAAATCGCGTCACATATGAATTAGTTTTGAATAGGTCGGTCCCGGGTGCACTTCCCGGAAGAAAAATTATCCCATATTTCAACTTGGGCATAGCGCTGTCCACATACCAAATTTTAAGCTAATCGGGCCACATATGAAACAGTTTTGAAAAGGTCGGTCCCGGTAGCACTTAGGAACATAAAAAATATATAACAACCATCGCGCAGACCTAACGAATATACATACATAATTTCATTAAAATCGGTCAATCCGTTTCGGAGGAGTATGGCCTCGTACACCGTGACAGGAGAATTTTATATATATAGAAAATTTTATATATATAGAGATTACAAGTTAATTTGTTATTTCTATATCTAACCCGGTAAGCGCTTCTTCAGGACCTCTTTCGAGAACCAAGTCCGTATTACATACCTGTCATGAGGTAGGACCCCGATATTTTGGATCTAATTTTTTGTTGGTGCCTGTCGTAGTGTTACTGTGTCTAATCACTACGTAATCGCCTTTCTCATACTTTTCAGCAGGCCCATTACGTTTAAGAAAATTGTTATGATTTGATTCTTGCGAGTTGATTGTATTTTTTTGTGCGGCATCTCTCACCAACTCACCAACGCTCAACTACACCATTATTCTCGTTTGTTTGTTTGTTTGTTTTAACAACAAAATCACTCCCCGAAGGTTTTGGGGAGTGTTGTCGAAATAACAGTCCTTGGCCGGATGTGAATCCGGTACGCTCCGGTACTCCCTTGCGGTACTGCCCGACTGTCGTGGTTGCGATTTGGTATGACCAGTGCAACCTTCTAGGTCATGTCATCCCTCCTTCCGAAAGGAAAGAGAAGATGGGTAATGAGAGGTGGGAGGCATCATATCCGTAGATCAACCATCGAGTTGCACATCATTACCTTTGTGCATATTGGTCGCCTCTTACGACCGGTATGCCTACCGCGGGCATATTCTAAGCCTCTACCCGCAGAGGCTATTATTCTCGTCTAAGTACTCAGTTAGCTCATCAATAGTTTCACCCCGCTGAGCGACGCCAAATAGGAGGATAGAAGGTGTTGTTTTCGTTGTCATATAATACTGTCCATATGAGTTTAGTATATATTCAGCGTTGCGCAATGTATGGGGCCAATCTGCATGCCCATGTTTTTCACAAGATTTAGCCATTAGGGGTGTAAGGACACGGTTAACTCGTTCCACCGGACCATTCGCCTGCGGTGACCGGGTTGCATTTAGTATATGTTGTATATTTTTCTTTTCTAAAAATTCTTTGAATTCGGCTGATGTGAAAGATGTGCCTCGATCAATGATGATACGTCGGGGTCGGCTATAGCTATCAAAGAACTTTGGAGTGCTGCGCAGGACTCTTTAGAACTCGTTGTTCTTGCAGCTTACAACTTCGTAAACTTTGTAAAGCCGTCTATAACGACCAATATATACTTCTTTTTTGAGCTGATGGCAGGCAAGGGACCTAAATGGTCAATATGTATGGTATCAAAGGGGATGGGTGCTTTGGGAATATTAAATAAATTTCATTTATTCGTTCGCATCGGTGCAGAATATACTATACACTTTAGGCAGTTACGGATAAAATTATGAACGCGAGTTTTTATCTGAGGAAACCAGTAGTGCCTTTTTATTTCAGCACAGCACTTGTCTATACCTAAGTGCCCAATTTTCTCGTGTATATATCTGATAACATTATTTACCATTTCATTTGGCACGTATAATCGACGAGTATTCGAGGGCGATATTTCATAAACAACTTCGTCTCGGAGCTCGTATTCATTACTTTCTTCAGTCTCTTATTTGGATCTAAGGCGGCAAATTTCAGGGTCACGACTCTGTGCTATTCGTAATTGAAAATCAATGTGAAGGTCACTTACAGCCCCAACATTCTCTATTCGACTTAATGCATCCACGTGAGCCATTGATTTTCCAGGTCTATGTTGTATTGTATAATTTTATTGTTCCAACTGAAGTGCCCAGCGAGCAATTTTAGCTGAACCATTTTCGTTAGCTAATGTTTTTGCCAATGCATCACAGTCAGTTACAATCTTAAATGGCCTACGATCGAAATATGTATACAACAGCAAGAGTTTCTAGTTCGTAACTGTGTAATTTACTTTCCGATTCAGACGTAGTTTTTGAAAAAAAAAGCAATAGGGTGAAATTTTCAATCATCTTGTTTCTGCAGCAGCGCAGCACCAAATCCCTTCGAGCTAGCATCGCAGTGTAATTCAGTATCTCGCCCTGGATCAAATATGGCTAAAGTAGGCGGATCTATGAGTTTTTGTCGTAATGTAAGGAAGGCTTGGCGGCACTCTTCAGAAAAAATAAAAGGTGTATCTTTTTTAAGAAGTTGAGTCAAAGGGTAAGCAAGCTTCGAAAAGCCCGGAACAAAACGACGGAAGAACGAGAATAAACCAAGACATGTTTGTAGCTGCTAATGACTTCTTGGCATCGGATATTGCTGAATTGCTTCAATATGCCGATTGCTTGGCGAAATTCCGGAAGAGTTGGCTTTAAACCCTAAGTATTCTATCTTAGTTTGCGCGAATTTACATTTTTTTAAATTGAGTTCAAGACCGAAAGAACGCAGTCTTTTAATTACCTTTACTACAGTGCGTAAGTGAGTTTCAAAATCCACAGAAGCTATCAAAATATCATCCATGTATACTACAACCAGCCCAGCAGAAATTAAGTCACGTAAAACATTATTTACAAAGCGCTGAAATACAGCAGGGCCATTTTTTAAGCCGAAAGGCATTCGTATATATTTATATTGTCCATCAGGTGTCACAAAGGACGTATATTTAATTGAATCTTCGTGCATTCTAATCTGATTAAACCCGCTTTTGAGGTCCACTAAGGTAAACAACTGCTTGCCACCCAAATGTTCTAAACAGTCGTCAGGTAATGGCAGGGGGTGATTGTCTCTTACCGTTATCTTATTAAGAGGACGATAGTCGACACATTTTCTAATTTCACCCGATTTTTTTTCGTATGGGCACGATTGCGGAAGCATAGGGAGAATTACTGGGGCGTATAATATTTCTCGACAACAGGTCATTAATAATTTCTTTGATTTCAATTCGTTTCTGATGCGAAAGGCGGCAGGGTCGGCGGTATATAGGGATATTCTTAGTAACCTCTATTTTCATGCAATAATTATCAGAGCTGAAAGGAATTACCTCAGTTTCTTCATATGCGCATTTAATAGTGGACCGAAACAAATGTCGTTGATCGGGACCTAGCGTGGTATCTATATCAAATATATCATCTTCTTCTGAAGTAATATCAACGGCGCACAAACTAGAAAAACAATCCGATGTATCACAAATCGAGGTTTTCAGTAACTTATTGGCTACAGCACCAATGTCTACTTTAACCAGATCATCACCACTTTTAATTGTCATAGGGGTATCGAGCTCACAAACCGAGTTTTCCGATGATCTAAGTATGCCAAGAGATTTCAGCTTTTCTTTTAATGAGGTATTAACAAAGTTTTTGTTACACAAACTTTTAAGTTTATTTATTGAATAACAATGTTTGAACTTAACTAATTTAATATTTGCCTTTTTGAAAAAATCGCGGCCGATAAGCAAAGGAACAAACAAAAATTTATCTGGTAATACAATCAGCTCTTGTTTGAATAGTTTATTACAAAGTTTAATAATGCATTCGGTTCTTCCATATGACATAAGTTCCTGGTTTCCAAGGCCGCGGTATATTGTCTTAGTTAAGGAATTCTCATAAAATTGTGGTAAAACCGATCGTTGAACGAAACACTTAGGGCTGCCGGAATCAAAAAGAGTGAAAACACTCTTAAACTTGGCACACTTAGGGTTAGAGTATTCGAAAGCAACACTTACCATTTGCAAAGCCTCCAATTGTTCAGCAACAGCAACAGCATTTCCATCCTCCTCATGAATTTGACCTACGCCTCTATTAGCAGCTGATTGATTGACAGCAGGACGAGCTGGGCAATTCCTATACACGTGATCCAATCGGCCACAACGAAAACAAGAGCCATCAGGGCGCTTCGGCTTTGGGCACGCACTTTGATAGTGCCCAAAGCGAGAACAATTAAAGCAGCGGACTGAAGTGTCAGCCGAAGGTGCACTGGTAGACAAAGGGGCATCAGATTTTGACGGTGGCGCAACATTTGCACTTGATGAAACAGCAGTAGAACAACGGCTCAGAGTTACAGCAGATTGGCGAGAACGTAAACGCTCGTAAAGCATTGCAGCACTTGTAGACACATCGCCGATCCGATTTATAATAAGGTTGATTAATTCACATTCCTCAATTTTAGCTCGTGCAGCAATTTCCTGCATTTCTATGACATAGCGATGTACTGTCTCAGTTGGTCGCAAGCGTCGGTTCCGCAGCTGAGTATACACTTCATCAGTCGAATACTTCCGACCAAACTCTTCAACTAATGCATCACGTAAAGTCTCGTAAGTGTGTGCGTTTATCGTCCGAAAAAAAAACCTTAGCTGTGCCACTTAACAAGCGGCGAATTCCCACAAAGCGTGCTCGGTCATCGAAGCGTAGAATTTAAAAGGCATCTTCCATATCTTCTACAAATTTTAGCACATCGTAAGTATCGTCCCCATTGAACTACTGAACCATACACTCTATGACGTTCATATCCAGCCGAATGATTGGTGCTGATTGTGACACCATCCGAAGGTCACTAACTTCCTGTTGCAACAGAAGTAATTCTCGTTCATGCTTAAGACGATTAATTTGTTGAACGAGCGATGCATCAGGATCAGCAGTGGATTGTAAAATAGTCACATCAGGGCCACTTCGGAACTCATTGGCATCAGCAGAATTTTCATTGGTATCAGTAGAATTTCCATTGTCCTCAGTAGAATTTTCATTGGCACCGCTGGCGTTGTCTCTCTCCAGGCTTTCAGTTTCTTTTAACATGGAATCAGTTGGCGTTAAGTTACCACCGCAAGCACCACTTGCATTAAATAATTTTCGAATCTGGGATATAGTTGCCGTTGATGGCACATCAACTCCAAGACCAGTCAGAACGGTAATCATGTCTTCCTTCGATGTACGGTTCATATAAAAAAAAATTTTTTTTTAGATTCTGTCCGCAGAATTGTAGTCGCAGCTTTTCTTTCCAAACGTTTTTATTTGAATGACTGAATGACGCGTTTCTTAACTAGTGCCGACATACACTTATCGAAATTCCGATACTTTACGATACTTTTGACATTTAAAGCTTAGGGCTAGTACACAATGTCAGTTACGGGATAACTTAAGGGTCAGATACACTATTCAATACGGCAACATAAGATATAATCATACACGGTTAGCCTACTGTACATGAGACGTAACTGTAATCTGTAATATACTACATTATATATATATTTTTTTAAAGCTCAGGTTTTGCTTCCTGAATGAAGCTACATAACTCTTTCAATGTGGTGGGATCATGATTTATTAAGATGTCATTGCAGTCTTTGTGGGTTTTGGCTGCATGTTTGAGAGCATGTTTTTCATTTATTTTGAGATATTTGTTTATATTTGGCACTCCAGTTATTGAGAATTATAGTTTATTCGATTTAGTGCTTCTTCACTAACTGCCCATTTCGCTATGTTGGCTCTGTGCCAATCAGTTAAAAATAGCAAAATTTTGACAGTCCGGGAGAAAATTTTGACATTTGTTGGGGTGAATACGAATGTCACAATTTTCCCTAGCCCATGTTCACCTCGTTTTTCCTCTGAGTAAAAAGTTACCGATTGGCACACAGCCGTTGTCTGCAACTTCATTAAATTCGATACCTACGTGACTTGGTGTCCATATTATTTCACACTGGATATTGCTTGTGTTAAGTTTGTTATGAACATAGGCTACTAAATAGTTATTGGATGTGTCCCGTGAGAGGAGTTGACAAGACGTCAGGCTATCAGTAAAAATTGCTATTTTCATGCATTTATCCTCAATCGCAATGTCCACAGCTTTTGCAATAGCCCACATTTAACCGAAAGCAGAGGAAGTTGTGAAATTTATGCTGAAATAAAATTGCTGTTTTTGAAATACGTTGTAGTTTCCCCTCCTGACGCATCGGTCGCAAAGATGGTGAATTTCACGATATTTCTGTACTAAACTGTAATACTCAGATTTAATCTGCTCTTTTGGTAGTTCGCTTTTTTCCTGGAAAGTAGATTTTTAAATATTCTAAGATCTTTATTTTTAGTATAGGCTGTTGATGTACAAACATCGTAAAAAATTTGTTTGAAAGTAGATATTTTAATAGCTGGAAAAGGTAATTCTTTACGACCGTACGTAACTGCTAATACACGTCCAAAAATATCGGGAGAAGTATCAAAAGACGCGTTTTGGCCTCTCCGAAATCGGAAAACGGTAATCGTTTACGTGGTCTACCGAGCGCTAAAACCATGGTACAATCAACAGGTAGACGCATCAAGGTTGCATTTTTTTTTTTTTTTTCATTCGAAGTGGTTTTCCAATTGTCAATGGCTGTTTACAAGGCGAATATATATATGGTGGTAGCAAAGCGAATTCAGCCATCTTGGGCTTGTTTCGCCGTTCACTCGGATGTCAAAGTGAAAGAGAATATGAAGTGAACCCATAAGGACACACACTGTTCGTTTTCATCGCAGAAAGAGCATACGTGAATTTCGGAGTGAAAATTTAATTAATTAACTGTTTAAGTAGTGTAATTTATGTAGAAATAGATATTTACTTGCATGGTGGTCGTGTGAAGTGCTGAATATTGCACAAAGTATGAAACCGCAGGCACTGCTCATGTAAACAAACCTTTGAGGATTTGCTTTTGATGACATTTGTATTAACCCCATTAGTACTACAGAACGGGAAGAACAAGCAATCAGCCGATTGTATGCCATAACCAGGTATATAATTCGCCTTGGCTGTTTATATTTTTGTTTTGTTTACATTGAGCAGTAAATTTCTAATTTATAATTTTTTGGCTTATTACAATAAAATACAATTCACAAAAGTGTTTGTGGAATAAGAAAAATATGTTCACAAGTGAAACGATCGGGAAAAGTTATTTTACAGTCCCCAAAAGAAAGTGGGAGTTGGAAAAAGCTTTTCTCTAAGAGGCTTCAGGTTCTAACTAAAAAGATTTCCGGGTAGTTCTTTACGACCGTACGTAACTGCTAATACACCTCCAAAAATATCGAGAGGTACCAAAAGACGCGTTTTGACCTCTGTAACAAAAATCAGAAACCGGAAAAGAAATATTTTAGTTCAGTGAAAAGTTATTAACCAAAAACCAAAAAATGACCCAGGTCAAATCTTGATATAGGGGTCCGATCCATGTTTTTGGTAATCGTTTACGTGGGGTACCGAGCGCTAATACACAACCAAAAATGTTGGGATATGTATCAGGAGACGAGCTTTGGTCCCAGGAGCATGACCATAACTCCGCTGAACCAATTTTTTAGTAGTAGGTATGTTTGCGAGATATTTGCAATCAAAGTTCACAATTTTCTGTAATTTTCATGTGGTTGTTGTAATCACAAATTACACCGTGAGAAAAGAGTGGGAACGGTGGCAACATGCCATATTCGCCCCTATTACGGTTGTCAATACTTTTAAGTATTGACTTTTTGTTGACGAATCGGTATCGCCATTGTCAATTTCGATAACTATTGACAGCTGTTGATACTATTTTGGTATTTACGACAACAATAGTGATATTCTATTGACGGGAGTTAACATAAAACTTGTCAACACAGTTTTTGGTGACGACAAGCGCTCAATTAAATATTCTGCTGTAAAAATTTGGTTAAATAATTCTGAATTATACCTTTTTACACACTTTATTTGTTTAGTTTTTATTTAATTCAGGAAAATGGAGAGAAAAATTAAAATAACAAACAATAACCAATTTGCGCAGCTTATTTTAGAACTAGAAAAAATGGTTCAAGGTGTTCTCAAAAGTGGAAGTTGCATGAGTTGCATTGTTGAAAGATTAGTTTTCAAAAACAGAATAAATATTTTTGTTTTATGCAGAAAATACTGAAGTATTTTATATTTTTTAATAAAAACAACCAAAAACGAATTACAAAAATCTTTAATTTGTTGCCGTATTTGCGAAGCTTCCATGTTTTGCAAGTCGTCAGATAAATCAACTTCAAACCCGTCTTGAACATTTTCAGCTTCGGATGATGAATTGAAGCTTGATGACTCTAACGTCAATACAACGATTATGTAAGGCAGCGTCCTTACCTCCGTAACAATAACCTGGAGGGGGAAATCCGATATTTTGTTTCAGTGAAAAGTTATTAGTGAAAAACCGACCCGGGTCAGATCCCCAATTCGGGGCGTGATCCATGGTATTTTTGTGCAGAACACCTTTCCGCATTGGCGGCCTTCGGCCGCGCTTAAAAAAAACCCTGGGCTACGCCATTCCAACTCCGGGTGGTTGCCTGAACCGTGACAACGTGCCACGGTACGCACACTTTTTTACTTTTTTGGCTTAGCCTAATGTGCCATTACAACAACCACATGAAAATGACAAGAAAATTGTGAACTTTAACTGCAAATATCTCGCAAAATTCTTAAAATATCTGATTTCCCTCCAGATTATTGTTACGGAGGTGAAGACGCGTCGCTTGATACCTCTACCTAGATTTTTGGACGTGTATTAACACTTGACGTTCGATGGAAAGTATTACCGAAGGTTTAACGGCGATTTTCGTTGCTTTTTCCGGCTTATAATGTAAAAAAACATCTTTAAACAAAAGTTTAAATCTTAAGCAGAATTATATGTGCAACAAATTGTAAATAAACAACTGTCAAAAGTATAAGGATCGTAGTTTTGCTATTAAATTATCGATAACACGTCAACGTCAATACATTGACGAAGTAAATACCACTTTTGCATTGACGCGACTTTGATATTGATGTTGACATTAATACGACGTGACATTTGATCTTGACAACCGTAATAGGGGTGATTGTTGACAATGAACATACATCTTAGCGCATACATGTACTATGGTATGCAAGTGTGCAAGTTTATTTTTTATTTGAGATAACGCTGAAATAAAGCAATAATTTTTTTATTGCATAATGTAATTACAAATTTTTTTTATTTACCAGAGTAAAGAGTTACTTTACTCATTTTTCTTTTGCCCCTCACCCGCTCCTTAGCTTTTTCCCCCTTTAAACGGTTATTTAACTCTCGTATGCGAAAAAATACCCGACACTTAAAAAAAATCTTTTTACTTCTTCTGGAAGGTCCACATGTGTGCTCTGTTGAATTAAAACCTTTTTCAAGTTTTTGAAAGGCGCGATTTCCGTTGAATTAACTGCGTTGAATATCATTTCCAAACACTTACAGCCTCATTCTCTTTGGCGAACGATACGCTTAACGAACGATACCCGCGCTGACGATATCGTGTGATTTTGGTAGCATGAATGTTACGTTGACGATTATCGTGTAGGCTTACGTCTATCGCCAGCTAAACGAAATGAAATGTCAATTTTGCAACTCTGTGCACCTGCGTTTTGACTTTGTGGAAAAGTTTATAATTTTTATGTTATTAATAAATCGGGAATATTTCGTTTATAATTATGTACCAAGCTGTTGCTTTGGCTTTGTCGGAGGAAGGTGCGCTGAGAATCCAACGGCAGAGTTGGCGTGATGTGACTAATGTGATAGATCTACCAGACGCTAAGTAAGTAACGTTTGGGTAATTGTTTCTTTTAGGAAACACCTGCTAAAATTATCACAATCATATTGGAAGGGATATCAAAATCCATCGGTATCAATAGTTCATAAGATAATTTTTAACTATTTATTTCTGTGAATAGTTATGTATTTCATAGTTTTGATGTGCGGTGATACTTCCTTTAGGAAGCAACTATACACGTCCCTTCTTTGAGGCAATCTTCCTCTATTCCTCCTCGAAGGCAACCTTACAGGCTCCATACACTGGTGCTCCTCTCGTCAGTTCAACATTTGCCTCCAGCTCGTTCACAAGCACTCGAAACTGGGTGCTAGGATTCTTTTTGGAATCTTTTAAAATAAATAAATAACAATAAGTAACAACAATAGTGGAAAATTGAATAATAATACTTACTTCTTGTGTTTGCGCCTTCCATTTGTTCAACAACGATAGCAATTTCCTTCTTGTTTGATTTTGACACTTTGTTTTCGTATTGTCAGACGATAATCGTCAAACAGATTACCGATTAAGCACTTTCGTTACGTAAGGGTCAGCTGTTATCGTGTTGACTATCGTTTTGGCTATCGTATTGCTATTCATGCTACCAACACACAAACGACGATCGTTTTGGGCACGTTATCGTCAAAGAGAATGAGGCTGTTAATTCCTTGAAAAAACTGTTGTGACGGTTTTTTTTAAAGTCCCTTCGAAACCAGATCTATATATGAATATGATGTGGAGTTTGCATCCTCGTGTTGGTGGAGATTCTGCTTCCGTATTATATACCCGACAAGGTATGCCAATGCATCTTCCTGCAACGTACCAATTTCGAGTGGTATATTTACACCACTCAGAGCTTCCAGAACTTCGGTATCTTCCATTCCAGTTTCATTGGGTTCGTTTACATTTTCGTCAATACTGCTTAAATCTGGAGGGTTAGATGCGTGGAGCCACTCAGTGGAGCCTTGTTGAACATTTCCAGTGTTACTTAGATGTTTCGTATTTCTTGCTGTAGGTAAGAGTAGTTTAACATTGATAATCAAATAAAGTTAAAAAATGGACAATTAGTTACCCAATATATATTTACGAAGCCTGTAACGGAACTCTTTCGGTGTGGGATGGTCGTTAAATCCTCCATTGCTTCGAATAGTACCGAAGAAGTGTTCGAGCAAATCTTGATTAAGTCGGCGTGTCGCAATATAAATAAAACCATATTTAGCCTGAAGGTACTCGTATAACATGGGTAGTGCTCTAGTGGTTATCAACACACCCTTTTGAAACTGTTCCAAGTCCGACTTCTCTTTTTCTTTTGGAATTACCACTTCTGATATAAATTCGTCCATGCTTTGCAGGATTTCTTTTTGCTGCGTAAGTTTAAGGCCGAAAGGCTCCTTTAAAAGATAATGGTATGGATCTGTTCGTTTAAACAAAAATATATACTTTACTTTTCCTGGATAATTATAAGTTTCTACGGACGAATTTACGACATCAAACCAATCGTTGATTACCTGTATTAAATCCGCCGTGTCAATAGCATTACAAACGTCCATTGCTAGAGCGTGACAACGCCGTATTGCGTTTGCGGTAGTTCCCGAGAGCAACTGTGCTGCTAACTTTACCTTTTGCTTGCCTAATATAATTAATTGATAAGTATAGGCAGATACACAAACAACTGAAAGAACTAATGCATACGGACGTACTTAAGCCTTTGACATCCAAGTGGTCCTCTTTCAACTTGTGGGTTATGGAGATATCACTCTGAGATGTATGCTTAATTACATCTACAATGGCACGCGTCGTAATAATTTTTCCTCTCCATATCAGACCGGTACGTAGATAATGGTTTCTTATCAATTTTAACAAATGCGGAGCGTCAGAAAATGCGTAAATTTTTTCTCCAGGGTTGACTGGGTTAGGAAACCATGGCCGATCTACAAAAATTATGAAGCAGTACAGATACATTTTACATCCCAATTTAAGTTCAAGTTTTATACCTATGGTAATTCCAAGTGTCCTCCACAACTTTTGGTTTGAAGTGCCCCTATCGCAAACAATTGCAACGTCCGGAAATCCTGCATTTTGAACCGATGTTACAATATGATTTAAAGTCTCTGCATCGATCTTGCAGTCAAAATCATAGAAGACTGGTTGTTTCCAGCTTTTATGAAGTCCCACGCGACATCACCACTTGTACAAACTTCGCCGGCTTCCTAACGAAGTCTGCTGCGGGTTCGTATTCATATGCTTCTGCAACCTTCATTTCATCGAATGCTAGTATGCACACTTTTTCTTGCGCCGATAGTTCGCTAACGTTACGCATTAAATCTAAGGAAACATTCAGTATTCCTTCACATACAGGCACTTTTTGACACCACCTCTGCAATGTGGTAATATGAGGGAGTGGAAACCCGTCTTTATATAAATGCCTATAGGCTCTGGGACCCGCAGCGTGAAGGCATATAGCCTTCGATGTGTCATTCCACTTCCAGCTTACGGTTTTGTCTATAGAGTACAAGAAATTGTGTAATATCTACATTAAACAGACGTAAGCACGTAGCGACGTCGGTCTGTTTGTTGAGACAACCATGATCTCTTAAGTAACAAGTGAACACAATTAAACAAAAAATAGTTAAATGATCAATCCATTGGTCCATGAAAGGATCTTCATCAAAGAAAACTATGTATGAACATATCTGTGGTCACAAGTCATACCGCCTAAGTCAAAAATCGTGCAATCAAAGATAATTCTAATAAATCGTACATATACATATGTACAATAATAATGTAGAATATAAAAATGCATCCGTCCTTTCTTATCACAGATTTAATGCAAACCAAAATTAATGTAACAAAACAACATACCTTGACTTAGGCGATTATTTTTAGAAATGTAACAACAACAAAGAGCTTTTACTCTTAGGGTATTACCGCGAATCAGCAGTTTTTGCATTTGTCCCTTTGTAAATAAGGATTTTACGGGGCTCATTATAATGGCGGTGCTGGCAATGCTTTGCTTCAACTGAGGCCCCTATTATGAAAAAAATTCGATCTTCGACTGTGATCGAAAAAGTTGATCGAACGAATTTTCATTTGGTATTACCACAGCCATTCGACAAGAACTGGCGTCATTGTGAATTTCGATGTTTTTATCTGTTCACAATAACACATTTCTGTCAGCTGTTATTAAGTAAAAGAAAATAAACAGATCAAAACAAATCAAGTGCGGTATTATTTATCTATTTTTGTGAAGACAAACCAAAAAAATATGTGGGTCGATAGTTCATCAGAGGAAGAGGAGAGCTTGCTGGAACTAGCCAGAATTAGAAAACGTTTGAGGGATGCCTCCAATCCGTTGGAAATGAATACAGCTGCGTACGTATATCGGTAATACTTTCCGGTTAACGTCAAGTGTTAATACACGTCCAAAAATCTTGAGAGTGGTATCAAAAGAGGCGTCTTGACCTCCGTAACAATAACCCGAAGGGGGAAAAGCAATATTTTGTTTCTGTGAAAAGTTATTAGTGAAAAACCGAAAATTGACCCGGGTTAGATCCCAAATTCGGGGCCCGATCCACGTTTTGTATGTGCAGAACACCTTTCCGCGTAGGCGACCTTCGGCCGCGCTTCAAAAAATAACCCTGGGCTACGCCATTCCAACTCCGGGTGTGTGCCATAGCCGTGGCTACCGCCACGGTGATGTCCTTCCGCGTGCCATTTTTTTCTAACAGGGTAATGTGATTACAACAACCACATGAAAATGACAGAAAAATTGTGAACTTTAACTGCAAATATCTCGCAAAATTCTAAAAATATCGGATTTCCCCCTTCGGGTTATTGTTACGGAGATCAAGACGCGTCTTTTGATACCTCTCTCAAGATTTTTGGACGTGTATTAACACTTGACGTTAACCGGAAAGTATTACCCGTATATCATTGAAAAGTTAATCAGTTTGTAAAAATAATAAAATTTTTTATAGATTTACAAATAATTTTAGGCCCCTATTATGAGCATTTTTCGGTGTTCGATGTTCGCTGGCTATCGAAGATCGAAAATCGAATTTCAAATTCGTATTATGAGTAGCTCATCGCTGTCGAAATTTTCGTTGTGTATCTATTATTTGATCGAATATAATTTTGCTGTCGATCCTGTATCGAATTTTTGTACAATTGCTAAGAAATGTAATTTTTTGTATTTATCTTTTACTTTTTTGATTTATAATGCAAATATTTATCTATTTGCATTTATTGTATAAAGGTCAAAGGTCGTTAGTACAAAGCAACAGCTGGAAACATTGGTTTCAATAATGGAACAAAATCCGAACCTGCCGAAAATTGCAATCTAAGGTGCCTATTATGAGTTTAATTCGATCTTCGACGGTGGTCGAAAATGCTCAACGAAAAAATTCTCATTTGGTATTATGAGCTGCATTCGGTAAATACTTGCGCTATTGTGAATGTCGATCGTTTCAACTGTTCACAGTAGTACATCTTTTATCAGCTGGGATTAAAAAAATAAATCATCTAAACAAACAAATTAAATTACCGATCAAATATATGAGCAAAATTGATACAGAAAAGAAAAATATGACTACGACAGAGTTATGGTTCGAAGATTCATCGGATGATGAAGAAAGCGTACTAGAACTAGCAAGAAACAGAAAGCGATTAAGAGATGCATCCAATCCTTTGAAGATGAATTCCACTGCGTAAGTGTACATTAACAAACGTGTTATTTAATGTTTGATAATAAAAAAGCTTTTAAGCAGATTTACAATAAATTTTTTGCAGCCTGGGATTTTGAATAAACACCTCTTGCTAAGCTCGGATTTTGGTGCATTAGAGAAACCAACGTTTCCAGCTGTTGTTTTGTGCTGACGACCTTATACCTACATCAAATTAATGCAAATGGATTAAAATTAGTACTATAAATCAAAAAAGTAGAAGATAAATACAAAAAACTTACATTTTTAGCAATTTTAAAAGAATTATATACAGCGTCGAAAGCTAAATGCTATTCGTTGAAAAAATGGATACACAACGAAAATTTCGTCAGCGATGCGCTAGCCATAATATGAATTTGAAATTCGATTTTCGATGTTCGATAACCAACGAAGATCGAAGATCGAATGCAGCTCATAATAAGGGCCTTAGTTGTTGGGTAATTGGTTACATGCAAAACTCATTTAACAGAACGCTAAGTGACAGTTCTCAAGTCAAGTCAGGTCTAAAGCTGCCACTATGCATACTTAGCATAGACTTGACTTGGCTTGAGAACTGTCACTTCCCTGCAAAAAACCGAAATACTCCGTTCCATACTCCATAGAGTACTCCTTAAGGAGTATCGGAGTACTCCAACACTTATCCTCGCTCATATAAAAAAGGTGGTCCAATTTACATGGCGATGGCCGGTAATTGGATCACCTAATCCGACTCGGAGTACTCCATTTCTTTGATTTTGAATACTCTATAGACCACCTACATGAGAGTACTCCCAAAATACTCCTATTGGATTACTCTATGGAGTATTCAACAGCAAAGCGAGAGAGGGAGTAGGTGGTCCTCAAAAAGAACACCTACTCCCTCTCTCGCTTTACTGCAGAGTACTCTATAGAGTAATCTTTAGGCAGCATTTTCAAAGTACTCTCACATAGCTGTTCCATAGAATATTCAGCAGGGTGCTCCGATATGGATTAGGTGATCCAATCACCGGACATGGGCTTATAAATTGGACCACCTTTTTGTATGAATGAGGATATATGTTGGAGTACTCCCATACTCCAACGTTTTTTACAGGGTTACAGTTCTGTTATATCCCTACCAGAAACGCTGATTTTTTTTAACTAACACACTCACACTGACCATGTACCTACTGACCAAAATAGTGACAATTCGGGGTCGCTGTTATCAGTGAGAGACGGATATGTTATGGCAAATGTAATTGTATGTATGCTAGAATAGTTCACCCAATTTAATCATATGGTCATTAGTGACTGTCATTTGACTATCAAATGATTATCAGTAGTGGTGCATTTTCAAAATTCCCAGAAAATTTTCAACCGGCACGCATTCTAAGCGAAAACTTTTAAAAATGCAGTGTTACGAGGTAAATAACATGTTAAAGGCTAGTAATATCATTTCTAACAAAAAAATAGGAGTGTTGGAGCAAGGTTCTCTGAACTCCGAGGAGGATATGCCGGCAACCATTTCCAAAAGCAACCACCATTTTTTTAATTTTAATTTTTTTGTTTTAGTGAAAAGTTATTAACAAAAAACGACGCAGGTCAAATCCTGATTTAGGGGCCCGATCCAAATACCCAAAGAAAACCAAACGTAAATTGCGAAAAAGTGGTCTTGTCGTCGATATGTTTTTTTCATTAAGTGGATTAGCATTTCCATAACTTTTTCAGTACTTAAAGCAACATTTTATTCCATTATAAATGCCATATAGTATTATTTTCTGCAACGTGAAGCTAGAAACGGTAATACTTTCCACCCAACGTCAAGTGTTAATACACGTCCAAAAATCTAGGTAGAGGTATCAATAGACGCGTCTTCACCTCCGTAACAATAATCTGGAGGGGGAAATCCGATATTTTTAGAATTTTGCGAGATATTTGCAGTTAAAGTTCACAATTTTTCTGTCATTTTCATGTGGTTGTTGTAATCCCATTACCCTGTGAGAAAAAAGTGGCACGCGGAAGGGCATCACCGTGGCGGTAGCCACGGCTATGGCACACACCCGGAGTTGGAATGGCGTAGCCCAGGGTTATTTTTTGAAGCGCGGCCGAAGGCCGCCTACGCGGAAAGGTGTTCTGCACATAAAAAACGGGGATCGGGCCCCGAATTGGGGGTCTGACCCGGGTCAAATTTCGGTTTTTCACTAATAACTTTTCACAGAAACAAAATATTGCTTTTCCCCCTTCGGATTATTGTTACGGAGGTCAAGACGCGTCTTTTGATACCTCTCTCAAGATTTTTGGACGTGTATTAACACTTGACGTTGGAAGGAAAGTATTACCCTGGAAACTTGTCCTTTGACATATTTCTTAATATGTTTCAAAAGTTAACCTACACAGCAACCTTACACCGGAATCTCGCTCCATTTTTGATTGAAAATTACATCCCTGCTACGACAGGTGTTGCTGAACAAGGCAAATTGATTGTTATGGTAATGGCATAGCGAATTCGGCAATATTCGCTTCAAGTTTTTGTAACCTAGAATGTCATAGTGAAAAAAAAATTTTAATTACATAAAAATTTAATTGAACTAATGGTGTCTGGAACAATAAATACGTGTTTGGACAACTCCTGCGTGCATAAAATTTAGTTAAAACCATCGCCATCGTACCCTTTTGGTAAGTTCCGATGGTTTTTTGAAAATAAATACCAAATACAAAATTCAAAGTCAACAGTCAATTTTTTCTTTTTATGACATTCTACATTACACTGCGAGCTAAAAACGTGAAGGAGAAGAAGTCAGCTGTTCACTTCACATTACCATAAGAATGAATTTGCCTTGTTGCTGAACTAGCCTTTTTTTGACATTTTTCTCATTGTCAAAAGCCTGTGTGTTAGAAAGAGAAAGGAACTAAGATAACTTACTTATAGAATTTTACAATGCTTTGACCACTGTGACGAAACTGCTCAATTGAGTTAGGTCCACCGACCCCATAGCATATCTCTACTACCCTGTAAAAACGTTGGAGTATCGGAGTACTCCAACATTTATCCTCATTCATATAAAAAGGTGGTCCAATTTATAAGCCCATGTCCGGTGATTGGATCACCTAATCCATGTCGGAGCAGCCTGCTGAATAGTCTATAGAGCACCTACGTGAGAGTACTATGAAAATAATGCCAAAACATTACTCGGTAATTCTTTACGACCGTACGTAACTGCTAATACACGTCCAAAAATATCGGGAGGGGTATCAAAATACGCGTTTAGTTCCCAGCAATGCGAATCCGCTTCCGGAAAACAAATATTTTGAGTAGTTTGCGAGATATTTGCAATCAAGTTTTTTTCTGTAATTTTCATGTGGTTGTTGTAATCACAAATTACACTGTGAGAAAAGAGGACATCACCGTGGCGGTAGCCACGGCTATGGCACACACCCTAAGTTGGAATGGCGTAGCCCAGGATTATTTTTTGAAGCGCGGCCGAAGGCCGCCTACGCGGAAAGGTGTTCTGCACATAACAAACATGGATCGGGCCCCTAAATCAGGATTTGACCTAGGGCATTTTTTGGTTTTTTGTTAATAACATTCCACTGAAATAAAATATTTATTTTCCGGTTTCGGATTCTTGTTACAGAGGTCAAAACGCGTCTTTTGATACCGCTCCCGACGTGTATTAGCAGCTACGTACGGTCGTAAAGAATTACCGATTACTCTATAGAGTACTCTGCAGCGAGAGAGGGACTAGGTGTTCTTTTTGAGGACCACCTACTCCCACTCTAGCTTTGCTGTTAAATACTCCATAGAGTAATCTAATGGGAGTATTTTGGGAGTACGCCCATGTAGGTTGTCTATAGAGTATTCAAAAGCAAAGAAATGGAGTACTCCGAGATGGATTAGGTGGTCCAATTACCAGCCATCGCCATGTAAATTGAATCACCTTTTTCATATGAAGGAGGATAAGTGTTGGAGTAATCCAATACTCCTTAAGGAGTATGAAACGGAGTATTTCGGTTTTTTTCAGGGTAGTAGCTCAACCAGGCCCTGCAGATAATATGGGTATGGTGGGAAGTACTATCCACTCGGAAATTTTCGGGTGTGTATTTTAACCACCCGGGATTTGACAAATTTTTTTAAAGTTTTCCACGTGAAAGAGCGCTCGTGTATGCGCTCCACTGAGCAAACTTCGAAGTTTGTTTATTTTCTTTGCTACTACATGTAACCAGTGTTTAAAAAACTGCAATTTCTACCACTTTAGTTGATTTGGCTAGTCCTAGCGTTTCTAAGAAACACAATAGTCGCAGTTCTGAGCTAAACCCGATAAGCGAAAAAAAAACGAAATGCCAAAAACAATCTTGCCTTTTTTGACTTTTCATTTTTCTTTGGCTTTTTTAAAGCGGCAAACAGAACCATCTCGGCAATACGTTCAAACAACTGACACCTTAATAGACTGCGGGTGTTAGTATGCGTAGAAAAAGATTCTCCGAATCCGGCAAAATAGAATTTGTTCTATGTTTCGACGTATCTGACGTACTGCCGTATTGTTTCTGTTTACCGCTTAAGACCCTGCTGCTTATAGCGACTGTCGTGTCAGTTGTTCTTGATGCTTCTCGTGATTCTAAATTTGAAGATATTTGGAAAAAAAGCATTCAAATAGTTATATAGTATATTTCTACTAGTAGCGCAACTAACAGCTGACGTACTCCGAAACAGTACACACACACAAACCACACAGGGTACGTTGTATGCAATAATAAAGCAATCGCAAATTAATACTGCAATATTGAACGTAAATCCAAAAAACTTCCAAATTATTCAATATAAGGCAGTTTTAAAAGCTTATCTGTTGCAATAAAGTGTAAATTTCAATTTAAATGAAAGTTTCTAATTGCTGTTTTTACTGTGAAACAACTCTGGACGCTATTTCCCTCATTCCACTTAGTCGGAGTACCATCATCCACTTCCTTACACTCCGATTCGGAAAAAAAGATGCCAAACTAGTAGGGGTAAACAATGATAGTTGCTGACCTGTAACTGAACGAACCTCAAATTCCATGGCAAAGAAAAATTCCAAAGCGTCTTGAGCAAGGTACAGTGTCGCAATTTAAAACACCAGAAGATTTTTTCAGCAAATCATACTTTGAAGTTTTCGATGAATTGATTGCGGCGCTTAAAAGTAGATTCGAAAATGAGTCAGCGCGATTTTTCAAATTGCTGGAACAATTTGCAATGGATCATATTGATGGCATTATAATCTATATATGTATATAAAATTCAAATTATGTAAATATGTAGGTATAGATCGACTTGCGTCCTAAACGAATAAGCCGATCGTAACCAAATTTTACACACCCACTGGATATCTTCCTGGGATGGTCAAAGGCTCCCCTTTTTTCTTCTTCTTCGGATGGGGGGCAATCTCTAACTATTCCTGCTGGGAATAGTTCGGGCGCTTTAGTACCAATTACTTCTACCCATTCATTTCCCTCACTTATCCTTACACCGCCGGCTTGCACTCGCAAGGCCGATGACGCTACAGCTGCATCGTACAGTTCTGTTGCTGCTAATCGGGATAGTAATGTTCTTGCTACAAGTAACGATACGAGCAATAGAAACGGTGACGATGCCAGTGTCGGTAACGAAACCTCGGTTTCTGTGGTGGAACCTCTTCCTACTGTGGTATCTGCTGTGGAGCGACTACCTAGCGTGGCTGCTCAGCTCGATACTCCAAGGCTGGTGACCGCCGTCCCACCGCGTAGAGCTATTTTTGTTTCGCGGCTTAATGTATCGCTGACTGATGTAGATATCAAGAGTTATATGTGTTCTAAGCTTGGTGCTCCACCCACGACCAACATCAGCATCTACAAATTTAATTTTAAATACGAACGAGATATTTCATTGTTCAAATTTCAGTGCCTGATACATTTTTTGAGAGAGTGCTTAACTCTTCCTTTTGGCCGGAACATTCCGTGGTACATTTGTTCACAAAAAAATCGAGACCTGCATCTGCCTCTATTAATGTGTCAAAAAACTGAATAACTTAATTTCTGTCCCACCTCTTACTGTGCACTATCAAAATGTTCGGGGCTTACGCTCCAAATTAAATACCTTTTTCCTAAATAGTTTCAATTTTGTTGCACATGTAATAGCATTTACAGAGACCTGGTTAAAGACTGACAATTTCCACTCTGAGCTTTTCCGCAGTAATTACGTCGTTCATAGGCGTGATCGTATATCTAGGGCCGGTGGAGTTCTTATAGCCGCCGAATCCTGCCTTTCGTCTGAATTGCTTGTCTTAAACAATGAGTCTGATATTGAATTCATTGCAGTAAAAGTTTCACTGCATAAATTTAATCTAATTATCTCTTGCTCATACATACCGCCTCTATCGGATATGCACGTTTATACTCTTCATTTCTCTGCTATTAGTGATTTGCAATCTCAGTTGCGTAATAGTGATCGTATTCTTGTTCTTGCAGATTTCAACTTACCTTCAGTTGGCTGGGTTAGCTCAAGCGATTCAAACTTTCTAACCCCGATCTCATAACATGATTACCTCAATTCCATGTTGGATACCTCGCTTCTACAGATCAACAATGTGTCTAACTGTAATAACAAGATTCTTGATCTGGTGTTTGTGGATGATTCTGTAGGTGTCACACTTAATAGGGTTCCACCGTTATCTGTCCCTGAAGATTCATTTCATCCTACGCTCGAGATAGCATTGGATATGGCGCAACCTAGCAGCCTTGGCATAAGGATGGGAAAACAGCGATCCCGCTCTCGCTGCTTCTCTAAAACGAACTTCATAAAAATCTTCCCATGACTGGTCGAATCTCTATGCCTGTAAAGATATCGAGACAGCCGTTTCCATATTCTACAACTCGCTACATGGAATTTTCGACAACTGTGTCCCTCTCCGTTATACTAGTGTTGGGACGAATAAGCCGCCCTGGTTCTCCAAACAGCTTGCTAGACTCAGCAATATTAAGTCCAGACTACATAAACGTTTTATAAGATCTGGCTCATCTGACACCTATTCGAAATATTTGGTTGCTCGCTCCAATTTTCAGCTGCTCAATCAGCAGTGCTATAAGGATTACTTAACAGGTTGCAAAACTCAATTTTTCAATAACCCGACAAGATTTTACAACTTCGTTAATTCAAAACGGAAGACCTCCGGATTTCCATCTTGCTTCTCCTTTGGAAGTAAGAAAGCCAGTTCGGATCAGGACATTGCGGAGTTATTTGCTGATTTCTTTAAGTCAACTTATTCCTCTTATAGGTTACAACAATTTCCCTATCATTTCAAATTGGCAGAATCCAACTGCATCCTCAATCCTGTTATGAATAAAAATACCGTTCTACTAAGCCTTTTAGCATTGAAACCTACATTTTCCCCAGGACCAGATGGTGTCCCCAGTTGTGTGCTAAAGTACTGTGCTGTAGTTTTATCTGACCCGGTCCTTAAATTATTTAAATTTAAGCTTTCAGCTATTCCTAAAACCCTTGAACAAATAATCACTCACCAACTGCAACATCTTTGTAGCTCTTTATTATCACCGTGTCAACATGGTTTTGTGCGTCGTAGATCAAGCACTGCGAACCTACTTGAGTTCACCACATTTGTTATGGATGGTTTCGTAAATTTTTTGCAAACTGATGTAATATACACTGATTTCAGTAAAGCATTCGACTCTGTCAACCATGACCTTCTAATCCATAAACTTTATTTATTGGGTTTTCCAAATCATTTATTGGTATGGCTTGAAGATTATCTAATGAACAGTAGTGGGATTCACTAACTTCGATTACGACATTCGCAATCGACATTTCGTCCTAACCGATATCGATCACGATATTGGTATTCACTAACTATTTTTTCTCGATTTTCGAGTATTCTCCATCAGCTGTTTCGCAAACTAAACGACACACAATTTGCAGTTGTTTTCTGTGTCGCTAATTTTTCGTGAATAATTTGAAGTTTTTATAAAAAAAAAAGGATTATTATTGAATAAAATATAAGAAATGGCTTTTGAATACTTGGCGCACGTTTTATTAGTGAATGAGGAGTCTCCCAACCTAGTGGACAGACGATTGCTAAGAGAAGTAGATGACCCTTTCCACTTGAGTAACACGGAATTTCGCAAATTGTATCGCCTAACGCAGGACTTGGCACACGACATAATTTATGCGCTCGATGTGCATTTAAAGGGTACAAGAATTACAGCGATATCGACAGAAAAGCAGGTAAATCTTGGAATTTCAAGCACCTTTTCGTTCTAACCCCCATTGCAACTTTTTAAGGTTTTAACTGCTCTGCGATTTTATGCAACTGGATGTTACCAGCGGCCCGTAGGGGAACAATGGGGCATATCTATGTCACAGACATCTGTCAGTCGCTGCATCCATCGAGTGACGGATGCAATAAACCTTTACATGTTCTTTGAAAAAGTGAAATTTCCAATGACGCAAATAGAACGGCAAGCTGCTAAAGAAATTTTCTCTTCCGCACCTTCACCATTTGTGGGAGGTACCATTGGAGCCATTGACTGTAGTCATGTGTCAATCATGGGCCCAATTAGTCATGAAGAGGCGTAGGTGAACCACCATGGATACCATTCTATAAATGTGCAAATGGTGAAGTGAATCTCTTTAAATAAATATGTCCCGGTTTTTAATTGTACTTTTTTATACACAGATTTGTGATCCAAACCTCAAGATTTTGAACGTGAACGCAAAATTTCCAGGAGCAAGACATGACTCATTTATTTGGAGCTTACTTTTCTTTATAATACTAAATATTGGCTTCCACATACAATTCTTGTATACAAATTTTGATTGTTTTTGCCATTCCTCTTTGTGATTTTCGCCTATTTTTGTTTCGTTAAGTCGTGATTGCCACCTTTCTTCAATTTAAATTGCATTTAATATCGAATCGTGATTGGTAAGTTAGTGAATCGCATATTCGATAGTGCAAGCGACAGGATCGCAATTGAAAATCGCGAAAAATCTAACCGAATCGAATCGCTAAAAGTTAGTGAATTCCACTACAGGTCTCAACAGGTTTTGTTCAAGAATACTATGTCTAAGTCGATCTCTTCAACCACTCAGCCTCAAACTTATAATTCATCCGAACGAGAGGGTAGATTGGAGACACGGCCTCTTCAGCCATCCAGTTAGCCGCATAAATGAAAAATAATATCTTATAAGTAAAATTCTTGCTTTTCTCAGTTTTATTAATTAATTTTTCTCATTTATACATTTTATATATGTATTTGTATTTACTATTGTAATATTCAGGGCTGTCATGGAATCCAAGTCGGTTTTGCATTTTATCGGAATTGCAAATCAATATTGATTTCATTTGATGTCATGAAACCGTGTCGGTTTTGTTATTTTCGAATGTAAGCAAAACCGATGTTCGAATCAGCTGTTTTGTGTGGATCGCAAATTTTATTTTCGCTTTTATGACAAAAATTTGTGAAATTTCATTGTTTTCTTCAATAAATCATAAAAATTGAATAGAAATAAAAGTATATGAGTTAGCTGAGCTGTAGCGTTCATGTTGATGGAAGAAGGAAGTTGCGGGAAGGTCAAAATGAGAATTTTGAGGGATTGCAGCAACCCGCTTGAGCTGCCGGACACAGCGTAAGTAGATTTATTGCAAGGTGCGCTTGTAAATACATATATGATATTTGCAGGTTCATAGTGTGTTATAGGCTACATAAAGAAGCTTTCCAAATGGTACTTGACACTATTGGCGAACACTTGGCACGATCTCAATTTCCACCAATACTGCAGCTAGCAGCTAAGTTCCGATTTTTATATTTTCCCCAAGTACGAATAAAGATATGAGCCTCATTAATATTTATTTTTATTTAAAACCATTATTTACTTACATTTTTATTAAATTTTCTATCTGCAATTGAAAAAAAAAGAAAATCCAATAGCTGCTAGCTGCTTGGTTTATTTCCGACAGCAAAACCGATATTATCGGTTTCTGTGACACCTAAATCCGACATAATTCCGATTCGAACATGAAACCGATAGCATTGGATTTCATGACACCAAATCAATTTTTCTGTCGGTTTTAAATCCAATTCCGACAACTATTGGATTCCATGACAGGGGTGATTGTATTGTAAACCATGTTGATATTTCTACAGTCGACCTCTGTTTTTAGCGTCGACTTATAATAAATAAATAAATAAAAAAATAAATATAGGGGGCGTGGCACCTCCCATGCAACTGGAATTTTGCATTGTCCGCATCTCTGGAAGTATTTATGTTAGACCATTGAAACTAGGTAAGGGGTTGTATGGGATCGATCCCTAACACCTCCAAAAAAACTGGGGATAACAAAAATGACATACTTCTTAGTCGATATCTCTGGAAGCATTTAAGTTAGACCACTGAAAATTGGTGAGAGGTTATATCAGATCGATCCCTACCACCTCCAAAAAAACTGGGGATAACGAAAAAGGGGGCGTGGCAATTCCCATGCGATTGAAATACTTCTTAGTCGATATCTCTGGAAGTATTTTTGTTAGACTATTGAAACTTGGTAAGGGGTTATATGGAATCGATCCCTACCACCTCCAATACATACTTAATTTTTCAAGCTGAATATCTCTAAAAGGATTTAAGGCAGGGACCTAGAAATTGTTACAGAGCTATATGCTATCAAAACAATGTTTGAGCATAAAAGTGGGGGTTATCGGAAAAAGGGTCGGGGCACCTCCAATACAAACTTAATTTTTCAAGCTGAATATCTCTAGAAGGATTTAAGGCAGGGACCTGGAAATTGGTACAGATCTATATATTAAAACAATTTTGCGCATAAAAGTGGGGGTTGTCGGAAAAGGGGGCATGGCACCTCCCATACAAACTTAATTTTTCAAGCTGAAAAGCGTTTAAGGTTGGGACCTGAAAATTGATCAGGAGATTAACGATATCAAAAGCTCTATGTGGCGTGTTTCCGTGAAGGAAAACCGGTGTAATTACAATTGTTTGCTGTTTTTTTGCACACGTACGTATACTGCATATCATTCTAGCGCATGTAAAACCACATAAATCCACACTCTTCACTCATGTTATCAATAACGAAAAGTTTGGTTAGCGCTAACAGTCAGGTATAATGCAAACGCAAGCCAGCGCTAATGGTTATGAATGAAGCAAACTTTATGTATAGCTAACTATGGAAAGACAATTGTTTGTATTATTAGATTTATTTTTATTTATTGTTTAATATAAGTCAAAACTGCACAATTTTCACGTTAACAATAATCAGTAAATTCTTGAAATATATATTTCTATCACTAAACATTTGCAAAAGTATAATTTTACTACATTTGCCTAAAGGTTCCTTGATTTGCTCGTCCCTCTGAAAGTATAAAAAATTGGTGCATAAATATTCAAAACAGTACTTCACTTGTTAAATAACAATTATAAGCACTATATACTTTCCTTATCAAGGCGTTTTAGTTGTTATTTCACAGCTAAACTCCTTTTTTAATATTTTTTACATATTTTAAAGACGCAGTTGCATTTTGCTCACACTTTCATGTATTAGTGAGTGTGGTTAGGCCGGTCTAGTAGGGTATGTTCTCAAATGCCATTTTTTAATTATAATTGTCTAAGCTTTAGAGAAGGCGAGTTGTTCTTTTAAGTTATTATTATGTTTTTTATTTTATTTTATTATTTGGCTCAGGTGCTATGTGACCGTTTTGATCAAATTGTATGTATTCATTTGGCTCAGGTTCTGACGACCATGTTTGCCTAAATGTTGAAAATTGTTCTTTGGAGAACGAGAGGGTATGTATGTATTATTGGTGGCGGGCACTGTTGGCTCTGAGGCATGGCGCGATTGGCTTCCTCATTTTCTGTATGAAAAACCACACTTTGGCTTTCCAAAATATAAACTATATCTTCGAAATATTTTATAAGCTGATTGCGAATTACAATAGCATGCAATGCAAATAAAATTAACGAATGAAATAACGGTAGCTTATGTATGTATGTCGCTTAAACATCCTCGCCCCCCTAGACGGCTTAGCCGTCTAGTGAAATTCATAATGAGGAAGCCCCTCATTTTCTGTATGAAAAACCACACTTTGGCTTTCCAAAATATAAACTATACCTTCGAAATATTTTATAAGCTGATTGCGAATTACAATAGCATGCAATGCAAATAAAATTAACGAATGAAATAACCGTAGCTTATGTATGTATGTCGCTTAAACATCCTCGCCCCCCTAGACGGCTTAGCCGTCTAGTGAAATTCATAAGTCGCCGGTTCGAATCCGGCTCGAAGGACCATGTCTAAGCTTTAGAGAAGGCGAGTTGTTCTTTTAAGTTATTATTATGTTTTTTATTTTATTTTATTATTTGGCTCAGGTGCCATGTGACCGTTTTGATCAAATTGTATGTATTCATTTGGCTCAGGTTCTGACGACCATGTTTGCCTAAATGTTCAAAATTGTTCTTTGGAGAACGAGAGAGTATGTATGTATTATTGGTGGCGGGCACTGTTGGCTCTGAGGCATGGCGCGATTGGCTTCCTCATTTTCTGTATGAAAAACCACACTTTGGCTTTTCAAAATATAAACTATATCTTCGAAATATTTTATAAGCTGATTGCGAATTACAATAGCATGCAATGCAAATAAAATTAGCGAATGAAATAACCGTAGCTTATGTATGTATGTCGCTTAAACAATAATAATATGGATATAGTATTATTATTTCAATTTTTACAAACAACTGCAAATTGTGTGTCGTTTACTTTGCGAAACAGCTGATGGTGAATACTCGAAAATCGAGAAAAAATAGTTAGGGCCACTTTCATAAAAGCCGGTTAAGCCTAATCGGCGATTAATTTGACAGCTAACCATACAAAATACGTCAATTAAACTCTGGTTAGCGGTTACCGGCTTTTATGAAATCGGCCCTTAGTGAATACCAATATCGTGATAAATATTGGTTACGACGAAATGTCGATTGCGAATGTCGTAATCGAAGTTAGTGAATTCCACTACAGGGTCATCTTGTTAAAATGAACCGAGCTTTTCTGCAAAACATATTTGCGACCAACAGTGTTGCTATCATATTACTATCCTACATGTTTACCGCGACAGGACTGATGAACTTGATTTGGAAACATTGTTGAATAAGTTTATTTCGCAAAATTGTACTGTAGTATTTTTAATAGCCCATTTGCATACAACTTCGGTTTTCCTTTGTCGTTGAGTTTCGACAAATCGGAAATATTGTACTTGCTACAATGAGCATTTGTTTTTGTTGAGTATTATTGAAAACTATATTATTATGTTGTCTGACGAAATTATTAAAATTATAACACATAAGTATTTTCAATTAGTTGCACATATTTCTACTTTGCTTTCACTTTCGCGTTGCTCAATTTTGTTTATGTGAACAAATTCATTTAAGGAAAGGATTACAAATTGGTCTTGAAAAAGTTGAAAACCAAGCGCGAAGCCATACCAACATGCCCGTCATTCGTCAAAAACGTGGTCGATACTCTTTCCCACGCAAAGAAAACTAGTTTCCCCTACGTCTAATACTCAATTATAATTATATATATATATGCATTTAATGAAGTGACGGTAGAGGAAGTGCTCCTAGCGGTTAAAAGACTAGATGACAACAAGTCTCCTGGTCCAGACTGCGTGCCCAACAAAGTACTGAAGGTGGCGATTAATCATAAGACGTCTACGTTTGCGAACTTATTTACTGTATGCCTAGCTGAGGGAGCATTCCCTTTGATATGGAAACGCCAAAATTTGGTGTTACTGCCAAAGCCTGGACAAAAAAACTGTCTTATCGTGACCTTGGATGTAAAGAATGCATTAAATTGCGCTAACTTAGCGAAAATCCTGGATACCCTAGACAGGGTAGGTATATCCTATTATCTGAGACGCATAATTAGCAGCTATTTCTACGGCAGATGGCACGGAAAATCTCCACGTCACAGGCGGGGTTACTCAAGGGTCCGTGCTTGGAACATTATGTACGACGGAGTGCTGCGACTTAAAGTACCTAATGGAGTTAAGATTATCGGTTTCGCGGATGATTTCGCATTGATTGTTACTGCCAAACACTTAAGTGATATATGTGAAAAAACTAATGTAAGCATAGCCAGCGTTCAATCATGGCTCATGCAACATGGACTACAGCTTGCGGAGCACAAAACAGAGGCAGTACTAGGATCAAGCAGGAAGAAGGTAGAGCAGTTCACTGTTCGAATCGGAGACTACGACATTGAAACAATACCGGCAGTTAAGTGTCTGGAAATCATGATAGACAGGAGGCTGTCTTTCAAAACATATCTAAAATACGCTAACGAGAAAGCAGCGAAAACTATATCATCGTTATCGAGGATAATGCTAAATGCACGAGGTCCAAAGCAAGGGCGGCGTCAGCTACTGGCAGGCGTGGTGAAAAGCCAACTACTCTACGGGGCACCGGTATGGCAGCACGCCATGGAGTATCAGTCGTACCTACGCGGGGTGAAGTCGACCTATCGCTTGTGTGCTCTCTGAGTTTATAGCGCTTTTACAATGGTATCAGACGATGCCGCACTGCTACGTAGTGTAATTTTTCTCTAAATATCAATTTTTCCAAAAAAATCGGAAATTACAATTAACTAATTATTATTGTTAAATAAGGCGTGTTCGTCTAAAAGTTCAGTAAGAATTATCCAGCAACGAAGTTTTTCTCTCTTCTGTCAGATTCTCTCTCAATGAGAGATGATTGCTAATTTTTACGCGAACGCGAAATTTGCTAGTTTAGCTGTCAGCTGATCCACGGTTGCATGTCATACAAAATCCAGCCGTGAAAAAATATAATTTTAATTTGATTTTCGCGCATTTTTATTAAAAAATGGAAAACAAAGGAAATCTCACGGTCGAGGTATCCCTAATATACATATATGTATATTTTTTGCTTTTTTTTTATTAATTTAATTAACAATTGCCCCGTTGCAAAAACTTAAATTTATTTGTTGACAAAATCAGCTGATTTTAGTGATTGCTGTTGTTGTTGTTGTTTTAACAACAAAATCACTCCCCGAAGGTTTTGGGGAGTGTTGTCGAAATAACAGTCCTTGGCCGGATATGAATCCGGTACGCTCCGGTACTCCCTTGCGGTACTGCCCGACTGTCGTGGGAGCGATTTGGTATGACCAGTGCAACCTTCTAGGTCATGGCATCCCTCCTTCCGAAAGGAAAGAGAAGATGGGTACTGAGAGGTGGGACGCATCATATCCGTAGATCAACCATCGAGTTGCACATCATTACCTTTGTGCATATTGGTCGCCTCTTACGACCGGTGTGCCTACCGCGGGCATATTCTAAGCCCCAACCCGCAGGGGTAGTTTAGTGATTGCTAATTTGTGTTGGCTGAAATTTAACCAGTAAGAATTAGCAAGTTCTCGCAAAATGAAATGTCATTTTTATCTCCCAATTCCTCTCTCTTTAATGGATAATTTTACATCGCGAACGGAAAAATATCACAAAACAAGATAATTTGTACAAATTATTTACATCGCGAACACGGCTATAGTCTTGAGCTCGCAAAACTTACAAATACATACATATATATATGTAAATGAAAACTAATCTTATAAATAAAAATGAATGTGTGTCTGTGTGTCCTTTATAGGCGTCCAAAGTACTCAACCAATTTTTATGAAATTTTCACAGTATATTCTTGGGATCATGGGTTAAAGCAAATTTTTGGAAAAGTGGGCGGTGCCATGACCCGAGGCTATATAAAATTTAAATTCTTCATAACTCTGAACATATTTGGTCCAAATTAATGATTTTTGGATATGTGTGTCCTTTGGTCAAGATTTATATAATTTTGGAAAAGTGGGTGGTGCCACGCCCACATATTTTGTGTTTTGTTTGTACTTCAATAATGTCCAAAGTTTATGGTCGATCTCTTCTAAACTTTCCAGATTGGTTCAGAAGATTGTTGTGTACGATTCAGGCTATATTAATTTTTGGAAAAGTGGGCGGTGCCACGCCCCCAGGCTATATAAAACTACAATTCTTCATAACTCTGAACATATTTGGTCCAAATTAATGATTTTTGGATATGTGTGTCCTTTGGTCAAGATTTATGTAATTTTGGAAAAGTGGGCGGTGCTACGCCCACATTTTTTGTGTTTTGTTTGTACTTCAATAACGTCCAAAGTTTATGGTTGATCTGTTTTAAACTTTTCCAATACGTTAAAATCTTCGTTGGGTACGACATATGTATGTACATAGGCTACATTTGTAAATTTTTTGGAAAAGTGGGCAGTTCCAAGACCACAAGCTAAGTAATATTTCAATTCGTTATATCCCTGAATGTATTTGCTTTAGTGACATTTTAACGTTCTTAAATCTTAATCAAAGCACTTAATTTTTTATGTTTGTTATTGCCGTTTATACATATCCAGAGTATTATAGGATTTCCATAAAATCATAATAGTGGCGTTTGAGTGGTAGGTATAGGATATAATTAAATAAATACTAACTATACATCTGCTCAGCAGCGCATAATGGTTTTTTTCATACCCATTGAGTTCAAAAGATCCGGTTTTTGAGTTGGACATCCAAAAAATTTATTTGTTTATACCAAAGACGGTAAAACCGGAAACATTGTATATCCTAAAGCACTGCAATAAATGGAATGTTAAAAATTAATAGAAAAATATTTGAAAATGTATTTCTAGGGAAGTCACTGGTCAGGCAGAACAACGTCTGCCGGGTCTGCTAGTGTTTGAATATAATGCAAAAAGAAAAACCCCTTTTCCTCTTCTTCTTTCTTTAAATGGTCATCTAACCGCCTAAGCGATTTTGACCGTCCAACATAGCTCGCCAGTCATTTCTTCGTTGCGCCAATTGGAGACCCCGCGAGATCGCAGGTCGGTCTCCACTTGGTCCTTCCATCGGAGTGGTGGTCTTCCTCTGCTTCCACCGGCGGGTGCCGATAAGTATACCTTCTGGGCTGGAGCGTCTTCGTTCATTTTCCATTTTTGATATAAACTCAAAATCCAAAATTTTTGCGCGTGAGATTTTCAGTTCAAGTTATGGTAATTTTACGACCTGTTCAATAATTTTTGTTATTTTAACGAACTGGTTCACTACAATTTTTAGTCGTTGTTCTGCACTCGTATGATAGATTCCTTGAATTCATCTTTAATTTTCACCCATTTTCAAAATCAGTTTTGGAGGTAGTTCGTTCGCCCACCAAGCACGAACTTCTCAGTATTGTAATGCCTATGTATATTTGACCCATTTGGTATTATAGGCAATTGTATGATATTTGCCAAAATACTAGTACAAGAAACTTGAAGACGAATCTATTCATACACCACGTAGTGGTGGATATCAGCTAATCAACATTCACCGCAGCTGCTTATTTTCGCATTTCCAGATGACGCCACCTTTGTAGAAGACAAAACCAAACACGCTCCGAAGTTGTTGTCAGCACTAAGTGGCAGCTCTAGGCGTTAAAGTAGCAAAACTTTAGTGAAGATTAATTTTTTTCCCCAACTGAGAAACAAATTAATCAAACCATTTATTCGAGGTACTAACAATTTCTAGGAAAATTTCAGCATAAAAGTAATTTTCGAGTGTATTTATTTTCATAAACTTTTATTTCGAAATTAATAAGCCTTAAATAAAAACAAATAGATATGTGATATTTGCAAGTTATTGTTAATTCGTCATTATTTTCATACAACTGTAAGCAAAAAGCAATTATGAGTGTAAGCATATACATGTACATATGTAAAATAAACATTTTAAAACACTTTTTTTAATAGTAGTGCCACTTACACGTTAACGAAGTCTGTTCCCAATAAACTCATAAAATGAAAAATATTTCTGAGGGAAAAATTGCAAAAAGTAGTACTTCCGAATCAGAACGTAGAAACTGATCAGAGTATTTAATATAAAGGTATACACTTAATTTAAAAAAGGAGGTATGCTTCAGGAAAGTAAAGACATTAAGCTCAATTTAATGTATGCTTGACATTTACACACATTGTCGATATTTAATTTATTTAATGTATGTTGCATAGCTAAAAACAAAATACATATTTTTAATTTACAACTGATAAGTTTAATCAAATTTATTTTCGTTATTATTGTGGAGAAAAAGGATCGCATTGATTAAACTTCCAGTAAGCATATAGCGTTTGTGCTGTTCATAAATTTGCTGCTTGACAGGTTTTTTAAAATTCATATTCACTACACACGGTATACACTGGTAAATAGGCGCTAAACGTTTCAAACACGCATACATATGCCCCAACTTATTCCACCAAAGAAATGGTGATTCATCTAAATTTGCATATACTTCTGTTCTGTAACGTTTAAGGTCATTTTCTACGCTACAATCTTCTTGCGGTACAGTAGTGGGTGTGGGTTCGTCTTGGAGATCGAAAAATAGCTCCAGATCTGCAGATAAAAAAGTGCATAGTTAAGTTTAGTTAAGATACTAAAATAAGTAACAATTTCTTGTGCATAATTTACATACTTGATTTCCTTGAAGAAGTAGTGGGTTTATTTTCAACTTCATTATTTGCCACTGGCACATTCGAGCCGTTTGTCTGATGCAGTTTGTTATATTGATTGGTTAAGATTTGAACACATTTAGCAGGATTTTTAACGGCAGTTAGTCGATGGAAACGTGGATCAAGCATCGCAGCAATAGTCAACTGATGATCGGAAATTACTCTAAAAAGTAAAATAGATATTGGTATGTTCTACCCAAATTCCCAATGTAATCTATAATTCTAGTAAAATTAGTTTGAATTCTATGGATTAACGAAAGATCCGGTGAAATTAATAATTCGCATTTATCGGTGATAAAAAGCACGATATAATACTGATTAAAATAAAATCTTTTTTACTTTCCCACAACAGGCTGTTTTAGCGTACCGGAATCACCCGAGTCTTTTCACCCAGCCAAGTGCTGTTATTTAAGGTGGCGCGAACTAACGTCAGTGGAATTAACGTCAGTGACGTTAATTCGCACCCAAAAAGCGAATTAATGCCAGTGACATTAAGACGCATGACCAAAAACGAATTAAAGTCAGTGCCGTTAATTCGTATAATATTTTGACTTTAGTTCGCTTTGGACATGCGAATTAATGTCATTGAGGCATTTGGGTTTGAGATTCGACGAAGTAGCGCCGCAGCCGAAAATTTGACTTAGGTTAGATCCAAAATTCGGGGCGTGGTCCATGGTATTTATGTGCAGAACTCCTTTCCGCACTGACGTTAATTCCACTGACTTTAGTTCGCGCCACCTTATTTAAGTGTAACCCTGTCTAATTCGTCACACGCACCCTGAAACTGTCATCCACGGATCAGTCAGTTGCAGCCAATATTACTCAAGCTTACAAACATACTAGTAATAAAATAAAGGTATAAAATTGTAACTCACACTTCCTGTAGTTCCCTGCTAATAGTAGACTTTATATTGGCGGCAAATTCATCATCCGTAGTGCATAAACACAATTTTTTATTGACTATTTTTGAAGTTATAGGCGATAACATGCTGCTGTGTGGAATTTCCTCGCCTTTAAGCGTATCCAAAGTCATCTGTAACAAATAAAGTTATGAGCACATAAATGTTAAATAACTATATATTCATATTTGTAGCTTACCGCTAATATATTTAATGTATCTACAATCGCTTTTGAAGATGCCACCAGAATATCTACGTCTTCTGGCCATGATACAGTTTCGGAAAAAAATTTTAAAAGCTCATAGAAAGTCCACGGAAACTCTTCATTTAAAGTTGGAATCTCTACATCCTTCAGAAATTTCCCTGTTTGATTATTTATGATTTTTAAATTAAATATAAATAAGAGTTTACCTTCGAACTAATCTCGGATCCATAGCGCATTATCATTTCTTTAACTTGATCAAATATTGAAGCAACATCCGGTAAATCGAAAACAGATTTCAAACATTTATCCACGGTGACATCATAGGACAAAATTATCGGAATATCTAAGTCATATAAATTATAAGAGATAGAGTTATGTTGTGAAATAAGATGTGATATACATATATATTAGTGTATAAAAAGACTATTATAATAATTATTGGCATTCTGTTGGGCCAACTTGCGTATCAGTTATTCAATTCTGTCGATTAAAAACTCTTACCTTTGCTTTTCAAAAAGTGCTTTAAATAGTCATCATAATCATAGCTCACAATAGCTGCCGCGCAGTTTTCCAAATTAAATTCTTCAAATATTTCATCAATGGACGTAAATTTATTGTACTCAACTGTACAGTACAATTTATTTAGAAGATTATAGTTCGGTGCATCAGTGGTATAGTTGTAATAAATTGACATAAAATGCTTGTTTTCCACATTTTTCCAAATTTCAAAGCCCAAAGAGTACGGCTTAACTTGTGAACGCATTTTAATTTGGTTTGAAAGTGTAGTCAGCTTGTCACTATGCAATTCACGGATAAGCGACTCAATCTGCAAAATTATATATAAATTATTACATTTTTAATGCAAAATAGTTTTTTATCGAAATGAAAATTTTCTCCTCTTGGCAAATTTGGTATTCTGTGTTTCAATTCCGCTACGGTCAACTTCGATAACAAGAAATGTCTTAAACGTCCTTAATTATACCATCAAATAGACAAGAAGGTCCTAAATGTTTCTAATTATACCAAATAAAATTAAACACGCTTTTATTAATAATAAAATTGGGACTTTGATGTAGACTGGAAGACTTAACAATTTAAGTGTAAAGTTTTAATGTTAAAAATATATAATCATGTACAATATGGAAATATTTTATCGCAGACGAAGAAGCCTAACTATCGTTAAAGGTTACAATGAACTTATAAAGTGTAATACTTCTTTACAGTGAATTTATTTTTCACTTTTTAGTTAATTTTATTAAACAATAATAAAAGCTTATTTTTAAAAAAGTTTTTTTTCTTTAATTTTATTTTTTACTTTTTAGTTCTGTTTATCAACAAGTAATATACCCATAAGCTTGTTCTTAGAAAAGCTTTTTTCCTAAATTAATTTACTTTTTAGTTAATTTTATTAAACAATAATAAAAACTTATTTTTAAAAAAGTTTTTTCTTTAATTTTATTTTATAATGCAATGTCCGCGAAACCTGAACGATGGTGAAAATTTGAAAACCCCAGCTCAACGGGAAGTTGGTACAATATCGAAAACAAAATTTCTGGAAATGAAAATTTTCAAATATCGCTACCCGTGCGCCACCTATCGGACTTATTTTTTTTATATTGCGTTGGGGTAAAAACCAAACGTGGATGAAAATTTTAAGATACTACCTTAACGGGAAGTTCGTTGCAAAATGAATTAAACGACACCGAAAACGGACCTTCGAATTTCTTAAATAGAGCGACTCCCGCGCCACCTAGCGTTTCCAATTTTTTTTTTAAACATATGGAAACTAGTTAAGTAGGTACCACACACGTAAAATATCAGCCAAATCGGTCCATAATTCCGATTTTTAGTATTTATAACCGCCATCTCAGCTCCACCTAGCGGAATTTTTTTTAGGGAAATATTTCTTTCATGGTAGTAATACATGTTCCGAGTTTCAGCCAAATCGGATCATAAATGCGATTTTTGAAAATATAGCGACCTACGCGCCACCTATCGGATTTTTTTTTTTTTTTCATAATATTGCATTGTCATCGGGGTTATACATCGGTGCAGACTTTCAGCTCAATCGGACACCGGGAAGTGTATCAAATTTAACTTGCAAGATTCCATTACAGACAGCCGTCAACTAAAACTAAATAAAAGCTTATAAGCGACTACCGCGCCACCTAGCGGGTCCAATTTTTTTTTAAACATATGGAAACTAGTTAAGTAGCACACACGTAAAATATCAGCCAAATCGGTCCATAATTCCGATTTTTAGTATTTATAACAGCGATCTCAGCTCCACCTAGCGGAATTTTTTTTAGGTAAATATTTCTTTTCATGGTAGTAATACATGTTCCGAATTTCAGCCAAATCGGATCATAAATGCGATTTTTGAAAATATAGCGACCTACGCGCCACTTACCGGAACTTTTTTTCATAATATTGCATTGTCATCGGGGTTATACATCGGTGCAGACTTTCAGCTCAATCGGACACCGGGAAGTGTATCAAATTTAACGTGCAAGATTCCATTACAGACATCCGTCAACTGAAACTAACTAAAAGCTTATAAAAATGGAGCCTAATCACCTTGCTGACGCTATAACTCCAGAACGGCACGACCGAATTAAACGAAATTTTGCACGTAGTTTTTGATTGAGCCCGACATGGTTTATGGCCAAAAAAAGTATAAGAAACCGGGAAGGTTTTCGAGATATTTCACAAAATGTGGACCAGGGGTGACTCCAGAAAGTGTTTGTACGATATGGGTATCAAATGAAAGGTATTGATGAGTGTTCTAACATGGAGTGGTTTTGAGTCCCATATAGGGTCCCGTTTCCGAGATATTGACCCAAATGTGGACCAGGGGTGACTCCAGAAAGTGTTTGTACGATATGGGTATCAAATGAAAGGTGTTGACGAGCGCTTGAACATAGTGTAGTTATTAGTCCCATATAAGACCCCGTATTCGAGGTATTTCCCAAAATATGGACCAGGTGTGACCCCAGACGGGTTTTCTACAATATGGGTATCAAATAAAAGGTATTGATGAGTATTTAAAGAAGAGGTGATTTTCAAGACCCTATGCGACCCGTTTTCCGAGATATCTACCAAAATGTGGACCAGGGGTGACCTTAGAAGGTGTTTATACGATATGGGTGTCGAATAAAAGGTGTTGATGAGTGTTTCTCAGGACCCTGTGCTACCCCGCTTACGAGATATCCAAAAATGAGGACCAGGGGTGACCCTGGTATAATATAAAAATAAGTCGGAAAGCAGGAAAATAATGGAAGTCATTTTTCACATACATCGCCATTAATTTTATGTGAAATTTTTTCTTATGCGCACGTTCTTTCAAACGCAAAATTAAAACCGGTATTGTGTTCACTGTGAAATTGAAAAATGTATAGTAACTCATCAATTGAGAACGGCTGGACCGATTTGACAAATTTTTTTTTTTGTATTTGTTTGTGCCCCGAGAAGGTTCTTTGAAAGTATGGTTAATGCGGGGTTCGCATCATATTTGTATTTGTATTTATTGACAACATATTAGTACAGTAAGATCCCGTATGATCTTTTATAGTACAACAACAGGAATTGTAACAAGTAGTGTAAAATGATTGGTTTAATTAAAAATTTCACAATAAATAAATAATGAGTAAAATTAAAATAACAAACAAAAATTACAATAACATAACATGGCTGTAAAATTAGAATAACATGGCTGACTAGCTCATAGGGAGTACATAACTAAAGTAGCCAAACTCAGTTTTGTGTTTATATTAGTTACTTATATTAATTACTTCAAGAACGAATTGCTTAAAAAACGAATATAAAACATTTTTAAAGTTGCTTTTACTTAGGCTTATACGGATGGGGTTAGGTATAGAGTTCCATATACGGATAGCATTGACGAAGAAAAGCCTTGCCGAATTTAGATAATTGTGGTATCTTATTACCATATTTCACCGCTAACTTGCGACTCGCCGAACATCAGCATGGTTTCCGCAAAAACGACAGCACCACCACCGCGCTGAACGCCATTACCACTCAGATAGGGGACGGACTAAACCAAAAGCGTCCAAACCACAGGACAGTGCTAGTTGCGCTTGATTTAGCCAAAGCTTTTGACACGATCAACCATGCGCGACTATTGAAAGACCTGGAAGATTCGTCCCTTCCCCCCTGTCTTAAACGTTGGACTGCCAACTATCTGAGTGGCCGTCAATCGTCGGTTGAATTCAGAGGCGCCCGATCAAAACCCAGAATAGTTAAACAAGGGGTGCCACAGGGTGGTGCTCTATCCCCGTTTCTGTTTAACTATTATATATCGAAACTCCCCCCACCCCCCCCCCCCCCACCAGAGGGTGTCTCGATCGTCTCATACGCCGATGATTGTACGATACTGGCAACAGGCCCCTCCGTTGAAGAACTCTGCTCTCGCATAAACTCTTACCTCCCAGCCGTGTCGGAATTTTTCGCTGGTAGAAACCTGGCATTGTCACCGAATAAGTCCTTGGCTACCTTATTTACGACGTGGACAACGCAAGTGAACATGGAATTAGACGTCTACGTTGATAGTGTCAAGCTACCAACTGTCTCACACCCCAAAATCTTAGGGGTGACGTTTGATAACATGTTCAAATACGGCGCTCATGTTACCGCAATTGTCAATAAAGTCCAAAGCCGTAACAAGATCCTCAAGTCGCTAGCTGGCAGCACTTGGGGCAAAGACAAAGAAACGTTACTAGCTACATACAAAGCAATTGGTCAGCCGGTACTGAGCTACGCGACGCCTATATGGTCGTCGGGGCTAGCTGACACACACTGGACGAGGCTTCAGGTCTGCCAGAATACCGCCCTTCGTACCGCCACTGGGTGTCTTCTTATGTCTCCTGAGCACCACCTTCACAATGAAGCGAAAATGCTCGCCGTTAAAGAGCATAACGAGATGCTGACCAGGCAATTCCTGTTCAACTGTTGCAAACCGCAGCACCCGAACGGACGCCTGGTCAACGAAAATCCGCCCCCCAGGAGAATAAGAAGCCACCTACGCAAACACTTCGATGAGATCCGGCACCTGATTTCCACGCCGTTTGATCCTAAGGTGCACCGGCAGGCCCTCACCCTTATCCACACCGATTCGGTAAATTCCTATGTCAGCTCTATTCCAGCGAACGCCGTTCTTCAGGCAACAACTCCACCCGTTGCCGAAGAGGAGCGCGGGCTGAGCCCCTGCGGGTTGGGGCTTAGAATATGCCCGCGGTAGGCATACCGGTCGTAAGAGGCGACCAATATGCACAAAGGTAATGATGTGCAACTCGATGGTTGATCTACGGATATGATGCCTCCCACCTCTCATTACCCATCTTCTCTTTCCTTTCGGAAGGAGGGATGACATGACCTAGAAGGTTGCAGTGGTCATACCAAATCGCTCCCACGACAGTCGGGCAGTACCGCAAGGGAGTACCGGAGCGTACCGGATTCATATCCGGCCAAGGACTGTTATTTCGACAACACTTCCCAAAATCTTCGGGGAGTGATTTTGTTGTTAAAACAAACAAACAAACAGGAGCGCGGGCTGCCTAGGGAGACTAGAGTGATGCTGGCCCAACTCCGGTCTGGATATTGTAATAGGTTAAACTCTTACCTATCCAGACTGAACCCCGACTTGCCTAATGTTTGTCCGGCATGTGGCTTGTCCCCCCATAATACTAACCACCTTTTCGTCTGCTCAGCTACTCAGCCTACTCTTCTAACACCCATATCCCTCTGGTCCGCCCCTGTCGAAGCCGCTAGGTTTCTAGGACTTCCGTTAGAAGAGTTTGATGATACTACTGGGTAGGATACTGACTCCCTAGGTAGGGCTAAGTAGCGCTACAACAACAACAACAACATATATATAAAAATGGAGGGAAAAATGTATAGTAACTCATCAATTGAGAACGGCTGGACCGATTTCACTAATTTTTTTTATTGTATTTGTTTGTGCCCCGAGAAGGTTCTTCAGAAAGAAAAAGTTAAAAAAGTTTCTGGAATCCTGAGATATTGACCAAAATGTGGACCAGGGGTGACCCCGAATGTATTTTAACAATATGCGTATCAAATTAAAGGTGTTGATGAGAGTTTTCACAAGGAGCAGTTTTCAGGGTCATCTGCGAACCCATTTCCAAGAAATTGACCATTAGGTGGACCAAGGCTGACCCAAGAATAAGCTCATATAATATAGCTATCATATCAAAAGTGTTGATGACTGTGTCCGCTTAGAGTGAATTTTAGATTCATCTGGATTCAAGAAAAAAATTGTTATACAAAGCTTTTCCATAGAGCTGTTTGCCTTATCTATTTATAAAAATGAATCCCTATTTCCCTTGGTCATCGCATCACGCCTGAATGGATAAACTAATTACAAAAGTTAAACTAGGTTATGTGGATTTGCTATTCTTTTTTCAATTCAGTTCGCAGTTTTGGTAAGTTTGAATATATTAACTGACGGTAATTCTTTCATTTAGGTGTCACCTCCTAAAAAAATTGAATGCGTGTCGTGAAATAAAAAAAATTAAGAATAGTCGACGATTTAATAAGATGATTTAGTGAACATCTAAGAAAGACGAAATTTTAAAACATTCATTAATGATATCTTAATAAATGGTAAAAAATTTAGATCAAATCAAAACTGTAGGGAAATTCACCACATTCACCAAAGTTCAAATAACTAAATTTATAGATTGAAATACACTATGGCTGGGTATGAAAGATAGTTCGAGCAAATTGTGCTACGCAATAAGGTAAGATACATATGTATAAATGAAATACGCCCTAATTTTTGGCAGGACAACGTCTGCCGGGTCTGCTAGTTACATATATTTACTAATCACATATGCATTGAGTATTATTAAATAAATTAAGTGAATTATAGCAGTCATCGGAGGACCAAAAAAATCAAGAGGACACTGTTGGTGGATGTTACCACATCTTCAGTAGGTTGCTGGCATTTTCAATAGAGTTGGTGCTAGAAGAGTCTGCTTCGTGGGGTGGCTGCCGGTGAACGATTGGCATAATGACAAAGGAATGTAGGAGTCAAAGCCAATACCTTAGTTTTAATGGTGCTAGTAAAATTGTTAGATTGGTGTTTTGAATGCTAGTTCAATTTTCGTTAATTGTTACAACCCTTGCCGAGTGCTTGGTTAGGTTAGGTTACGAGGGTAGGACCGAAACCACAAGGTAACGGCCCGACACTTAGGCCACCAGTAGGCCCGTTGTGATACCCTATACGGACTCGAAAAACAAGTGAATCCATTCCTTGCCTATACATGGTGGTCGAACCACTTCGTGACGACAATGAATTTAGCTATAGCCTTGACCTCACATCTAGAGATTTCAGAGAGGTCTACTAGAAATGGTTGCCCTAGAAAGGCTAACCGCCGCCTGCCAAGTGCAGGACACTGGCACAGGAGGTGCTGGACACTCTCCTTCTCCTCGATACATCTACAACTGCGACAGTAGTCGAAGGTTGTCGCCCCCAATCTGATACCGTGAGTTCCAATTAGGCAGTGCCCCGTTAGAACCCTTGTCAGTGATGCTACCGTAGGTTTGTTTAGGGTAAGAAGCTCCTTAGTGCGCCCTCTATCATAAGATGGCCAGGTTAGCCTGGATATCTCGCAAGTTGAGATTCCCGACCATTTTTAATTTGCAGATCTTATAGTGCTCGTGCTCACACAGAGCTTGAAAGAGGCCATAGGTCGGTGGTGCCTCTCCTGGCCAGCTCGTCCACTCTGCAGTTACCCTCAATATCCCTGTGTCCAGGTACCCATATAAGGTTGATACTGAAGTGCTGAGCCATCTCGTTAAGAGATCTGCGGCATTCAGTGAGCGACTTTGAGTTGTCGACGAATGAGCCCAGGGCCTTAAGTGCAGCCTGGCTGTCTGAGAAAATGAAGACCCGTTTACCATCACGGGGTATATTATCCAGATGGCTTACGGCTATGTGTATTGCCAGCATTTCCGCTTGGTATACACTGCAGTGATCCGGAAGGCGGAAAGAGACTTCTAGACCCAGATCCGGTGAGAAGATGCCCGCTCCAACCTTCCCGCCAAGCTTAGAGCCATCGTTAAAAAAGTTTACAGCGTTCTGGATGGTATGCTGCCTACTATCCCAGTCTTGTCGCGTTGGTATTAACACTGTCTAGCTCTTGAGGAATACGTTCCTTGATGTGCAGTAGTCAGTGAATGCTGGTATTGGGACTGGGGCGCCTGTACCCAGAATGGTGGCATGCCCGCAAGTTCCATTTGACCATATACCCGTTTCCCGTATACGTAGAGCCGAGATAACAGATGCCTCCCTCGCCACAAGGTCAAGGGGTGGCAGGTAAAGAATTGTGTTTAGTGCTTCGGTGGGAGTAGAACAGAGAGCTCCTGTTATACATAGCTCCGAACTTCTTTGTACTTTTTGCAGCACTTTAAGATAGGTACTTTTGGTCGGGCGTACAATGTACCACCAGTGTACCACCTTAGGGGAGAACCCCCAGGAGGCACCAATTGCCCTCTTGCAGGAGAAAAGCGCCGCAACTGCCTTCCTTGATCTATTTATTATGTTGTTATTCCAGAGCAGTTTCCTATCTAGAATAACCCCCAAATACTTAACCTTATCGCTCAGAACTAGAGACGTACCCCCGATTCTTGGTGGTATGTATTATGTTTGGTATCTTGTACCACCTCGAAAAGAGAACTAACTCGGTTTTTTTAGGGTTCACTTCCAGGCCAGAGCTCGTAGCCCAGGATGATATTGTGGATAGTGCCCCTTCCATTAAATTACAGAGGGTTTGTGGGAATTTTCCCCTAACAATGACACAGATGTCATCAGCATACGCGATCAATTGATGACCTTCTGATTCCATGAGACGTAAAACTTGGTTTACAGTAACCAGCCACAAAAGTGGAGAGAGGACGCCACCATGCGGGGTGCCTCGGTTAGCGAGCCTGTGGACTTCGCTCCCTCCTAGCTCCGTTTTAATCCGCCTATCCGTAAGCAGATTGTAGATAAGTTCCACCACGCACACGTCCACCCGTAGGCCCGTTAGGGCCGAGGTGATTGCAGCTGGAACGACGTTGTTAAAGGCGCCCGCTATGTCGAGAAAAGTCACCAGTGTGTACTCCTTGAGGTCAAGCGACCTCTCAATGACTGACACCAGAGAGTGCAAGGCAGTGTCGGTTGACCTGCCTTTGGTATAGGCATGCTGTGCATGCGATAGAGACGATGGGTCAATCAGCCTCCGGATGTAGTCCTCCAGGAGCCTTTCAAATGTTTTAAGCAGGAAAGTGGGCAGGCTTATTGGCCTGTAGTTTTAGGGATAAGGACCACGCTGACTTCCCTATACGATTCCGGTACATATTTGAGCCTCAGACAACTTAGAAACATCGTCTTTAACCAGGGTTTAATAATTGAGGGAGTGTATTGAAGCTGAGCCGATTTCTTTTAATAGTTGATCAGAGGGTAGCCCTCCGCCAGCGAAATTTTGAGACGCACCTTCGCATGTCGGAAAATGTGTATCCATGAGCAAGTTTATGGTTTCTGTGCATGTCTCCGCCCAAGACCCATCAGGCTTTTGGACATAGCTCAACTGGGATGGGGATTTTGCTAACACCTTCCTTAAACGGGAGGCGGCAGATGTGGTTTCAATCTGGCTGCAGAAATCTTCCCAAGATGGTCGCTTTTCCTTACGGATAGCTTTCTTATAAGTGCTAAGTTTCGCCTTATAGTCCGCCCATGATTCCTCATTTTTATTTATTTTTTTTATTTTCGTTTAAAGTCGGCACAAAAAATACGGTCGACTAACAAAGAGTATAAAGAAAACACCTTAAAAATATGTAGGTACTAGCTAGAAAACAAAATAAAAACTTTAAATATACATATACAATCATTAAACATTGAAAGAGAAAAAATATAAAATATCAGGCAAGACATGAAAGTATCGCAGTATTTAGGGCAGCAATTGAACATTCGATACTAATACATTTGTACAAGTCATTGTAGTGTGAACACCAAATACACAAAGGGTCGTTTTTAATGAAGTTTGACCGACAGAGGGGTAAATGAAAAGGCACGTAGTGTCTGGACGCCCTAGCAGGAACCACAAATTTTAAACGGCTCAAAAGGTAAGAAGAGTCTATCTCACCGAGAACCAGCTTATGCAGGAACATTACGCCAAGTAATATTCTCCGATTTTCAAGAGTTGGCAAATCAATAAGAAGAAGCCTGCTACTATAAGATGGAAGATGCCGATTTGAATCCCAGTTAAGAGACCGTAGAGCAAAAATCAAAAATTGTTTCTGCACTGACTCAATTCGCATTATATGGCTACTAAGTACTGGACTCCAAACACACGAGCAATACTCGAGTATTGGACGGACCAAGGTTGTGTAAAGGGTCTTGGTTAGGTAAGGATCATTAAACTCTTTAGCCCAGCGTTTAACGAAACCGAGTGTACCCATTGACTTATTAATAGTAGAGGAAATGTGTGAAGTGAAGCTCAGTTTCGGGTCAAATAAGACGCCTAAATCACTAAAAACAGATACGCGCTCCATAGGAGTATCATGAAGTACATAAGATAACAAAACTGGCTTTACGCGGTGAAAAGTCATAAGTTTACATTTAGGGGAGTTAAGATTAAGTGAATTTGCTGCACACCAAATTTGAAGTGAGTTCAAATCCACCTGAAGAGGGTTAATACTAGATACGTCCGAAGGCAAAAACGTATAACAAAGTTTGACGTCATCGGCATACATTATAGCTCTTGAGTATAACAGAATTTGGGGTAAGTCATTAATAAAGAGGGTGAAGAGCAATGGACCCAAATGACTACCCTGTGGTACACCAGAAGTGACTTTGATTGCCTTTGAGATACAATTTTTGAACAGAGCATTCTGAGTCCTATTAGCGAGGTAGCTTGTGATCCATAAGACCAAATTCTTCGGAAACCCCAGCAAATCAAGTTTATGAATCAGTAGCTCATGATTTACTGAGTCAAAAGCTTTACTGAAATCGGTATAAATCACATCAGTTTGTTTTTTGGCCACAAAACCGTCACGAACTAACGAAGTAAATCCAAGTAGATTGGTAGTGGTTGATCTGCGACGAATAAAGCCATGCTGGTAAGTTGACAGTATGGAGCGACACGTGTGCTGAAGTTGACAAGTAATTAACTGTTCAAACAATTTAGGAATGGCTGAGAGCTTCGCTATTCCTCTATAGTTTTCGATATTAGATCTACTACCTTTTTTGTGCAGAGGAATAATGAACGATTGTTTCCAAATAGACGGAAATGACGCCGATTTCAGCGAGAGAGAGAATAATTTTAAGATCGGGTCAGATAAATTAGCAGCACAAAACCTTAGAACGCAACTGGGAATACCGTCAGGCCCAGGCGAAAATGAAGGTTTTAATGATAAGAGACTCAGTAAAACGGTAGAACCATCGATTATTGGTTCGAGAATACAGTTAGAGCTTTGTAAGCAATACGGATAATTGCCAGCTTGGGCACATTTAGGCGAATAGGTTGACATAAAAAAGTCTGCGAATAATTCAGCACAATCTTGATCGAGCATAGCATTCCTATCTCCAAACGACAAACGAGATGGAAATCCTGAAGATTTTCTTTTGGAATTAACAAAGCCGTAAAATTTTTTTGGGTTATTAAAAAAATCAACTTTGCATCTTGACAAGTAAGAATTATAGCAATATTGGCTTACACGCTGAAAGTTTGACCGAGCAACAAGGTACTTAGAAAAATCTTCGGAAGACCCAGATCTTTTAAAACGCTTATAAATCCTGGATTTGATATTATTAAGGTTAATGAGTTGTCTAGAATACCAAGGAGGTTTACTAGTATTAACTTTATCATAGTAAATAGGAACGCATTGGTCAACAAAACTGTCGAGGTAGCTATAGAAGATTGATGTAGCCGACTCAACATCAGTACATGCATAAAGGTCCGTCCAATCATGGGAAGCAATCAACTGGTTGAGCATATCAAAGTTCGCCTTGTGAAAACATCTGGAACGAGTTCGAGAGTTCGATTTATTATAATGTATCAAGGGTTGTACAACTTCCATTTCAATCTCAAGTGTAGGGTGCAAAGGATCTTCAGGTAAAGATAACGGCGGAATTCGATAGAGGCTGATACCAGTTGAGATATCAACCCAGGCTAAGTCTAACAGCTTATTATTTGAATTCAACACACCATTGAATTGAAATAGAGGCATACCTAGAAGAGAGCTAATAAAATCATACTGACCGATAGGAATCAAACAGTTAGAATCGCTACAATTTATCCAACTGACATGAGGTAAATTAAAATCACCAAGAACAACTAGGCGATCATTGTCTCGTAACCGCGTGTGCAGATTACGTATAGCTAAAAAGTGATGATCATAAACACGTATGTCAGAACGAGGTGGTATATACGAACAAGAAATGAATAAACAGAAATTGCCCAAGGAGAGTTTAACGGATATGAACTCTATATCATATGTATTGTCATACACGAGCAACTCAGCGGAAATGCTTGAGGCAACAGCAATGAGGACTCCGCCTGCTCTGGACGGACGATCACACCGAAAAACGACATAATCATTTGAGAAAAGCTCAGCATTAAAATTGTCAGGTTTCAGCCATGTCTCCGTGAACGCAATAACATGTGCTGTAAAAGCAAAACTATTAATAAAAAAAGTATTTAGTTTAGAACGTAAGCCCCGAACATTTTGATACTGAATTGTTATTTTTGAGTAACAGTCGCAGTATTGCCGATCAAGTTTTTTGAATTCGAGCGAATTGGACGTTCAACCTTAGACCTTGGGGAATACAAATGTACCACCGAATGTTCAGGCCAAAACGATTGCTCAAGAACCCTGTCAACAAACATGTCAGGGACAGAGATCTTAAAGGAGGAAATATCCCTCACATACTTAAAGTTAAACTTATGTACGCTAATGTTATTCTGATCTAAAAGACTAAGTTTAACATAAACATAATTAACAATATCAGGTTCAGTTAGAGATGCGTGCAACCGTGACACAAAAATTGAACGACGAGGTGGCACAGCAGTCACCAACCTAGAAACAGCAGGAATCACACTAGAATTTCCAGAAGAATGTTGTTGTATATCAGCCGTATCGTTGTTAACATTATGGCTATTGACGGAGGCAACATTCAAATCACGAACTGGGGAACCGCCAGAAGGCGTATTCGCTAAAGTGATATTGTTGTTTTTATTGTTATTTCTACTCCTAACAGCAGGCGATTTAGTTGAACGGCTGGGCATATTTGGTTTAGCCATAACATTGTTATTAACAGCAGACATATCAAAGTTATTAACAGCATCATTTACAGAGGCGACCGTAGCGACAACTGTTGAATAGCATAGTGAGTCAACTACCTTCACCCCACTAACAGCCACACTAACAGCAGGCAAGCTGTTACTGACATCACAATTAGATGAAGATGATTGTATGCTGTGAGCACAGTCATTAGTATTGAATGTAGGTGTAGGTAACAAAGTGCCGTTAGCACCGCAAGTAGTTGGTGACAAAGATGGTATACAGCGGGCAAAAGACGAAAAAGCAGCACCATCAGAACAGCTGTTAACGTTGTTGGTGTTATTAGCCACAGTAAAGTCGGCGGCAATGTTGTTGTTTGCAATATTGCTCTGCTGCGATGTCTTTATGAAAGTTTTTATCTCACCCACTTCCACCAATAAATCCTTGAACTTAGAATCGAAGGTATCAAACAGCGATGCCATGTCCATTTTCAGGGATAAACGAATGGCTTCCAACGAGGAAATAAAACGCTCCGGCAAATTAACACAACATTTGCACATATAAACAATGTTACGATTTGCCTTAAAAAGTTTGACATCGTAATCGGAAATAATTCCATCACAACACGCTCTATGGAAACGCTTTTGGCAGAAACCTGAGCAAGGCACAACACTGGAATCATTCCTGGCAAACATAACGTTGCACTTAGCACAAAAATCATCCATATTAAAATAAAATTTAATAAAAATTAATCAGGAGCAGGAGCAAGCAAAAACACGTCTTAACACAACAGGGGTGTATTTGCCGCCCTACTGGACTTCCTAAGCTCCTCGAGATTAGACGACCACCAAGGTGGTTTGCGGGTTTTCGCCGCCCTCCTGTCTTACGCAGTCCTGCAGAGCTGACTGAAATTGTTTACGAGCCCGTCAAGCTCAGAATTGTTAGTCGGGGTTTGTACCCTGTCTGGCAGATTTTTAACAATAATCTTTCTATAGTAGCCCCAGTTTGTTCTTCTAACATTTTTAACAAACTTAGGTCTAGTGGGTGTTTGCGATACATTGAAGCTAATGTAGCTATGGTCCGAGAAGGAGTGTTCGCTTAGAACCTTCCAAGATTCGATTTGATCACTGAGTGCTAATGCGTGCCCAAAAATGTCGGGAGGGATATCAAAAGACGCGTTTCGGTCCCAATAACAAGAATGTGCTTCCGGAAAACAATTATTTTTTAGTAGTTTTCTAGATATTTGCAGTCAAAGATCACCGTTTTCTGTAATTTCCAAGTGGTTGTTGTAATAACTGATGAAGGCGTCCAAAATATTGAAAATATTATATCTCCGGAGGCGGATTCACATTCTTGGGATCGAAACGCGTCTTTTGATACCCCTCCCTACATTTTTGGACAAATCTTAGCACTCGGCACCGGTCGCAAACAATTACCCTGCAAACATATCAAAAAACATCATTATAGCACAAAAACAAAATATAGAGAGCGTTTTACAACTTTTATATACGAGTTTTACCTATATTTTACGAGCTTTAACAAAATATAGCGGAAATTAATCTAATATTGTTTGCAAAATAAAAAATAAGCAGCTATTCGCCAACAAAATTGCAACGTAGAAAAACGGAGCTACGATCGAAGTGTATAATTAGCAGAATTGTAAGTTTCGAAGTTGAACGTAGCGGAATTGAAACGCAGAATACCAAAGTTGCCAAGCGGAGAAAATTTCGATCCAAGTCGAAATGCAGAATAGGGGTGAATAAATAAGACAATTTTACTTTTATTACAATAGCACTAATTTGTGTAATTTGCTTGGTTATGTTTCAATTTCACACATTCCAAGGCAAACAGCTGACTTCGAAAAACTTATAGCTCTTCCTCTTCTTCTTTCGATTCAAGCGTAACTCAGAATGCATATTTTCGATCCGAGCGGAGCGTAGACCGGGAACGTAATTGTAATGCAGAATAGGGGTGAATATTTGCAAAAAAAACTTATTTGTTTTAATGTTATCTATCTGTTTTTAAGTAATTTGTTTTATGAATATATGTGAGAAGGAAAGTTTAAGTGCAATGGGATGTTGTTGTTGTTGTTGTTAGTAGTGCTTCGCCCTGCCCAAAGGGCCAGTACACTCCTAGTTGTCATCGGGCTCTTCTAACGGGAGTCCAAGGAATCACGCTGTTTCAACAGGGTTGGACCAAAGTGATAAAGGGGTTAGAAGAGTATGTTCCGAAGAACACGAAAAAAGATGTTGCGTGTCATGGAGGCCATACCGCATGCAGGGCATGTGTTCGGTATGGTGGGGTTCAGTCTGGGCAAATAGGAGTTCAGCCTATTGCAATATTCAGACGGAAGTTGAGCCAGCATGACTCTAGTCTCCCTCGGAAGGACACGTTCTTCCTCAGCGTTGGGCTCCAATAACGGGGTTCACAGGCCGGGATCTGAGGGATCTGTCCACCGACTCAGTGTGGAGGTCCTTTAGGGCCCGCCTATGGTCCCGCAGATCAAACGGCAACGAGATGTGATGCCGGATCTCATCATAATGCTTTCGGAGATGTTTCCTTATGTCTCTAGGGGGCGGAATTTCATCCAATAGCTGTCGATTTGGATGACTGGGTCTACGACAGTTCAGAAGGAACTGCCTACTTAAAAGTTCCGCATGCTCGCGAACGTTGAGCATTTTAGCCTCTTGGTGAAGGTGAAACTCAGGAGACATAAGCAAACAGCCAGTCGCGGTTCTGATTGCGGTGTTTTGGCAGACCTGCAATTTCCTCGTTTCTTTGACTTTGCCCCAAGTACTGCCGGCCAGTGACTTGAGGATCTTGTTGCGGCTTTGTACCTTTGAAGCTATTGCGGTGGCATGTTTAGCGAAGGTGAGGCTATTGTCGAATGTGACCCCTAGAATTTTGGGGTGGTTGACTGTAGGTAGTGGAACACCATCTACGTGGACATTCAACTCCTGCCCCATCTGCGCATTCCACGTGGTGAATAGGGTCGTCGTAGATTTAGTTGGGGACAGGGTCAGGTTCCGCTCTGTGAAGAAGCTGGAAAGATCGTGCAGGTAGTCGTTCAGTCGCGTACATAGTTCGTCCGTGGAAGGTCCTTTGCCCGTGGCCATCACGGTGCAGTCGTCAGCGTACGAAACGGCGGAGACCCCCTCTGGTGGAGGAGGGAGGCTCGAGATGTAGAAGTTAAACAGAAGGGGTGAAAGGACACCACCCTGCGGAACCCCTTGTCTAATTCTTCTAGGTCTACATCCCTCGTTTCGAAACTTCACTGACGCCAGCCGACCGTTTAAATAGTTCGCGGTCCATTGTTTTAGGCCGGCAGGAAGCGGTGTCTCCTCCAGGTCTTTAAGGAGTGTGGCGTGGTTGACTGTGTCGAAGGCTTTCGACAGGTCGAGTGCCACGAGAACCGTCCTGTGGTTTGGTTGGTGTTGGTTCAAACCGAAGTTAATCTGCGTCGTGATGGCATTCAATGCCGATATTGTGCTGTGATTTTTACGGAAGCCATGTTGATGATTGGCCAGCTGCAGGTTTGCAGTATAGTATGGGAGCAAGATAGCCTCTAACAACTTCACTACCGGCGAGAGGAGAGATATCGGACGATAAGAATCTCCTTGATTCGCCGGCTTCCCACGTTTTAAGAGGGGGACCACAGTCGCGTGTTTCCAGATATCTGGTATAACGAAAGTGGTCAGTGAGAGGTTGAATAGAGCCGCCAAGTACTTGTGCCCCTCGTGGCCGAGGTGTTTCAGCATCTTCATGGCAATTCCGTCGGGTCCGAGTGATCTGGATGGATTCGCCTTCCTTATAGCTTCCTCGATCTCTGCGACGGAGACGACAATGGGCGTGGCTGTATGTTTGTGTTTGTGCGCACGTCGCTTGGCTTTCCTATCCGCAGGAGAATGCAGTATACATTGCCGGCAGTAGCTAGAACTGGCGGTGTCGTCAAACGGTATAGCTCAGTAGTGGAATTCACTAACTTTGACTACGACATTCGCAATCGACATTTTGTCATACCGATATTTATCACGATATTTGGTATTCACTAACTATTTTTTCTCGATTTTCGCTTATTCGCCATCAGCTGTTTCGCAAAGTAAACGACACACAATTTGCAGTTGTTTTCTATGTCGTTAAATAATATACACAAAATTTGAATTTTTATTAAAAATTTAAATAATAATACTATATCCATATTATTATAATTAAAAAATGGCATTTGAGAACATTGAGTATGTTTTATAGCGAGATGAGAAATCCTTTGCACGCATCGTTATAGATAAGTTAGTGAATCGCATATTCGATAGTGCATGCGACCGAATCGCTATTGAAAATCTCGAAAAATCAAACCAATTCGAATCGCTATAAGTTAGTGAATTCCACTACTGGTCTAATACTTTTTAAATCTCGTTTCCTTGGACTCCCATTAGAAGATCCTGATGGCAATTTACTGAGTGATCGAGCCCATTAGGCAGGGCGAAGCACTGTTGACAACAACACCAATAACAACAACGGGACTTTTGGTGCTCTTCCCACTTGAGGCGTATATGTTGATCAACCAGTCGTCTGATTTCCGCATTGAGATTCTTGAATTCTGATTCTTGAGGGTCGGCAGGGTCCAAGCGCCTCACATGTTGTTGTTGTTAGCAGTGCTTCGCGCTGCCCAAAGAGCCAGTACACTCTTAATTGTCATCAGGCTCTTCTCACGGAAGTCCAAGAAAACGCGCAGTTTCGACAGGGCGTCTCACATGATCACATTTACTTGCCAGGGTCGCTGCCTCAGCGGGAAACAAAGGTCGAACGAACCTGCTTTAATCTCCACAAAATGTTTTTATGTGAGAAACTATGATCATGCGAAACGCACTTTACCCTTTTCGTAGGTCAGACGGAGCAGGAAGAGTGACAAAGGAGATATCTGTAAAGTCGTGGAAACCTACACAGTCAGCTTCGTTGAAGTTAGTGAATATGCGATTTTCAGGGGTAAAAAAGTCGAAAAACTATCGGCAAAAGGTCAGATGCTGGTATTAGCAGTTTATGATATCTCCACTAACGATGGTAGATAATGTCTGCCGAGCTGGAGCAATTTATCGCAACTCTTGTGGGGGCGTCCCCGCTCCCAGAGCAGAACGCCTATCGCATATGTGTTCAGATCCTGCCTCCTAGTGCCAGCAGTCGGGGTGTGCGTCGAAGTTTCCGGGAATAAAGCGCTTTTCGCTTGTCAGTAACGCACGAATATCAGAACGAATATCACTCGGAAAACAGGTGGCCTGACCGGACAACCATGGCTTTGTGTTCTAAGGCATGTCCCTACAATATGACACAGATTGGTGAGTGATGAACGCAAGGAGCCTAGTGACCAGTTAAATTTTCTTTGTGGGGTAAAACCCGTTGTAGTTTTAGCAAGGTTTTGGGGAACGTTGCCGAAATGACAGTCCTTGGCCGGATATATTTCCGGTACGCTGCGGTACTGCCCGAATGTCGTGGTAGCGATTCGATATGACCAGTGCAACCTTCTAGGTCATGTCAAAGGAAAGAAAAGATGGGTAATGGGAGGTGACAGGCATCATATCATGTAGAGCATGATGGGTGCATATCCGGCAAAAAACTGCAACTTTAGGCAACATTGGCGTGTTATTTGTGTCGCCTTAGCATATGGCATGATGGCTGTATACACTGACATTTTCTAAATTAGTATTTTTAGTTGTGATTATACAAAAGGAAGAATAAATGATTTACCTTTTTATCCGATGGTAAAGTCACATTCCCACAAAGTGTACGTATAAATATCGACATACCCTGGTCATAAAGAGTATCAACATTACGCACATCATTGATTACCATATTCACCAGAGCATCTTGTAATTGGTATTGGTTTACCATCTCTCCCATATCCGATCGATAATGTTGGGGTGGAACATATTTACGTTCCATGCTTATTACTTCGACGGCGCTATTATCATTAATAATTCGTTTAGTTTTTGACAATCCGCTTGTATTTCCCGATACTTCTACTTTTACAAAGTGATCATTGTCAATAACATCATCGTCATCATAAGTCATGGGAACCATTGTTTCATAGAGCATTGATGGCTCTTCTGCAGCCATATTTGAAGTGTCTCGAAACGAATCTCGTACTTCCATTTTAACTTTTTGCTGAAGAGGGTCACGTTTTATGTTCATGCGACCAAGACCACTTTGTTGTTTAGCCAATGGGCGTCGTGGCGGTACTCTTATACCGTTTTCAATACAAATTTTCTGAAATATTTCCTTGTGGCGATGCTGCAAATGAGCTCGTAAGTTTGTTGTATTTCCATGGTTAGTCAAAACTTTGTGGCACAATGTACAAACAACATTTTGTTTTGTAATGATTCTATCATGCTCATTTGTTGGGAAACCAAAATGCTGCCAATAAACACTTTTCATTTTCGGACTATGAAGCTTAACAAATTTTAAATCCGACATTCCTCCCGAGATGTCGGTCAAGCGGCCCCCTTTATGCAAAGATTCACTCATATTTACTGGACTGCAAATATTACGATGCTTCCTTTTAAAAACTTAGTGAAAATTTTTTTCCAATAACCAAAACAGAAAATTACTATCAACGATATTAGGAATCGACGCGATAAAGCGATAATTTAGGGTTGCTAACTAACTTGAAGTAGGAAAATAATTTACATTGAGTCTACACTTAAACACTTTGTAAATGCTATATTTATGCCTTAGGTCCTCACCTGCATGATGGTCTCGTCTGCTTAGTGAAGCAAACATACAGAGAGGAATAAGAAGAGCAACCACCACTAGTTGGGTTTTTGGAGAGGAAGGGGAGCCATTAAAATTTAAATATTTTAGTAAAATAGTATGTGTCAAACATATGGTAATTCTTTACGACCGCACGTAACTGCTAATACACGTCCAGAAATATCGGGAGAGGTATCAAAAGACGCGTTTTGACCTCTGTAACAAGAATCCGAATCCGGAAAAGAAATATTTTAGTTCAGTGAAAAGTTATTAACAAAAAACCAAAAAATGACCCAGGTCAAATCCTGATATAGGGGTCCGATCCATGTTTTTTATGTGCAGAACACCTTTCCGCATTGGCGGCCTTCGGCCGCGCTTCAAAAAATTACCCTGGGCTACGCCATTCCAACTCCAGGTGGTTGCCAAAACCGTGGCTACCGCCACGGTGATGCCCTTCCGCGTGCCACTTTTTTCTCACAGGGTAGTGTGATTACAACAACCACATGAAAATGACAGAAAATTCTGAACTTTGATTGCAAATATCTCGCAACTAATAAAGCAATCGGATTTTAATACTACAATATTGAACGTGAATACGAAAAACTCCCAAGTTATTAAATTTAAAGTACTTTTAACAATTTCTTAGTTGCAATGAAGTGTAAATTTATTTTAAATGAAAGTTTCTAATTGCAATTTTTCGTATGAAACAACAACTGAGCTCGATTTCTTTCATTCCACATGTTCGGAGTAGTCACTGCCTTATAGGCTGTTCATGCTGAGCCAGCATTTTGCATTTTAGCATTTAGCCCAAAATGCAGCATTTATTTTAGCATTTTCCATACAAATTTTGACAGCAAAATGCAACTTTATTTTTGCATTAGCATTATAAATGCAGAAATCAACCCTGTAACCTTCGAAGAAAATCGCCATTCGAATTCAAAAGAGTGGCAATATTGGTAGTTTTTACTTGGCATTCTTTCATTCTCGGTCTTTCGTAAACATTCAGCAAATATGCTCGGATTTTCAATTTGTAATTTACCGCGCGTGTTGTGTGATATTGTTAAAATAAATCAATCTAATCATGTTTGTGAACGGATTGTAATACATATAAGATTTAATGAAATAGCGTAAATTTTTTCACACGTGGCATAACCTCAAAAAAATGTTCGAACTAGCTAAATGGGGATTTGCTCAATGCGCCAGCATTTTAACTTCAGCATGAACATCATACTCAGCATGAACTCCGATTCGTAAAAAAAGATGACAAACTAGTAGGGGTAAACAAACGTTATAAAGAAATACATTATTGACAATATTCTTACTTACCGCGATTTGCGCCCTTCCAATTGGTTTCACTCGACACCATTGTAAAATTCTAGAAGTAAATTATATTTGTTCCGTTCTCTTGCTAACGCACAGGCTTTTGACACTGAGAAAAACGTCAAATCAGCGGTTGACACTGAGAAAAATGTCAAAAAAAGCTAGTACAGCAATAGGAGCAGGGATGTAATTTTCAATCAAAAATGGAGCGAAGTTATGGAGATGCTAGTCCACTTATTGAAGAAAAACATATCGAAGGCAAGACCACTTTTTCGCAATTTACGCTTCGTTTTCTTTGTTTCTAGTAGCATGTTCAAGCTGAAATAAACAGTCGCGTAAAAAAATTTGCGCCAGTTTTTGTGATTCACATATTTCTTGTTTTCAAAATATCGTTTGTGCTAGAGCTAGGCATTTTCGATTTATAGATCGAACGAATTTGGTTTTTTTTTTTCAAAATTGAAGTGGATCGTTCACTTCGTTCAGTCCTCGTTCAAAAACTCGGGAGGAGTTAACCGTTCGGGTATGAGTTAACTGTTCGAAAAAATATTATTATACTACTAACTTTCCTCCAATTGAACAGATTTCGTCGAGTCCAATATGTTTTCTTATACAAATTTACCAACAAAATAACTAATTTACAGGGCTATTGTCGTGTTTGAACTAAGAAGAGGCACATCATACACTACTTTTCACCATCTTTTCTAAGCGTTTGTACGCCTAATGACTGGAAATGTTATACGGTAAGCGACATAAGGCATTAATGCTTTACCGCTTTAGTGAGGATATCGATGTGTAAGCAGCTGCTCATATGAATTTCGCACGTAATATCTATAACACTTATATAAGTCGTGACACAATATGCTAAAACTAATTAAAACAGGAAAATTGGTTCCATACCGATCTGAAGTCAAATTTAACAAATATTATATTGTTACTGCTTTTATTGGTATAATTGGTTAAATACATGTTTGAGCCTAACACCAGCTAAAAATAGATAGCATTGAACGAGTTTTCTGGTTTTTGACATTATGCAAATATTTAAAGTGCGTTGTAATAAAGCGACGCCTAAGAAACTTGCGTGTACTATGTGAATGTACCTTTAATTGAACATGTTTGCGCATATATGACAAAAAGATATTTGAGCCTGCTTTTTGTTTGTAAACACTTTAAAATGGTAGGGAACTTAGTCAATACCCAAAAAAAAACTATAAAGCATTTTGGGAGGAAAAACATTTTTTTTTAGGTTAGCCTAATTTGAATTCAATTTATTTGACAGTAAGTTTTGCGGCTGCCATATGAATAATATACATCCAAAAATTCTTATCTCTATAGAATAGTTGGAGGATTTTATTCAAAATGTTAAAAAAAAGGTATGGCATCACACAGTTCTCTCACTAAACTTAGAATTTACATAGAAAATCAAAACTCAACAGAATTCTAAGTCAAGTCAAGTAGGGTAATCGGATACACGCAAACTTCATTACACAGAACGCTAAGTGGCAGTTCCCAAGTCAAGTCAAGTCTATGCTAAGTATGCATAATGGCTGCTTAACATGTGGTATTTTAGTGTAAGCAAAGACGAACAAGAGAATTCCCAACTACATGGTTGCTTTTGCGAGTACTACAGGAAAGTTTTATAAAGTTTAAAAGATATCTTGAAATAGTCTTTAAACAAAGTCTACAAACTACGCTTAATTAAGTTACCTGCAACAATAAATATTTTTCAACAACTAGTCTTATAAATAAAAATGAATGTTTTTTTTTTTTTTCAGAGGAGGAAGCATCGAAAGCCTTACAGTCAGTGTGAGACTTTAACATACTAAACTTCCTACCGTCATGTACCGATTCCCCCGGTACTACCGTTAAGTATTCCGTCGGGAGGTGGTTTGAGCACTAGTCTCAACGTCAGTTGGTCAGCGTTACTGTACTATTTCAGTTCTTAGCTGGGGATCTTTTGTTAGATTTCATCATTCATCTAGTCTGGAGTATTGATCATATTGATCAAAGAAAGTCGTTTTTTGTCCAACTACGAAAAATATATATATATAAGGTGTGTTCGTCTAAAAGTTCAGTAAGAATTATCCAGTAAAGAAGTTTTTCTCTCTTCTCTCAGATTCTCTCTCAATGAGAGATGATTGCTAATTTTTACGCGAACGCGAAATTTTCAAAAAATTTGCAAGTTTAGCTGTCAGCTGATCCACGGTTGCATGTCATACAAAATCCAGCCGTGAAAAAATATAATTTTAATTTGATTTTCGCGCATTTATATTAAAAAATGGAAAACAAAGGAAATCTCATGGTCGAGGTATCCCCTGGCACGCTAAAAGGGGTGGAAGAAGGTAAGCTATATACATATATATACATGAAAATCTGAATAGGTACATAAAAATATATTTATAATTATTAGATGAGGAATATGGAATGCGGTTGTTGCAACAGGTGGCAGGATATGATTTTTATGAGCAAATTACTTTTCAACCAAGCATTGAGGCTAGCGGCGCCGAGGAGTTACCTCCCGGCCAAGACTTCGTGCCGATTAGTAAGTGTAAAAGCCCCCATCCTAAGGCTCTCCCCTCTGGGAGCGATTCCGATAATTTGCTACGGCCATTTGAAAGCGAGAGCGATTCTGAGCCTATGGGTTTTATGCCGGAATGTAGCAGCCAATCAATCGAAAAAAAATCTACATGGCTAGATGCACCAACAAAACTGTTGATAGCCAAAGTGAAAGAATTGAGGCCAAAAGCGGGTAAAACTTTCAAGTATAAAAATAAGAAAAAGATGTGGATCGAAATAACTCAAGAGCTTTGCTCCGAAGGATATATTTTCAATGAAGCTCAAGTTCTTCAGTTTCAGAAAAACCGGACGGAGTAGCCAAATTTGCCCTTATCAAAGTAAGTTAAAAAGCATACTAAGTACTAAAACACACCAGCTTATGCAGCAGTGAATTACAAATTGATTTCATATTTTTGTATTTTTCAGTGAGCTGGATGATCTTTTTCAAGAGCGAGTTGCGATCAACCCAGAATTTGTTTTGGACAGCGATTATAATTATTCATATTTTGAGTAAAAGTTTTATTAATTCTGTTTGAATTTTTCTCTTTTTACCATACTAGAAAATGTCGAAGTGACACCAACTTGCTCCAAGAAAAGAGCACGAAGCAATTTGGAGCTATTAATGTAAAAATTCGATAGAGGATCGGAACGGCAACAAAAACGTGACTCTGAATGGAAAGAAATGTGGGAAAAAAGCATGCGTCAGAAAAAAGAAGACGCAGAGAAGAAACATGAGCTTGAAGCTCGGAAATTGGATGTGTTGGCTTCCTTAGTAGACGCATTAAAAAATAAGCATTAACATTTTTAATTAGCAAAAGTTCTTGACTTATTTCATTCCTTTACTTTATTTTTATATTAAACCAGTGTACGAAAATAAACTATATTGTACAGTACTATTTCGTTTTGTTTCTTACTTTCATAATTCAAAACAAAACAAAACCCAACGGCTCAGTTCACTTTTCAATTATAAAATACTTTTTTTGAAAATTACAGGAAAATCAGAAAACAAAACTAAACAACTTTTTATGTACTTATGCATTTGTAGTGATTATAACAGCAAATTGACATAGGGACTTCTCTTTTTGCTCATGACCGTACTTATAACGCTTAGTAAAGCTCAGCAGGCATATTTCAAGTCGATGCATCCTTTGAGAGCAGGGATGGGCAGTTTCGGCAGAGAGTGGTCGTTGCATGCGTGGAATTATTTACAACAGCGTGCGTACGAAGCAGGTGCGCGTATAGTGATGACCATAGTTATATAGTAATAAAACTGTGGTGAATAGTACGTCAAATTGGTGAATTTTTCAGGGTTGATATTCCTCGTAGTACGTGATCTCAAGGGCGCATAGTTGTATTTTCATACCAAAAAAAAACTTTTAAAATGTAATCACATAAGTGCATGTAGCGCATGTATTTTATGGCATATATGAAATAATTTATTTGATTGTGCGGCCTTCAAATTTTTAAAAACAAACAATAATATGGGTCTATATCACTCATCTTGTCGAACAAAGCTTTAGAAAATGGTTTAATGGTTAATAACATCATCGTTTCTTCCTTGTATTGGTAGCACTGCAAGTAGTTAGACTACCAGCATATGTATTTTCAATTTATAAACCTATTGAAAGTTAAAATTACGTACATAGAAATCGCCATATTTCGAGGTAAAATGTTCTAACACCATTGGAAATGTGATTTTGAAAACGTGAAATGTTTGCAAAAATCATGGCATTACGATCAGAGATCTAGAAAATTATAGTTTAATTGTTTTTTGAACTACCTTAGCCATATTTTGATTGTTTCGAAAAATTTGAAAAGTTTATTTCAGGTAAATATGTGTGAAAATTGGACACAGAATTTAACGAAACAACCGACATAGTGATATGTGTGCAGCATTTTGACATAAAAGTATAGCGTTATAATTTTTAACCAACTAATTTACGCATAACTTTTGTTTAAATGAAAAATATCTTATATATATGTATTTTTAACAATTTCTCCTTTTTTAAAATAATGTATACACCTCATTCAATTTGCAACACAATACCCTAAATTGCTGAAAAATAGTTGACTAAAACCCCGAGTACACGAAAAAGGTGAATATAGCCGCGGATTTTACCACAGTTTTCCTACTGTATTATACTGTGGTGATGACGAAAACTTCGCCCGCTGGGCGACGCTGCCAGGCTTCCTTGAGGGTAATAGGCCAAACAGAATCAGTCCGTGAATACGTGACGTACGCCAAATATACAGTATTTTGTACTGTTTATTTTCGTTCCCTGTATTAAACAGTTTTTCCCACTTTTGTCTCAATTCCTTCACTTTGGCTATTAATAGCTTCTTTGGTGCATCAAGCCATGTGATATTTTTTTTGATAATTGGCTGCTACATTCCGGAATAAAACTCATAGGGCAGGCGCGTAGCCAGAAAAAAATTTCGGGGGGGGTTTTGGCCAAAGTGTCAGTGGATAAGAATTACCTGTAAATACACACATATTTATATTTTTATTTATTTGAAATTTTTCTCTTTCTACACGGCTAAAAATTTGAGCCTAAATTTTAAAGCATTCATTGGCTTACACAATTTTTAAAACTTTTTGGTAATAAATTCCAAACCTTTCAATTATCCACAAAAATTCTCAATTTTTTGCGGTTTAGATTTAAAACTTAACTGGGAGAAACAAAAATACAACTAAAGTCGTATACACAGCGAATATGTGTACTTTTCGCACAAAATTCATGAGTGCGCCTTAGCTCGATAGGTAGAGCATTGCACACTGATTTGGGGCACGTCGGTTCGAGTCCAAACATTAAAAAAAAAAAAAATAAAAAATTGTTAACAACTTTTTCGGTTTAAAATTTAAATAATTTTTATTACGCGCATTTCTATGACAACCGGCGTAAATTTTATTCTAAACCAAATTTGGTTTGGTCATACACCTAGACCAGTATATCTGCGTTCAAAGGGTGTTTTTGGAATTTCCAGTAAAATTAACTTCTTTAGACTAATTATGTTGAAGCCAAAGGGCTTGCAACGGTTGGGAAACACTGGAGATTTATCCATACAGCTGCTCGCTGCAAAGCGACACTGTGATGGGAAAATCACCGGTGGGCTTTTCCGTACTAGGGAAGAATAAGTTGATGATTGACTGGAACGGTCAGTCTTTGGCTAACCACTTCGCTCGTCGTTTCAGGCAATCATCATTTGTAAAGGTAACATTTGGTATATCCTCTTATACTATTTTTCATTTAATTCTAATATACTCCTCTGTATATAAACCTCTTTTCCTTTCAATAAACTCATTGGTTTATGACCTGCTTACTAACGAAAATCCTTTCTTTTTATTTCTTTGGTTATTACTGCTTCGTGAGTTCGTACCGGCATTTCCCTCGCCGTTTCCCCCCAAACAAATTACATTATTTTTGAATGAAAGTATGTATATGTAGCCCCAAAAACTTTTAAATCTAGGCTAAAACTTTTAGCCGTGTACAAAACAATATTTATTTTTCCTGTTTGTTTTGAAATTTTGTTTAGAATTTGTTCAGAAGTTACTTCAAAAGTATAGTGGATGTTGAATAGAGCCAGCCTCTCCTGCCCCATTGTACTTCTTAGATAAGTTTTTAACCTTCGAAGGGAAGAGAAAGACTGTACGGAAGGAGCAACGGAAACTGGAAGATTTGCAGCATTTTTTATATATCGATGTACCATAGGGAAAAAAGACACGGAACAATTATTTAATGCATCAATGAACGTGCTTGGTCGTTCCTCCTTTGGGATTGGAAAATATTTTTCTTTTTTAGGGCTTTACGCTGTTCAAAAGAAATCCAAAAACTCTATATAAAATGACACATGAAAAGCTTAAGAAAAATTTCTTGTGTCAGAATCTCTTCTACTTTTCTACTGCTAATTTCTGGAAAATTTTTACCAAAAAGCGACCTGCGCAAATCTGGCTTTGGCAAGAAATAAATAGTTATCGCTTTATTTCATGGAGAAAAATTGAAGTTTCGGAAAAAAAGACAAAGAATATAATAAAATAACATTGAAATTCATATAATGTTGCAATTATTCAACATGGAGAACGGAACGTCAAAATTTCTTGGCTGTTCATGACAATTTCATGGTCAAGAAATAATTGACAATATTTCTTCAGCATTTTCTTTTTAACAGCATACCAGACTTTTACTTTTAACTGTGTGTACTGCTTGGTAATTTTTTGTATTTTTGTTTTAACTTCGTGGTCATTTTTTTGATTAAACTTATGACAACCGTGACTACAATAACTATTTTTGCCCGCTGTATTCATAACTCGAAAAGCAGTTAATTTGAATTTCAACAGACTTGAGTGCGAATCACTCTTGCAGTTATTAACATGCTATGTAGCTGATAATTGATTAGGACTACCAATAACTTCTCTCAGTGTGAAATATTATTTATGTAATTTTATTCTTTCGTATTTTCATTATTTCTATTAATGCTATTTTCTTAACAGAAGTTTTAAAAGTGAATAGAGTAATTATTCTAGTACAGATATTTAATTTTCGGAAATTTCGGGGGGGGGGGGGGGGTTTGAACCCCCGAAACCCCCCCCCCCCCCCGGAATACGCGCCTGTCATAGGGAGCTAACTCCTCGGCGCCGCTAACCTCAGTGCTTGGCTGAAAAGTAACTGTCACCATGAAAATATATTCAATCGATTTTGAATACTTCGACAAATCGGATCTCGCACGTTGTTTCCTCTCGTGGCGTTGATGTGCTCTACCTCATAGTTTTCATCTAAAATAGGGTTCTCGTTAAACTCCAAATCATCTGCATCCGCGATGTTATGTAAAACGCAACAGGCTCTCACAAAATGGCAAAGCTTTTCCATATCACGCAGCTTACAAAACAACAACTGCCTGAACCTCTGCTTCACTATACCAAAGGTATGCTCTATAGCGACACGACCAGAGCTCAATTTAGTGTTAAATACTTTCTGCGCTCGTGTCAGATGCCCATTATCTCGATATGGAGTGATTAAGTTTTGAATGCATGGATATGCCGAATCACCTAGGAGGTAGTAGTCTGAAATACAAACGAAAATGTAGAGCTTGTACTAGTTTTAATAATGAGTTGTATAAAGTAGTACCTCCACAAACTGAATGGCAACTTTTCAAAAATAGGAGAATTTTTGAAAACCCAACTATCATGACAAGATCCCGGATATCCAACAAATATATTTATGAATTTTTTTGTTTTCATTGCATATGCCTTGCAAAGTAATTGTGACTTTTCCTTTTCGATCGATGTATTCGTCTTTTCCTCTCTTTGGCGGAACAATTTCAACATGCGTTCCATCGATACAAAATTTAATTTATATTATAAATAACATGTACTTATTATCTCGATTTTATATAACGTAACCTATTGCATTGGAAAACATGCATTTATTGTCAAAAAACCGACTTGATTGCTCCATTTGCTCCTGATTTGGCCATTTTATAACCTCCGGACTTAAACTGTTGATAAACATTGTTGTAGTGCTTATTGCTTTAGATACAGTTGACAAAGACAAATTGAACCAATCAGATAAATCTCGGAAACTACATGCCTCATGGCCTGCAAACCACAAAAAAATGAGAATATGTGTGCTCGCATATAATCTTTTGTCAGGACGAAGGTTATTATAAAACTCTGAGTTCAAAAACCTGTCGGAAAGGTTTTCAAAGAGGATTCTCGAAATACGGAAATGAGTTCGGAACTCTTTCTGTGTAAGATGGCACTGTTAGATCTACATAATTCTTAATAGAATTTCTTGGATTATGTTGGCATAAAGCCAAAACATGATCGAATGGAATGAAGGTGTTGTTTCTAATTTGAAAGAAATTAATCATTTCTTCGTCGTCGTCACTTTCAGATGATGACTCCTCCAATATTGTCTTCATGACGGCAGCAGCAATTCTCTTATTTCGCAAATTTGTTTCGCCACAGCTTACTGGTATTTAATTTGGTTAAAGGAAACACAGAGGTATAAGTTTATAATCACGAGTTACATATGTACATATGTAAAATACCTTCAATATCTGGGTCTTCTCCAAGAACACGTTCACACCTCTCTTTGGGAGGATCCTTGTTTAATACAGTAGAACTAATTAATAATTTCTTCAAATATGCATTCACTTACTTCCTCTTGTCCTGAACCGCTCATATTCCTGAATAAAAAAGAACTTAACCGGCCGGTGCGCTTTGCTGTCACGCCAAAATAGTCAAGATGGTTAAGTAAATTAAAATATTTGCTAATAACTACTTCGCTTTTGCTTCTTTTTATTAATTTAATTAACAATTGCCACGTTGAAAAACTAAAATTTATTTGTTGGCAAAATCAGCTGTGCCAAAATCAGCTGATTTTTGTGATTGCTAATTTGTGCTGGCTGAAATTTATCCAGTAAGAATTATCAAGTTCTCGCAAAATGAAATGTCACTTTTCTCTCTCAATTCCTCTCTCCTTACTGGATAATTTTACATCGCGAACGGAAAAATATCACAAAACAAGATAATTTGTACGAATTTGTACAAATTATTTACATCGCGAACACGGCTATAGCTATATAGGCACTACATCTACTCGCTTATTCTGTCTCGCTAGCTCTTCTGCCTCTAGCCGGTTGTAGTGGCCGTGTTTCCGGCCCGCATCTATAATATTTCAATATGTTTATAAACAATCAATTATACTCACAACATATTCAGTTACAAGGCAATGCTGTGGGGAGGCCGTGTCCCCAAACTGCTCCTTCTGCTTAAGAACTGAGTCAGGTAGAAATCTACCTCCCCGTGTGTCCTCGTTACCCAAGTTTTAATATCTGGTATACAGCGGTATGTCCAGCGCCCCTTATTGGATATGTTCCATCTGTTTTGCCAATTTTGAATACTAGTCTCACGTGCTTCGGACCCCGAGTTTCTATCCTCAAACATTGTGGCTGCTTCCTTTGCCAATATGTCGATTGGGCACAAGCCTGAGATTACCAGTGCGGCATCGTCTGATACCGTTCTAAAGGCGCTACAAATTCGGAGAGCACACAAGCGGTAGGTCGACTTTACCCCGCGTAAGTACGACTGATACACCATAGCGTGCTGCCATACCGGAGCCCCGTAGAGTAGTTGGCTCTTCACGACGCCTGCCAGTAGCTGACGCCGCCCTTGCTTTGGACCTCGTGCATTTAGCATTATCCTCGATAATGATGATATCGTTTTCGCTGCTTTCTCGTTCGCGTATTCTAGGTGTGTTTTGAAAGACAGCCAAGACGAGCTGGATGGCTCCGCCAGGTTTTTTCCAGGCTTCGGTAGTAGCACCAAATTTTGGCGTTTCCATATCGAAGGGAATGTCCCCTCAGCTAGGCATACAGTAAATAAGTTCGCGAACGTAGACGCCTATAATTAACCTCCACCTTCAGTACTTTGTTGGGCACGCAGTCTGGACCAGGAGACTTGTTGTCATCTAGTCTTTTAACCGCTAGGAGCACTTCCTCTACCGTCACTTCATTAAATGCATATATATATAATTATAATTGAGTATTTGACGTAGGGGAAACTAGTAGTAGCGGAGCTGGACGTCAGGGACTTGATGAACTACATCAAGTCAACAAAGTGGTTCGAGGATGAGGAGTAACGGTGTCTTTCTGTGGTATCACAACGGGCCTACCACAACTGGCCTAAGTGTGCCGTTATGGCAGCCACTTAAACCTAACCTAACCTTCTTCACTAATCATAATGTTTGTATAGGTATAATTTTATTGTATTCAAATATGTATTTTATTTTATCTAAGTATGTATTTTATTTTATTCTATACATGATTTGGAAAAAAACTTTACCGTACGAACTCTTTTGTGGCACAATGCAAAACATGAACATAATCATACTATTTTAATTTTTGCTTAGCTAATGTACATATTATGTATTTAAGAGAAAAAATTGTTTATTAGTCTATCTTGGAAACGTTTTCCAGCTGAAGAGACTGAACTTGAGCTATCAGAGGTATCATCTGTCTGTGTGTCCAAGACTACGTTGAGGTTGTCAACCTCGTTTGCGTGGTCACCTAAACGAATATTGTGCAAGGTAGCACACGCGTTAACAATCTTACCAGCGAAACCGGGTTCATATAAAAGAACCCTTTGTTGTGACAAACAGCGCCAGGTTCCTTTCAGGACCCCAAATAATCTTTCTATAGGTTTTTTCGCTTTGCATAACGCCTCGTTGTATTTAAATTTGGGAGAACCTTCGGGTTGACTCGGTAATGGGGTCATAAGCCACGGCTCTAAAGGGTATCCAGAATCTCCTGTGAAGTTTTGTCTTATAAAATAAAATACATTTTAAAGTCCAGGCGCAGACAGAAAATGAACTGAATACGGAAGTGACGCGAACCATAGTTTTTTTTTGGTTTATCTAACTTCCCTACCAGTGGAAAAAGGTTATTAGTTATAGCTTGAAAACTATAGCATTTACAAGAAAAACTGTTAACACACTTTTGATGGAGAATCACCTCGGCAACAAATTGTGAAGGAAAATTTTTTGATAAATGTTACCACTACAGAAACAAATAAAAAAATGCCTATGCATATTTTTGGATTATTTTTTACCCTTTTATGTATACTAGTAGGAAAGTTAGATAAACCAAAAAAACCTATGGAAGTTACATAAACCCTGTCGCCTGGACTATCAAAAGAAATACCTGCCAAAAATGTATTTCTGCATCCATTTGCATGGCCTCTCTGCATGACTCGCCGCACTGCACAGGAGCTCCATATGTAGGCATCATGACGTGCTCCTGGAAACTTTGCATTAATATTTAATATTTTTAGATTTGGGTCACATATCTGCAAACAAGTTCACAAATAATTTAGTATATGAATACACTAGCTTTTTTTGTGATAAAGTTACCATTTGAACATTTATGGAGTGATATCCATGATGATTTACATAAGCTTCCTCGTGCACTTTCGGAGCCAAAATGGATATGTGGGTGCAATCAATCGCCCCTATTGTGCCCCCCACAAACAAACAATTACATATCTACCTGTTTTTCTGACGAAATTGCTGTAACCCTTTGACCTCTTATGCAATCATCTAGGCGTTCTGCAACGCCTGTCGCTATTGCGGGACTAACCCGGTACAACTTCGGAACTCACATGGCGCAAGCTCGAAGGGATTGTCCATTTCCCTGAGCAATCGCCGATCTACTTTTATGCAATGCGCAGCTGTAGTTTAGGACAAATTATATGCCACGAGCTCAAATGCCATATTTATTCCACTTTTTAAGTTAAAACTCTTTAATATTTAAGTAAACAAGCGTTAGTAATATATTAATCACACCAACGGATACCGCGTTAAATTATCACATCTCAAGACGACAACAATAACAGCTGATTATGTTTTATCGTATTCCGTGATAAAAAACGTGACAAAAGTTAGTGAATAGCAAAGCTGTTAAAATTATGTGATAAGTTAGTCACCGTCAGAAAATGTGGTTAAAAAAGTTAGTGAATCGCGCTACAGTTCTGGTTTTCTTCTTAGGACAATTGTTATGAATATGCCCCATCTGACGGCATATGAAGCATGATCCTGCAGGTCTCAGTGGTTTTGTGCATTTACTTTAATAATGCCCAAATTGCGAGCAATTGAAGCATCGGACAGCGGCCATGTCACCAGAGGTAACAGTTGTGGACTTTCCGGTTGGAATATTGCGTGTACCCATGCCGGTGATTGTTTTGGTAGCAGCGTTAATGCTTCTGCGTTGTTCATAGCGATCCATCAGCCGGATGAGCTCACCGATCGTACGTGCCCCGTATTGGATGCTAATGTGGTTGCTGTTGTCTGGAATACCATCAATAATTATATCCACCAGCTCTTCTTCTTCAATATAAGTTTTGGATGCGATAGATTGCATAGCAACTACATAGCTAATGCAAGACTCGGAACTCTTCAGCTTTCGGGCACGCAGTTGACGATAAACCTCCTGCCTGGTGATTGTGCGCTGGAACATTCCACGCAATAATGTTTTTAATCCAGCATAATTTGCCAGACCATGGTTAAAAACACATTCTTTGGCCGTTCCAGACAAACAGCATCGTAAGGCTAAGCACTTGCTTCGGTCATTATAATTTTTCGCCTCTATGTAGTCTTCAAATTGCAGAAGCCACTTGTTTACGTCGTAATGATTACCGCAACTGAATTTGGGAACGGCCGCGTCCAGTTCTTCGAGATTAATGTGTTTCCTACCGTACACTTGATGTCCCTCCTCCAAATACTCCAGTCGGCTTTGAAGTTCCACCATCTCCCGTCGTAATTTCAACACCCGGATTTGTTCCTCTAGCTTCTCAGCCTCACCCGTGACACAGAACGGAGCAACTCCCCCTTGTGAAACGGCCGATTGCGCGGTATCATTGCAAGAGGTGAGAGAAAGCTTGATCGGTGAAGGCGCTGAGGCAGCAGTGGTGGTTGGCAGCAGTGGTGGTTGGCACAGGAGTCGGGCAAGATGATGCGACCATTGTCGGCATAGCGATACCTTCGGACATAGCACGCTGCTCGATAGCGAACGCAGTTCTGTAGGGCTCATGAAAAACAGCTGACATACTGGCAGCGTCAACCGAAGTATCGTTCCTGGTATTCCAAATGCGGCGGTGATAGTTTGACTTGTGCAGCAGTGCTTATGGCTATAGTAGGAATAGTCTGCGAAATGGTAGCAGAGTCAGCGGTGGTATAAATTGTTTTTGAGCCAACGGTTACAGCAGATGTATTTATTGCGGCGATTGGTTTTGCAGAAGTATTTATAGAAATAGTATGAGCGCCTCGCATAGTGGTAGCAGGTTCAGCGGTGGCGACAATTTTTTCAAGGGCAGCGGTGGTTGCGGCGGTTTTCCTTACTGCGCCAGTAGCAATTGATTTTGCGGCGCTACTTATAAGAGGAGCACCCTTTGTAATATTATAAATTTGGGGGTAACTGCGGTGAAACCTTGCCGAACAACACCAGTAGTTGTTGAGGCCGCATTTGTAGGAACGTTAGCAATTGTAGTAGCAACCTGCTTTGGCGCAACCTCGCCTTTGTTGCTTCTCTGTGTTGAAGACATTTTCTATACTGCAAATTTTCGAATACTTTCCGGGTTGAATAGATTTGCGCTAAAAGGATTGGTGGAATACCAACACCACACCTGAGTGATGTGGACCTTTATATATTTACTAAAGTTTTCGATAAGATGCCACACCAGGTAGTGGATTTAATAGTTTTCTTTATTTTGTACGTCCTTTCTCGATAAAGCCCAAACCGGAAGAGAACTCCAGCTGTCAAAAGCACGTAATGGCTGAACATGTCATTTTACAGAATGCCTTAATAATAAATGAAACACTTAAGAAGCTAATATTAATAATAGAGGTGTTCACAAATAATCTTTTACATAAACTAGGATGTGTATAACATCTGTCCACAAAAATATTTACAAAACACGTGCAATTTTACGTGACTTTACCACCTATTTTGGTGGTTACGAAATTAACCTGCAATATGAGCCTGCAGAATACCAAAAGTGTGTGAAAGTTTCCAAGGTATTTATTTGCCAGTAAAACGGATGTTTTTACCACTCTAGAATTGATCCGGTACCCTACCAGAACTCTGACTGTCATTTGACACAACATCTGATCTTCAGTACTGTCAGTCTAATTGTCAGCGCTCTATACAAACTTTACATCACGGATACAAGGGGGCTTGCACAAAGCTGATGTAAACAACTGTGTACGTGTGAGCTTTTATTTCACTCTAACACAGTGAAATCGCCTTTTAATTAAGCATAGAGCTGTGCTGTTCACTCCACCTTTTTTATTGCATCACCGCTGTCTATAAGACTGTCATTTACTGTCATAAATGATAAAATACTGTTTACACCAGTGCTGACCATAATAATGTCACTACTGACAAATGTGCTTTTTTACTTGGAAAAAATTTATTTCTCTACATCTGAACATTACTGGAACATATGTTTTCTTCTTTGATTTATGTAACTAAAATAAGGACGTTAATTAAAACATTACAAAATTCAAAGGTAAGTACTAAATGTTCGCTATACATAGATATATGTTGTACGTTGGGGTGGTGGCTTTTGGAAATAGTGCCGGCATATCCTCCTCGAAGTTCAGGGAACCATGCTCCAACACTCCTAGAAAATAATTATTTGTTAGAAATGATATTAATAGCCATTAACATTTTATTTACCTCGTAACACTGCATTTTTTAAAGTTTTCGCTTAGAATGCGTGCCGGTTGACAATTTTCTAGGAATTTTGAAAATGCACCAATACTGATAATCATTTGATAGTCAAGTGACAGTCACTAATGACCATATGATTCAATTGGACGAACGATTCTAGCATACACACAATTACATTTGCCATAACATATCCGTCTCACGCTGATAACAGCGACCCCTAATTCTCACTATTTTGTCAGTACATGGTCAGCACTGAAATTTTGAGTGTGAGTGTGTTAGTTAGAAAAATCAGCGTTTCTGGTAGGGTGGTTGTTATTTGTGACGACAATGAGGGTCGAGGCTTGTGGAAAAGCGGTAGAATAATCGAAGCTACGCCAGCCGCGGACGGCCAAGTGCGATCAGTTCTAGTGAAGACGGCTTCTGGAAATTTACGACGTCCAGCATCGAAAATTGCAGTCCTTGACGTTGTTGGTGTTTCTCTCGAGCGCGATTCGAATCACAGTGGAGAGAATGTTACTAATTAGGCCTTAAGTATACTTATATTATAATAACTTATACAACAAAATGCAACCGTGACTCGTTGCCAACGTTTTTTAATTTAGCCGACGTGGTAATAATTATAATTTTAATTAGCGGTCATTCAAAGGACGGATAAGTAAGAAAAGATTGTTTGTGTGGCGAACGATAGCTCAGACGAACCTATTCGTTTGCTCACAATATCGCCTAGCTATCGTTACTTAAAGAATTACCATAACTTTTATCTACGTCATTTCCACTTTCAAGTCAAAAAGTTTTTTTCTGAAAAAAAATTTGGACTTCCCTTAAAATATTTACTGGATACGCGCCTGACAGCGGTGATTCCATAAATCACGTGAGATTGAACAGTACAGCTCTATGCTTAATTTAAAGGCAATTTCACTGTGTTAGAGTGAAAAAAAACTCACACGTTCACACCCTACCAGAAACGCTGATTTTTTTAACTAACACACTCCCACTCAAAATTTCAGTGCTGACCATGTACTGGCCAAAATAGTGACAATTAGGGGTCGCTGTTATCAGTGAGAGACGGATATGTTATGGCAAATGTAATTGTATATATGCTATAATAGTTCACCCAATTTAATCATATGGTCATTAGTGACTGTCATTTGACTATCAAATGATTATCAGTAGTGGTGCATTTTCAAAATTCCCAGAAAATTTTCAACCGGCACGCATTCTAAGCGAAAACTTTTAAAAATGCAGTGTTACGAGGTAAATTAAATGTTAATTGCTAGTAATATCATTTCTAACAAAAAATTATTTTCCAGGAGTGTTGGAGCAAGGTTCCCTGAAATTCGAGGAGGATATGCCACAACCATTTCCAAAAGCCACCACCCCAACGTACAACAAATATGTATAGCGAACATTAAGTACTTATAAGTGTTACGAGGTAAGTAAAATGTTAAAGGCTAGTAATATCCCTTCTAACAAAAAATTATTTTCTAGGAGTGTTGGAGCAAGGTTCCCTGAAATTCGAGGAGGATATGCCACAACCATTTCCAAAAGCCACCACCCCAACATACAACAAATATGGCGCACATTATGTACTTTACTTCTGAATTTGTGTAATGTTTAATGAACGTCCTTAGTTTAGTTAATTCTTAGAAGAAAACAAATGTTTCAAATGTTGTGATGTAAAGAAATAAATTTTTCTCTATGCAAAAAACCATTAGTACTTTTTCACATTGGTCAGTAGTGACATTATTATGGTCAGCACTGGTGTAAACAGTGTTGTATCATTTATGACAGTAAATGACAGTCTTATAGACAGCGGTGATTCAATAAAACACGTGGGAGTGAACAGCACAGCTCTATGCTTAATTAAAAGGCGACTTCACTGTGTTAGAGTGAAATAAAAGCTCACACGTACACAGTTGTTTACATCAGCTTTGTGCAAGCCCCCTTGTATCCGTGATGTAAAGTTTGTATGGAGCGCTGACAATTAGACTGACAGTACTGAAGATCAGATGTTGTGTCAAATGACAGTCAGTGTTCTGGTAGGGCGGAAGAGAACTCCAGCTGTCAAAAGCACGTAATGGCTGAACATGTCATTTTACAGAATGCCTTAATAATAAATGAAACACTTAAGAAGCTAATATTAATAATAGAGGTGTTCACAAATAATCTTTTACATAAACTAGGATGTGTATAACATCTGTCCACAAAAATATTTACAAAACACGTGCAATTTTACGTGACTTTACCACCTATTTTGGTGGTTACGAAATTAACCTGCAATATGAGCCTGCAGAATACCAAAAGTGTGTGAAAGTTTCCAAGGTATTTATTTGCCAGTAAAACGGATGTTTTTACCACTCTAGAATTGATCCGGTACCCTACCAGAACTCTGACTGTCATTTGACACAACATCTGATCTTCAGTACTGTCAGTCTAATTGTCAGCGCTCTATACAAACTTTACATCACGGATACAAGGGGGCTTGCACAAAGCTGATGTAAACAACTGTGTACGTGTGAGCTTTTATTTCACTCTAACACAGTGAAATCGCCTTTTAATTAAGCATAGAGCTGTGCTGTTCACTCCACCTTTTTTATTGCATCACCGCTGTCTATAAGACTGTCATTTACTGTCATAAATGATAAAATACTGTTTACACCAGTGCTGACCATAATAATGTCACTACTGACAAATGTGCTTTTTTACTTGGAAAAAATTTATTTCTCTACATCTGAACATTACTGGAACATATGTTTTCTTCTTTGATTTATGTAACTAAAATAAGGACGTTAATTAAAACATTACAAAATTCAAAGGTAAGTACTAAATGTTCGCTATACATAGATATATGTTGTACGTTGGGGTGGTGGCTTTTGGAAATAGTGCCGGCATATCCTCCTCGAAGTTCAGGGAACCATGCTCCAACACTCCTAGAAAATAATTATTTGTTAGAAATGATATTAATAGCCATTAACATTTTATTTACCTCGTAACACTGCATTTTTTAAAGTTTTCGCTTAGAATGCGTGCCGGTTGACAATTTTCTAGGAATTTTGAAAATGCACCAATACTGATAATCATTTGATAGTCAAGTGACAGTCACTAATGACCATATGATTCAATTGGACGAACGATTCTAGCATACACACAATTACATTTGCCATAACATATCCGTCTCACGCTGATAACAGCGACCCCTAATTCTCACTATTTTGTCAGTACATGGTCAGCACTGAAATTTTGAGTGTGAGTGTGTTAGTTAGAAAAATCAGCGTTTCTGGTAGGGTGGTTGTTATTTGTGACGACAATGAGGGTCGAGGCTTGTGGAAAAGCGGTAGAATAATCGAAGCTACGCCAGCCGCGGACGGCCAAGTGCGATCAGTTCTAGTGAAGACGGCTTCTGGAAATTTACGACGTCCAGCATCGAAAATTGCAGTCCTTGACGTTGTTGGTGTTTCTCTCGAGCGCGATTCGAATCACAGTGGAGAGAATGTTACTAATTAGGCCTTAAGTATACTTATATTATAATAACTTATACAACAAAATGCAACCGTGACTCGTTGCCAACGTTTTTTAATTTAGCCGACGTGGTAATAATTATAATTTTAATTAGCGGTCATTCAAAGGACGGATAAGTAAGAAAAGATTGTTTGTGTGGCGAACGATAGCTCAGACGAACCTATTCGTTTGCTCACAATATCGCCTAGCTATCGTTACTTAAAGAATTACCATAACTTTTATCTACGTCATTTCCACTTTCAAGTCAAAAAGTTTTTTTCTGAAAAAAAATTTGGACTTCCCTTAAAATATTTACTGGATACGCGCCTGACAGCGGTGATTCCATAAATCACGTGAGATTGAACAGTACAGCTCTATGCTTAATTTAAAGGCAATTTCACTGTGTTAGAGTGAAAAAAAACTCACACGTTCACACCCTACCAGAAACGCTGATTTTTTTAACTAACACACTCCCACTCAAAATTTCAGTGCTGACCATGTACTGGCCAAAATAGTGACAATTAGGGGTCGCTGTTATCAGTGAGAGACGGATATGTTATGGCAAATGTAATTGTATATATGCTATAATAGTTCACCCAATTTAATCATATGGTCATTAGTGACTGTCATTTGACTATCAAATGATTATCAGTAGTGGTGCATTTTCAAAATTCCCAGAAAATTTTCAACCGGCACGCATTCTAAGCGAAAACTTTTAAAAATGCAGTGTTACGAGGTAAATTAAATGTTAATTGCTAGTAATATCATTTCTAACAAAAAATTATTTTCCAGGAGTGTTGGAGCAAGGTTCCCTGAAATTCGAGGAGGATATGCCACAACCATTTCCAAAAGCCACCACCCCAACGTACAACAAATATGTATAGCGAACATTAAGTACTTATAAGTGTTACGAGGTAAGTAAAATGTTAAAGGCTAGTAATATCCCTTCTAACAAAAAATTATTTTCTAGGAGTGTTGGAGCAAGGTTCCCTGAAATTCGAGGAGGATATGCCACAACCATTTCCAAAAGCCACCACCCCAACATACAACAAATATGGCGCACATTATGTACTTTACTTCTGAATTTGTGTAATGTTTAATGAACGTCCTTAGTTTAGTTAATTCTTAGAAGAAAACAAATGTTTCAAATGTTGTGATGTAAAGAAATAAATTTTTCTCTATGCAAAAAACCATTAGTACTTTTTCACATTGGTCAGTAGTGACATTATTATGGTCAGCACTGGTGTAAACAGTGTTGTATCATTTATGACAGTAAATGACAGTCTTATAGACAGCGGTGATTCAATAAAACACGTGGGAGTGAACAGCACAGCTCTATGCTTAATTAAAAGGCGACTTCACTGTGTTAGAGTGAAATAAAAGCTCACACGTACACAGTTGTTTACATCAGCTTTGTGCAAGCCCCCTTGTATCCGTGATGTAAAGTTTGTATGGAGCGCTGACAATTAGACTGACAGTACTGAAGATCAGATGTTGTGTCAAATGACAGTCAGTGTTCTGGTAGGGGTACAGTTTGTCAAACAAACGCGGCACGCTCAACAAAACGAGCGTCAACGCAGAAAAATCAAAAATTTTTGATTTTCTTCAAACAGAGCCGACAACAAGTACGTGTGACACGAGGACCGTCTTCGGCATCACGAACATAAAAATTCTGCCAAACCATTTGATCGTCCCCGAGACGCTTTAAAGGCGCAATTTAAAGGCGCTTTCACTGTGTTAGAATGAAATAAAAGGTCACACGTACACAGTTGTTTACATCAGCTTTGCGCAGGCCCCCTTTTGTCCGTGATGCAAAGTTTGTATGAAGCGCTGACAATTAGACTGACAGTACTGAAGATCAGCTGTTGTGTCAAATGACAGTCAGTGTTCTGGTAGGGGAGGCATTGTGAAATGCATTTTCAAGAAGCAATTATAACATATGTTCATTCAAGTTATGTAGATGTCTGAAGGACTAAGTGGGTGGCTGGAGAGGCCCACCGGCAGTTTCTTGCCGTCTTCGTAGAACATGAGCAACAGCGAGTTGCTCTATTTACACGCGGCTTGAGTTGCTTCGAAATTCGAATTCGATATTGAGAAAATCTACATGAAGTTGGCTGTGCTTCCTTCTTTTTAAGTCGTTGTTGGGAAGGAAAGGTTTGTAAGAAAATAATTTTAATATATTTTTTCCATATTTGTGATTAAAGTGCTTGAAAACAGAGTGGTAGACAACTTACGAGGTCGGTGAATAATTGAATATACAATCCAAAGAAAAAAGCGGGTTCGGAAGGTTTACATTAAACGAAAATGTTTGAATTTGTTAGGCCACGTGTTGTCTTTTGCCTAACCAATAAAATCTTAGGTCGAGGGGCAGTAAAAAAAAAAATTTTTGTTTCAGAATAAGCAGCCAAAATGGGTAAGGGAAATAATATGATTCCAAATGCTCACTTTCACAAGTGGTGGCAGCGCAACGTGAAGACTTGGTTCAACCAACCAGCTCGTAAATACCGGAGACGTCAAAACCGTATCAAGAAGGCCAAAGCTGTGTTCCCACGTCCAGCTCAAGCATTACGTCCTGTGGTGCGTTGTCCAACTATCCGATACCATACGAAATTGCGGGCAGGACGCGGTTTCACTCTAGAGGAATTAAAGGTAATAGGGTTTTTTTTATTTATAACATATTCTCATATATTTTTTCCAATTAATTTGTTAAGGGGGCAGGTCTGACCTATGGTTTTGCCAGAACTATTGGAATTGCCGTTGATAAAAGGCGGAAGAACAAATCACTTGAATCGCGTCAGCGTAATGTGCAGCGTCTGAAGGAATATAGAAGTAAATTGATTCTGTTCCCATTCAATGAAAAGAAAATACGAAAGGGTGAATCTACTGTGGAGGAGTGTAAACTGGCTACGCAAATTAGAGGACCTATTATGCCAATTAAGAAAGAACAACCAGTTGTTGAATTCCGTGAAATCACTAAGGATGAACAAAAATTCAAGGCATTCGCCACTTTGCGCAAGGTATGTAAAACTAAATAAAAACCTCTTAAAGATTTTGACTTAATTTCCAAAGAAACAATTGACATTCATCCTTTTGCTGATAACATGCCTATGGGTATTTTAAGTTGTATATCCATGCCTCGTAAACTTGCATACACTGTGAACGTTGTATACGTTTTGTGCAATTTACGAGGATTAAATTGAAAATACTAAAGAAATGAACCGATTCGGTATATTCGTATATCAGTGGTGCACACCAGAGCTCCAAGGTTTTCAAACACCAAAACGTGTTTAAGAAAGTGTTTTAAATTTGGGTTTTTTTCTATGTATAGAATACTTACTTATATAATACAAAAATAATAGTATTGAGATAATGCACTGCGGCCTTAAGATCTATTGTGCCCTCGTATGCTCATAGCACACCAACTAAACCGATCCTACTCAAGAATTCCAGGATAGAGGTCGGTCTATTGTCCTGTATGTGACTGCTCTCTAGTGTCGCAATGCTAGGTGTCTCTGTCTTCGTCTCGCAATTGCGTCGCATTTGCACCGTGCCGTTTTGTCCTCCATATCACAACCGGCATAGGCTGCTGGACCAGGGTTGCGTGATTTTTATTTGAATTAATCACGAATCCAAAAATAAGATTTATCTTTGATTTGAAAAAAAGTTCAAATAAAAGATATGAAGGGCTCAGAACCAAAGGATCTAAGTGACTCCGAAATTGATTTGAGATATTCAAGTTTAAAGTTTACTGCCTTTTGAAAATTCTATGTAAAATCTTTGTAGGGCGTTTATTGTGTGGGAAATAGATGACACTCCAATGTCCGAAATGACTCCCATCTCTTTGCCAACAAATTGATTTGAGATATTCAAGTTTAAAGTTTACTGCCTTTTGAAAATTCTATGTAAAATCTGGGTAGGGCGTTTATTGTGTGGGAAATAGATGACACTCCAATGTCCGAAATGACTCCGATCTCTTTGCCAACAAATAAACACCACATTTCACTATACAAATATGGGTATAACTCAATTTCAAATAAAAATGTCACCTAGATCCTTTTGGTTCTGAGCCCTTCATATGTACTTTTGTTTGTGACTTGAAAATTTTTCAAATAAAAGAAACTTTTTTTTTTGTGATTTGAATCTTTATTCAAATAAAAGCCAATTTTTTTGTGATTTGATTCTTGATTCAAATAAAAGATACTTTTTATTTGTGATTTGAATCTTGATTCAAATAAGATACTTTTTATTTGTGATTTGATTCAAATAAAAGATACTTTTTATTTGTAATTTGATTCTTGATTCAAATAAAAGATACTTTTTATTTGTGATTTGGTTCTGCATCTAAATAAAAGATAAATGTATTTTATGTTACTATCAACAACTTTTTCACACGTTTTAAAATGCTTATAGTAAACGAAAAGCTTACTGAAGTAAGTTGTAGTAAGCTTTTAGTGAACTATTTTGCTTATTACGATTTGGTTTTTCACCAAAACAAAAGATAATTATATACTCTTGATATGGCTTGCTGAAAGTGAGAGAGAGAGATAAGAAATGCATGTATTAAAATATCTAACATAACATAAAAATAAAAATAGTTCTGGCGCAAGCTTCCGAACGAAATTGCATATATTTACGGTAACCGGAACTTTTCGGGGCCACTTCAGAATAATTTTCGGTATAATTCTGGTACTATTTTTTCACCAATTTTTGTTTAGATAACGTTCATATCATAAATTAAGAGTATCTTTTATTTGACTGGAGAATCAAATCACACATAAAAAGTATCTTAAATCAAGATTCAAATCACAAATAAAAATCAATAAATAAAAAATAAAAAAAAAATAAAAAGTATTTAGAATCACACAACGCTGCGCTGGACGTGATGCCCAGTCTGTGCAAGTGGTCATTCAGTCTGCAGGGGCCCCTGACAACCGCCGTTATGTTCTTTCCGCAGCTCTTCTTTATGACGTAGTAGCCGTTGCCCTCCACTCCAGTTGCACGACGCCAGCAGTTAATCCTCTCCACGCACTTCAGTACCAATGAGAACTTAATCTCGTACGAGGATATAATTTTGAAGGCGGCTTTGTCTGTGGCTGTTGTTGTTTTAGCAACAAAATCAATCCCCGAAGGTTTTGGGAGTGTTGTCGAAATAACAGTCCTTGGCCGGATATGAATCCGGTACGCTCCGGTACTCCTCTGCGGTACTACCCGACTGTCGTGGTAGGCCCCCGCAGGAACACCCCCTGCCTTATCGATTTATAACTTAAAACCCATTTATTGAGACTCGATAATATGGGAGCTATATCAATTGTATTATTGGTTGTTGTTTTAGCAACAAAATCACTCCCCGAAGGTTTGGGGAGTGTTGTCGAAATAACAGTCCTTGGCCGGATCTGAATCCGGTACGCTCCGGTACTCCCTTGCGGTGCTGCCCGACTGTCGTGGTTGCGATTTGGTATGACCAGTGGAACCTTCTAGGTCATGTCATCCCTCCTTCCCAAAGGAAAGAGAAGATGGGTAATGAGAGGTGGGAGGCATCATATCCGTAGATCAACCATCGAGTTGCACATCATTACCTTTGTGCATATTGGTCGCCTCTTACGACCGGTATGCCTACCGCGGGCATATTCTAAACCCCTATCCGCAGGCTCATCGCCCTGATCATTTCGGTTCTCATTTGTTCTCATACTTACAAACATCGGACCAATGTTATAATAACATTTCATCTTCACGAAAGGTATAAAAATGCTTGGTAAGAACTTTGACCTTTAATAACTTTTGCTGTCTATATTTATGTCATCGACTTCCATCGATCCTTGCTTTTTTAATCGTATTTATCAATTGTTTTCAACCAGGGTCAATTGTTTTCAACCAAAGATACTCGTATCAATTTTAGCCAACTAAATGGGATCGAAATATCTATACAAATTTATGTTTTAAGTTTATGCAAACGTTAATGGTGTTGTGTTCCTTATTTACAGTAAATTGGATAATAGCGTTATTAGATACCAATCTTGGGTCTCTAAAAGTAACGGTTAATTTTCACAATTTATCAGCTGATATTAGCTCTACTTGTATTGTATAGCGCATGAAGCAATTGGATATTTCTTTGAAAATTAACGTTACGTTTCGATCATAATTAGTTGGCTGCGACTTGGTGCCATTTTCCAGTGGCGAGTTAACTTACATTATATTGTATTGGGCAGTAAATATTCAGTTAAATATCTAAATGTTTGCTTTCCAATGCACGTTGTTACTCTCTTATTTCTACATTAAACAAGAAAATTTGATAACAAGAGTTCACTGTGCAATGAAGTTAACTAGCCACCGTAAGTGGGACTTAGCATATAACATGAATCCCTATATTTACTGACGTAAACAATTTTTTTTAGGCTCGTACTGATGCTCGTCTGGTTGGTATACGTGCCAAGCGAGCCAAGGAAAACGCTGATAACCCTGATGACGCTGGAAAAGATGTGAAGAAATCCAAAAAGTAGGGTTGTTGAAATATTTTAATAAAATATTTTTTTAAGTAATCAATCTTGTCTGGAAGCATTATTATTATTATAAATATTTAGGGGATTCATATAAGCATAAAGCGTTGCTTTAATAAATTTATACGAAACCTCTATTATATAAAGTATTAACTTAACTACATTAAACAGAGGAAGCTTAACGATGGTACCGTCCTTCGGCCAATACCGATTATGGTAATTTTTATCAATACTTCGCCCTTAAATAGTATTGCGCTTATACTATAATAATTACAACATGCTGAAAGAAATGCGTCGAGTTCGATTGTTTTAATTGGGAGTTTTACACCACTACAGAAATTTTTGTATAACCTTTGAAGCTTACTCTTAATTTTTTTGCATCCTCCAGATACCCCAGTGACCAAATAGTTCGCTTATTTATTAAAGATGGGTTTTATTGTTGCTAATATAATTTTCTAAATCCAATTGAAATTGTTATGACAGATTTTTATTTGATAGTGCTGGGGGATAGAAGAATAGGTTCTATTGAACATGTACCGACATCTTTAGTATTGTGAACGGACAAACCATAGCAAGGGCTTATGTTTGGTATGGTGGAGTTAGGCCGGATAAGTAAGAGTTTAACCAATTGTAATAGCCAAAAGAAAGTTGTGCTGGCATGACTATCCTCTCTGGGAAGGTTGTGTCCCTCTTCCGTTTTTTCATGATGTCAATTACGGAGTCGTAGTCTGTTAGTGCGGTAGCGATGGGATCGCCCTGCCTAAAATAAAAACCTGTTTGCCATCCTGTGGCATAGCCACGAGATGGTTCACCACCCTGTGTATTGCCAGCATTTCCGCTTGGAACACTACAAAGATCAGGAAGGCAGAAAGAGACCTCTAGCCTTCTCTCACACAAATTTTCAACCTTTCCCTTTCCACCTTTGTTATTCCTGAAAGATGGAAACAAGCAAAGGTGGTCCCACTACTAAAGCCTGGCAAGCCAGCTGCCGTAGGGGAGTCATATCGCCCGATATCTCTCCTCTCGCCAGTAGTGAAAGTGTTGGAATCCACCTTGTTGCCGTACTTCACCGCAAACCTGCGGCTCGCCGAACATCAGCATGGATTTCGCAAAAATCACAGCACCACCACCGCGCTGAACGCCATAACCACTCAGATAGGGGACGGACTAAACCAAAAGCGTCCAAACCACAGGACAGTGCTAGTTGCGCTTGACTTGGCCAAAGCTTTTGATACGGTCAACCATGCGCAACTAATGAAAGACCTTGAAGATTCGTCCCTCCGTAGAAGAACTCTGCTCTCGAATTAACTCATACCTCCCAGCCGTGTCCGAATTCTTCGCCGGGAGAAACCTGGCATTGTCACCGAATAAGTCCTCGGCCACCCTATTTACGACGTGGACAACGCAAGTGAACATGGAATTAGACGTCTACGTTGATAGTGTCAAGCTACCAACTGTCTCACACCCCAAAATCTTAGGGGTGACGTTTGATAACATGTTCAAATACGGCGCTCATGTAACCGCAATTGCCAATCAAGTCCAAAGCCGTAACAAAATCCTCAAGTCCCTAGCTGGCAGCACTTGGGGTAAAGACAAAGAAACGTTACTAGCTACATATAAAGCAATTGGCCAGCCGGTACTGAGCTACGCGACGCCTATATGGTCGCCGGGGCTAGCTGACACACACTGGACGAGGCTACAGGTCTGCCAAAACACCGCCCTTCGTACCGCCACTGGGTGTCTTCTTATGTCTCCTGAGCATCACTTACATAATGAAGCGAAAATGCTCGCCGTTAAAGAGCATAGCGAGATGTTGACCAGGCAATTCCTGTTCAACTGTTGCAAACCGCAGCATCCGAACGGACGCCTGATCAACGAGGATCCGCCCCCCAAGAGCATAAGGAGCCATCTACGCAAACACTACGATGAGATCCGGCACCTGATTTCCACGTCGTTTGATCCTAAGGTGCACCGGCAGGCCCTCACCCTCATCCACACAAATTCGGTAAATTCCTATGATGGCTCTCTCCCGGTGAACGCCGTTCTTCAGGCAACAACACCACCCGTTGCCGAAGAGGAGCGCGAGCTGCCTAGGGAGACTAGGGTGATGCTGGCCCAACTCCGGTCCGGACTGAACCCCGACTTGCCTATCCAGACTGAACCCCGACTTGCCTAATGTTTGTCCGGCATGCGGCTTGTCCCCCCATACTACTAACCATCTTTTTGTCTGCTCATCCGAGCCTACTCTTCTAACACCCATATCCCTCTGGTCCTCCCCTGTTGAAGCCGCTAGGTTTCTAGGACTTCCGTTAGAAGAGTTCGATGTCAATATTGGGTAAGGTTGATACTGACTACCTAGGCAGGGCAAAGTAGTGTTACAACAACAACAACAACAGACCTCTAGCCCCAGATTCAGGATATACTTAAGGATATTTTTCTCTCTAGGGGTCGGAGATTCAACCTTCGGGGAGTGTTTTGTCATTACCCACAATAACAACCATAGAGGCGCATCGTAAACAGTAACCGGTCGGCCAATAACCCTATCAGCCTTATTGTAAATTTCATGCGAACAAATCTCTCAAAAAATGGGAAACACTAAGGGCCGCTTTCATAAAAGCCGGTAACCGCTAACCAGAGTTTAATTGACGTATTTTGTATGGTTAGCTGTCAAATTAATCGCCGATTAGGCTTAACCGGCTTTTATGAAAGTGGCCCTAACAATTTTCCCACTTTGTTTTTGTTTCCCCATTAAAAATTTTTGGGAGATTTGTTCCCATGAAATTTACAATAAGGCTGGTATATATATACCAAGAAAAGTTTATTTGTTGTTGTTTTGCGACTTAAACACTCATCGAAGATTTGTGGGAGTGTTATCGAATTGATCGTCCTTGAGCAAATATGAACCCGGTACGCTCCGGCATTCCATTGCGGTACTGTGAAAACTAGGTCATATTATCCCTCCTTCCGCAAAGAAGGATAATATAGGTAATGAGAGACATCCTATCCGTAGATCAATCATCGAGTTGAACGTCATTGCCTTTGTGCTCGCCTCTTACGACCGGTAGCTACCTCGGCAATATTCTAAGCCCCATATCAGCAGGGACCTGGACCCGAAGTCCTGCCGGAAAGGCACAACAATAATTTAGTTTAATGACCCTCCCTACATTACTTCCCCTTCAAAAAACTGAACATCAAATAAATTAAACGTATGTAACTCCTTTTTATATGTGTTTAGTATTATCTGTGTCTTTTGTTGCAATTCAAGTTTAAAATATTCTTTATCTTTTCGCACGATTTTGCAAGGTCCTTCATATAGTTGTTGTAATGTTCGCTTATTTATAACCCAACCAAATGCAAATTGACAACTTTGAAGATATCTTGGAACGCAAATTCCTGTATCACAGTTTTTATGATGACTCAAATTTGATTTAATATTAAAAAAATGGTCACGCAAAAGAGAGTTTTTTTTATTAAGCGCGCATTACTTTAGGGCTACCTAGAAATCATTCTGTATGCTGGCTAGAAAAGCCACTACTAGGGACAAGTAAAGTCATATGAAATTTGTGAAAATAAACGGGGTTTTGCTGAGCCTGGTGACAATGGATACTTTAAAAATTCTACAAAAATCGAGTTCATTTATTATTTTGACAAAATTATAAATGGTTTTAAGTTCTTAAGTCAGTCAAAACAATGATGTAGTCTGCAGAATGTTTATACTCGAAAATAGTGGATTTCATTTCATCAAATGAAAGTACGCATATTTCCTAATCGGCAGATAAGTCTGTAACGGATTGCATATATTCAATAGCACCGGTCAATATGCCTTCGAAAACGTCTTAAGGTCGTTAAAATAAGTGAAAAACACCGCTTTTAGTTTTTTAGCCGTTATATTTCGGTGACTCAACGGTAACCGTCCTCGGAACTACAAACAAATTTTTACATTATTTATAAAATAAATACATCTATCTATGTTAACAATTATTAAAATATCACAGAGTAGGTACAGTTAGTTCACGTCCGTTTGCTGTAATGCAGGTAAATATGCGCGCATTGGTCTGCATCTTTTTTGTAGCTCAGTCTTACATATCGCACCCTAAATCAAAAACAGTCACAACTGAAAATTTTTTTAGGCCGCTTTCTTGGCATAGATTGCCTAATAAAAAGTAGTGCAGCCAATACATACAATATTTTTCTTTTTGACTATTATCGTTACTCTTTAAAGAACACAGTGATGTCATGTTTTTAAAAATCAAATCATTTTTGTGCGATCCAGAAGCAATTAACTGAAAGTTACTCGGATTTTGAGTTGTGACTCTTTTTGATTTAGTGTGCGATATGTCGGTGGGGATCGAAATAATATTTAGCATTTCCAGTGTTAGCCGTTCATTTTATGGTTGCTCTTGTTGAATTATTGTCGCTTCTTCCAAATTCGGTGTGTGTCCACTCTCAGCACAGTGGGCCATAAGTGCTGTTTTTTGAAAAATAGAATTTTCACAATTTTAATGTCCGATTTATGTTGCGCCAATCTAGTATTTACCTTAAATTTCGTTGTTCTAACGTAGATTTTATTGCAAGGCTGGCCCGTTTTACCTTGGCACATTATTTTGTAAATAACACTGCTCTTTTCCAATGTGGTTACTTTTGATTTTCTTTTGTTAAATAGTGTTTTTTATTTTATTTGAAGGCTTTTTGGCTGGTTTTATTTTTTCTCCATTATGGGACATTCCAGCCAAAAGAGGAAAACGACATAACATTTTAAATGCTACTAATCATTCCTATTTATTCAGTTATCTGTAACTTAATGTGTATATTTTCTTCATATGTTAACAGAAATATAGAAAAATATGTAAAAACCCAAAATTTTTGTCCTTATAACTTTGACTTCACATCTTACTATTTTGCGGAAAAAGTTTGGTCATGTTTGCATTGCTGCATTAGCTATATTTTTATTTATAGAAAAAAATGTGCTAGTCATTCAAGTAAAGCAGAGAAAAATTAAAATAATTGCATAACATAAAATAAAAAAAAGGTATATGATTTTTGTGTATATCTTCATTAAATTGATTCAAAGGAGTCATTCCCAGGAGTCACACGAAAAGGCATACAAATTGGTCTGATAACCTTAGGAATGACCCTATGAAACCAGATATTTCTGGAAGTAATGATAAAGAGGCTGTTCACCGTCTAAATACATTTTTTGAGTTAAAAGTGTCATGCTATGGTTTCTAAACTATTTTGAAATGTGTCCCAGGAGTCGCACGAGTCTAAACTCTTATGTATTATTCAGATGAATTTTTTTTTTGAATTGTTTTTAGTTTTTATTATATAGTTTTAAATAGTTGTTTCGAGAGATGTTGAATTCGACTTGTTTTTAATAAATATTTAATCAGAATTTTGAAGTAAATATATATATTATTTTGCCTTCACTTTATTTTATTTCATTTAATTGGCTTGGTTTCAATTCTGCTGGGAGGAATTTATGAATAACTTGGTCAAAAAGGGTTGAAACAATAATAAAACTGATTTCAATAATCTGGTATATTACACATTTCGCACTTGTCCCAGGAGTCACAAAGACTTGTCCCAGGAGTCACAATTTAAATATTTAAAAATAGTTTATTGAATTTGAATATATACACCGTGGCGACTAATAACTGTTACCTTATTTTAAAGCTCTATTTGTCACAAGACGTTAGGATAAACTTAAAATTTTATTCAGCTTTGCTTTAAGTGTCATTTCTGTAAACTATTAATGAATTGGAAAATTACATTATTCAGCGTAGAACAGTTTAAAATAATGGACGCAAAACGTGAGCTTGTCGTTAAATTATATTTGCAGGGCATGCAGCCAAGTGAAATTTTAAAGTCACTCAAAAAACTTAGTGTCAACAAAGTCTTCGTTTATCGAACAATTTCGAGATATAACAAAACTGGGAGCTTCCAAATAGCAAAAAAACCAGGCCGTAAACCTACCGTTAGAACTCCAGGAATGGTAAAGAAAGTACGGGAGCGAATACGTAGAAAATGCGCAACTTCGGCAAGAAAGATCGCCAAAGATATGGGTGTCTGCCATAAAACTATCCAAAATGTTATTAATAAAGATTTGAATATGCGAGCTTTCAAAAAAAAGCGAATTCATGGTCTGACTGATAATCAGCGGAAAATGAGAAAAGAAAGAAGTGGCCAGCTCCTTCGGCAACACGCTGACTGTGAAATTCTTTTTTCCGACGAAAAGTTGTTTTTATTGCAAGATAGTCATAACGCTCAGAACGACCGCATATATGCTACAAGTATGGCCGATATCCCCAAACATAAAAAAGCAATTGAACGGTATCAAAACGTTTCGTCGGTTATGGTATGGGGTGCGATTTCCAAAAAAGGCAAACTTCCCCTTCTTTTCATCGAAAAGGGGGTAAAAATTAACTCGGCTTACTATTTGGAAGAGGTTTTGAAAAAGCATATGTTGCCGCACGCCAAAAGCTTATTTGGGAGTACATCATTTTGTTTCCAGCAGGATTCCGCCCCAGCTCATAAAGCAAATATTGTGCAGAGCTGGTGCAAAGACCAAATTCCGTGTTTTATTTCCTCGAATGAATGGCCTCCCTCTTCACCGGATCTGAACCTACTGGATTACTGTGTATGGGGCTACATGCTGGATAAAATGAAGAACATAAAACACCTGAATATGGAACAATTTAAGAAACGCTTACAGAAGATATGGACAGAAATCCCCGACGAAGTCGTCCGTGCCGCCTGTGAAACTTTCCCAAAACGTTTACGACTAGCCAAAAGCAATAAGGGTGAAAGATTTGAAATTAATGATTAAAATATTTTCAAAATACTTTATAAAATTAGAATAATATCATTTTGTTTCAAAATAAATAATGGTCTCTGTTAATTTTAATAAAATGTTGGTAACAGTTATTCGTCGCCACGGTGTAAAATATTTTTATAGAATATGGTACTATGCAGTATGTTTTTTCGACCATATACAAATTGTAGGTGAAAGTTGAATAGTTGAGCTAAAATTCGTATTCGTGCTCACAAAGATGCAACAAAGGGCTTTTTCGGTGTCCCAGGAGTCACACTCAGTTTCTTAGTAAAAAGGCTAAAAAGGCCGAACTCTCATTCATTTAAGAGTTGACCGGCCAATGGAATTGTTAACTAAACAAGTGGCATAAATAAGTGTGGATAGATGTATGTATGTGTGTTTGGTCGTTCAAGTGCCGCACACCTTATGCATACCTCCCACTTGAAGGCTTGACAAACGGAAGGCCAATAAATAATGTTCGACATTGTCCTCGCACTAGCACATACATTCTGGTCAATATTGCATGCAATACTTAACTTTACATATGGATGTATAAAGCATACAGTTGCACATACCGATTAGTACCAGAGTGCTTGAAGAAATAGAGTGTTTATTTGTATTTCGTTTCATCTAACATTTTGGAGTCTTAATTTGGTATTTTCCTGCGAAGCCTGAATGAGCCCAGTTCCGGGCTGAGAAGCTCAACATCCAGAGCGCAAAGATGGATTTCAACATTTTTAAAATCTCATGTTATTGTTGTAGTATCAGTACTTAGTCCTGCAAGGCTCCGGTACAATCATATTGTGGTACAAGTTCGACTGCCGTCGTAACGAACACCTCATCATTCGCTACAGCGTTACCATAAGTTTTTTTTTAAATCTATTTAAAATGCTAATGCACAATGAGTTGCTTTGCGGAAATGTATGTAGTTACGGTTACGCTAATGTTTCACTTTAACCGTTTTAATGCAGATAAGAATTAAAATAATATCTAATATTAATGAAAAGTTGTGGTCGGCAACCAATCTCTTAAGATGCTTGTCGCTCAATTTTTCGCAGAGGTAAAGATAAATGCAGTTGATTCCATACAAATCGCCAATATGCACTTACTCACTTCCGTTTTCTCCTTTTTAGTGCTTCTCATTTGTAAAAGATGAAAATCAACATGAGTGGGCGCACGCTCAAACCAGTTAGTAATTGTGGATAAGACCACCAAAAGGAATATAAAGATTTTATAGTTAGTATGTAGATTTGAGAGGATATGTTATATTGAAACTGTTTTTCACAATGCTAATATACATATACTCGTACATATGTACATAGATGTAATTTTTCATTCAAGTTAAGGCTAAAATTTCAATTGCAAGAAGAACTGTAAAGACGCATACATATATGTACATACATACTCGTACATAGGAATGTTGCGGATAAGCAATTTTTGGGATTTTGTGTTGGCGACATTGTGAGGAAGAAAATAAATGGAAACCCACTGTTTTTATTATCTCCTAAATGGTTTTATTTGCGAATGGAGAGCGGTTTTTGAAATAGCAATATCCCTGAAGTCAACTGCCAATCTGGTTAGCAAACAGTCTAGTTCATTGACTAGAATTTTGAGGGAATATTTTCACCAGTCCAAGCGACTTCAACAACAACAACCCTCCCAAACTGCAGATATATATATACATATATAACATATGTACATACATACACGAGCGATTCAGTATTCGGACGCAATCGTTTTTTCAACAACGCTGTTCAAAATTTTCATTTTTTTTTAACGTATTTGTGTTCTAAGTTTTCAATGATTAATTAAATGAAATATAGTTTTAATAGTGAAATTACTATGCTTCGCAGAGGGCCAGTGTTATTTCCTCCAAATCAACAAAGAGGCGGAGGACTTGTTGTACCCAGAGTTCGGGAAGATGTCTTGGGGCGTTGGAAGTGTTTTCCTACGCCTCAGGAAAAGAAATCCGAAAGACGGCAACCACAACACGATCGAAGCAGGGGAAGTCGAGAAGAACTCGAGAGCCTGAGGATCGTGGAAGGCGATGGAGGGACGAAGGTGATGGAGGTGGAGGGGGACAATAACATTGATGATGTTAAGAGTACTTCAGATAAACCTACATCACAGTAAAGTAGCTTCGAGCGAGCTTCTCCTGGCGCTAGGGGAGAAGTCGTTCGATGTGGCGCTATGGCTCTCTGCCGGAGGAAGGGTATCTGGACTTAACGCACCTGGCTTCAAGACGTATCACGCTAACGTGGAAGGTAGGATTAGAGCAGCTGTTATGGTAAGTAAAACACTTAACTCATATTTGTTGTTTAATTTCAGTACTGAAGACCTTGCGGTAGTTGCGATAGAACGAGGAACGGGGGACGCTCTTGTAATAGCATCCTGCTACATGGCGCACGATGCTGACGCTCCCCCGCGTGAGTTAGAGATGCTGGAGACAGGCTACAGGCGCGTAGGGCGGAATATCGTCATTGGCGCGGATGCGAATGCACACCACCATGTGTGGGGGTGTGAGGACATTAACGAACGGAGTGAGTCGCTCTTTTGTTTCTTACTCCAAAGTAGTTTACAAGTAGTTAATAGAGGGAATACTCCCACATACGTGGGACCAACGTCCAAAAACGTGTTAGATATCACTCTTTGTTCGGAACCAAGTACAGCCATATCCGACTGGAGGGTCCTAAACAGACCCTCCTTCTCTGATCATGCGTACATTGGTTATAACATAGCTCTAAGTACAGTTAAAGGGGGGGAACTCTTTAGAAAACCCAAAACAACAAATTGGACCCGTTTTCAAGGGTATCTGAAATCAAAGCTTCGGCAACCGGAGACGATTAGTAATGTTGAGGATCTGGAGAAATCCACAGAAATCCTAACAACGACACTAACAAAAGCATATAAATTAGCCTGCCCCCTCAGGAAACCCAGAAACAAAACGAAACCACCATGGTGGAGTAAAGAGCTGGGTGCCCTAAGGAGACAGACTAGAGACTTATTTAAGCTGGCAAAGCTAGCGGATTCAGCTGAGTGCTGGGACGAGTACAGGGATCTTCTAAAGATGTACAAAAAAGAAATTCGTATAGCAAAAAGAATCTCTTGGCAAAAGTTCTGTGGTGATATGGAAAGTTCCAATGAGACTGCGAGATTGAGAAAGGTTCTTTCGAAGGGCGTACAAGTTCAGGGCCTTATTAAAAAGGAAAATGGGGAATGGGCGCGTAATAGTGCAGAATCCCTCGAATCACTCATCAATGCTCACTTCCCATCAGAAGAATGCATTGACGAACAAATAAATAGCATAGGCTCACCAATACAGGAGCGTGCTACTGAAGGACTGATAACACTTTCCAGAATCAAGTGGGCAATAAACTCGTTTTCCAAGTTTAAGTCCCCAGGGCCAGATGGGATCTTCCCCGCCATGCTCCAAATGGCCGGAAAGAGAACCATGGAATGGCTTAGTGTAATATTCGAAAGCTGCATAAGGCTGAGCAGCCACATGTACACTGGAGACTACAGGACAATTAGTCTGACGTCATTTTTACTAAAAACCCTCGAGAGGTTAATAGACACTCACATTAAATTAAATGTGAAGGAGGATTTAATTTCCAATACCCAACACGCATACACCAAGGGCAGGTCTGTGGACACAGCTCTGCATAGGGTCGTTATGCACATAGAGAAAGCCCTAGAACATGGGGAATTTGCAATAGGTGCCTTCCTAGACATAGCAGGAGCTTTTAACAACCTTTCAAAGCGAGCCATAATGGACGGACTACGACACATTGAGGTGGATCCCGCCTTGGAAAATTGGATCGGCTGCATGCTGGGGTGCAGGAAGATCACTTCCAGTTGGGGCGGTCACGAAACCACAAGAGTAGTACATAGACGCACCCCGCAGGGTGGAGAACTATCGCCGCTGCTGTGGAACCTTGCCCTTAACAAACTGCTCAAGCAGTTCGAAGGGGGGCCAGCAAAACTGACAGCATATGCAGATGACGTCTCAGTCATAATCACCCCTATTCTGCATTTCGACTTGGATCGAAAATTTCTCCGCTTGGCAACTTTGGTATTCTGCGTTTCAATTCCGCTACGTTCAACTTCGAAACTTCCAATTCTGCTAATTCTGCACTTCGATCGTAGCTCCGTTTTTCTACGTTGGGATTTTGTTGGCGGATAGCTGCTTATTTTTTATTTTGCAAACAATTTACGATTAATTTCCGCGATTTTTTGTTGAAATTCTTAAAATTTAAGTAAAACGCGTATGTAAAAGTTGCAAAACGCTGTCTATATTTTGTTTTTGTGCTCTAATGATGTTCTTTGATATGTTTGCAGGGTAATTGTTTTCGACCGGTGCCGAGTGCTAATATTTGTCCAAAAATGTAGGAAGGGGTATCAAAAGACGCGTTTCGATGCCAGGAATGTGAATCCGCCTACGGAGATCTAATATTTTTGGACGCGCATTAGCATCGGCACCGGTTGTAAACAATTACAAATTGGACTAGCATTCAAAACACCAATCTCACAATATTACTACTGAAATTAAAACTAAGGTAGTGGATTTGACTTTGCCATTATATCCAACGTGCACCGGCGGCCACTCCACAGCACCCACTTATACTCGGTAAACTTCTTTGTCAGTTCCGGGGTGGCCAATGTCTTCCTACAGCGAAAAGTACCACCTGCGGTCAGACTTAACCCTGACATGTCTAATGTTTGCTCGGCGTATGGTGTGGCCCCACGATGCGACGCCAACCATCTGTGTACCTGGTCGACAAAGCGCACTCTTCTAGCACTAACTCTATGGAAAATACCAGCTACCTACTGACGATGTGGTAACATCCACCAACAGTGTCCTCTTGCTTTTTGTTGGTCCTTTGTTGTCTGCTACAATCAGTCAATTGATCTATAAAATTTCACTCAATTTATTCAATAATGCTCAAAAATATACAATTAAGTTTATAAATCATAAAAAAACTTTCCTTTGATTTCAAAAGTAATATTTTTGTGTAATTTAAATTGCTTTGTTATGTTTCAATTTCACACATTCCAAGGCAAACAGCTGACTTCGAAAAACTTATAGCTCTTCCTCTTTTTCTTTCGATCCAAGCGTAACTCAGAATGCATATTTACGATCCAAGCGGAGCGTAGAGCGGGAACGTAATTGTAATGCAGAATAGGGGTGAATAAGCGGGAAATGTCTATCGACGCTCAGCTCGCTGATGAACCAGGCGCTTAAAGTCATCCATGACTGGGCCTGCGAGGTTGGGCTGAGCACAAATGCTGATAAGACAGACCTAATATTATTTACCAGAAAATACAAAGTACCAAGTTGGGTGAAGCCAAAATTAGGAGATGTGGTATTAGAACCGAAGGTTAGTACCAAATATTTAGGTATTATACTGGATAGCAAGTTGAGTTGGAAGCTCAATGTACAAGAACGGTCGAAAAAGGCCTCAGCAGCCCTGTATATCTGTAAAAGGATGCTGGGCTGCACTTGGGGTCTTTCGCCTGCCTTGTCTTATTGGGTTTTCAACGCGATTGTTAGACCAATTTTATTCCATGGGGTCCTGGTTTGGTGGACCGCCTTAACGAAGAAAACGTATATGAAGTCAATAGAGAGAGTGTATAGGATATCTATGATTAGCATAACGGGTGCGCTAAAAACCACACCCACAGCCGCGTTGCACGCCATTTTGCATCTACCGCCCGCAAACATAACGGCGAAGAACATAGCGTTAACAACTGCCAACAGGCTATATGCCACGGGGCAGTTTGAGTGCAGAGCATTTGGCCACAGTAGTATAGCGTCTTCCTTGACAAGACATGTAGCCTACACGGTCCCTTGCCTGCGCTTCGAAGAGGTTCTGGAAGCCACTATAGAGGCGGAGGGCTGGAGGAGAGGTGCAGAAATGACGGAAAACACGGTACACATATATACAGGTGGTTCCAAAATGATGGAAGGAGTAGGAGCCGCAGTGTACTGCAATGACCTGGTGATCACTAAATCATTGAAATTGCCAGATCATTAAAGTGGGAGCAGAAATAGCTGTAGAAAGTCTAGCGCTCGGAGAGCGGGTGAATTTTTACGTCGACAGTCAGGCGGCTATCAAGGCCATTACCTCAAATAGTAGCGCTTCCTTGAGCGTACTAGAATGCAAAAGAAGTCTTGAAAAACTTAGTGTAGAACACAGAGTACACATCTTTTGGACCCCAGGTCACAAAGGTATAGAGGGAAACGAGAAAGCTGATGAGCTGGCAAAGAGTGGAGTGGCACTAGATGCGAGCAACAGTATTGACGTACCCATTCCACTAAGGGAATTAAAGCGAAGATGCGATTTACACATGGTTAAACAAGCAGATAAGGCATGGAAAGAAGTGCAAGGCTGTAAAATCTCCAAAATCCTGTGTAGATCGTACGACATGAAACTTACAAAAACAATTGTATCCCTCAAAAGGGGTGACTGTAGACTGCTAATTGGTATCCTTACAGGACACTGCCTTCTGGCAGGCCATGCCCACAAGATGTGTCTTGTTTCCGACAGCATGTGTAGGAAATGCAAAGCGGAGACGGAAACTGTGGAGCATGTCATGTGCACATGCCCCGCTCTATCCAGACTGCGGCTTCAAACATTTGGAAAGGGACAATTGCCCAACCTAGCTTCACTGATAGAAATAGGCCCAAGTAGGCTTCTGATTTTTGCGAAGAAAACATTACTGTTTTGCAAAATAGACACTGAAGTGTGAAATGTATAACAAGAGGTCGTCAAAGTTTTTCTGGTAACACTACGGACGCTATGCGTCTATGTGAGGCCACTGCGTTGGCCTGCCAGCACAACCTAACCTAACAAGTAACTGCTAGGAATTATATTGCGAAAATTTCAAACAAATTTGTCTGTATTAATTTTTTAGTACGTGTCGCGCCCGTTACATTTTTAATAACTTTTTATTTTTTGCTTGCGTCCAAGTTTTGTTTGTCCAATAAGATAAACTCCACAAAATATGTGCGTATGCGTCATAGAGTGTTTTGAGTTTTATCAAGAGAAAAACTTCAACGGTATAAATGGGCCTACATTGCTCCTATAAAAAATTTGCAAGAGAAGCACTTCTTCATTAAGGATGAAGAATCTGACGGTTGTCTGTTTGCTGGTAGGACAGCAAAATCTACGCTTGTGAAATTTTGACTGAGAAAATAATTTTAATTAATAATTTTTTATTTTCTAAAGCAATAGAATTAATTATGTGATCATGCCTAATGCAATCAGAATAAATATTGAATTAGAATTATGATTTATATTTGGCTACTTTAACTAAACCTTAAAGCTGACATCAGGAAGCATCGTTTATAAATAACATACCCATGTACAGTGCACTCGCGATAATATGAACTAATTAACCAGGCCTGTTCAGTTTTACGAGATTGTTCATATTTACGAAAGTTAACTAAATTGAAAAATATTTTATTTAATTAGTTTTAGGCACATTTATTTTTTATTAAAAACCGCAAATTAAACGTTTATTCATTTTTTCACATGACAAAAATAAAAAATTAGTTACATTTAAAAAGTAAGCTATACAAAAACTCATACATATGTGTTCTGTTTAATTTTTGCAAAAAATTTAGTTCACGTCGAAAAAATATCATGAATTCGCTTTTGTTGTTTCTTTTGTTCATGACCAAATAACTACGTTGAAAATTTCTACTGAGGACTGAACATAAGATAAAGCAAAGCATGTGAACGCAAGTATTTCTCAGCGACGGTTATGTACATTTTATATTTTAATAACTAAGGGATTCGCCAATTTATTAAGCTGTTGCAATTCGTTAGAAATTTTAAAATCAATAGTGTTCATATTTTAGAGCTTTGACGAAAAGTTCATATTTTAGAGTACTCAATGGAAGCGAAACGGTGTTCATATTTTGGGGTGTTCATATTTCAGGGTGTTCATATTATCGCGAGTGCACTGTATTTACTTTTAACGTGTTAACTTCGTTTAACATAGATATATTTTCCTATATTGGCTTGAAATTGAATTATCGTAATGAAAAAAATAATAAATATGTAGTTGAAAGATGTAAAAAAAAATAGACATATCGCACCCGTTACAACGAGGTGTCGCGCCCGTTACACTTTAAAATGTTATTAAATCTAAAAGGATTAAGAAGTGTATTTTTTTAATGCGGAAAAAATGGGAAACATTCTAAATTTAAATATGCCAAAACATTTTTAGTCAGTTTAATACTAAAATTGTACACTGTTTCGTGTGAAAGTGGATTACAGGCAATTTATCAATTTTATAACGTCGCGTCCGTTACGTCGTATAAGTGTGCAAATTTTATATTCAATTGTGAACAAAAAATTGTTGAATCAAATATGAGTGATTAAGCTTTGGTTTCATCGGAAGCGGTGCCGCTATATAGTGGCCGTCACATAGCGGGGGAGTAGGTTATTGCAATCTAAAAGTAATTACGTGTAAAGTAAGAAGACGGTGAAGTTCACCGTAATGTAATATAGCGGCAATCACGAAATACTACGGCCGTGGCAATTTATTCGACAACGTTTTATTTCACCGTAATATTCAAAACGGTGAAAATTCAATCAAATATTTCAAATATTTTTACACAAAACAACAGTTTTGACATTTTTGCTGTTTTCAAAAAAGTATTAGAAAAAAATAAATACAAAGAAAACAAAAAAAATCAGTAATAAAGTCAAAAGAAAATCGGGAAAATTTATCTCAACGCACTTCAGACTTTACAGAAAAGCGGTGCCGGTAATGACGGCAAGCACAGCGACCGCTAAATAACGAACGCTAGATGGCGGCACCGTTTTCCGAGGAAACCACGGCTTTATAGAAAAAAATTTAGCGGTGCAAAATATTGTAAAAGAAAATCAGAAGAATCTAGAAAAATAGCTTATTAAAAAAAATTCCAAAAATATCTTGTTTTATGGCAAGCTCTAATAAGCAGAGAGCCCCAATAATGATTTTGTATTTTTAATGTCAAAACTCAAAGGTTTCCTCCTATCGTAGATCAGTTTCAAGTACATGAATGAGCATGTCTCTTCATGCTCAACCGAAGTCTACAATGACTGAAAAAAGTTTGAGTGAATCCTACATAAATTACAACTTAATCATTACTTTTGAGTTTTATTTTTTTGAATAAGCGTAATGATCACTTTTTGAGGGTAGGGATTTAGAATATGCCCACGGTAGGCATACCGGTCGTAAGACGCGTCTAATATGCACAAAGGTAATGATGTGCAACTCGATGGTTGATCTACGGATGTGAAGCCTCTCATTACCCATCTTCTCTTTCCTTTCGAAAGGAGGGATGACATGACCTAGAAGGTTGCACTGGTCATACCAAATCGTTGCCACGGCAGTCGGGCATTACCGCCAGGGAGTACTGGAGCGTACCGGATTCATATTTATGACCAAATACTTGACATAATGGCGCAGCGGCCTTTTGAGTTTTTTGATCCGCGAAAAAACTTAAAACTCGGAACTTAATTTTTATCCTAGAACGAAAGAATAACGTTTACTGTCGATCAAAAAAATAAAACTTAAGAAATAAGTTTTATGTTTGATCAAAAAATCAGAAAATAATGATCGAATGTCATAACAGTTAGGGTCCCTGCAAATAAGTCATATAATAATGACCAACAACCATCATGTTCATCGGTCGTAAATATCTTGATATAATTGCTAATCAATTTTTTTTTATATATGGCTGATTCTGATATGCTGACTGATATGCAGTCTTATATATCTCATCATATATTAAGTGCAAAATTTAAAAATTTAATAGCATGGACTACTTTAAAACACAAAAAAGAAAAGTCACAATTTATAGTGCCCCTTTACGGGGGCCTTGTACTTTTATTAGCATTATATGCTATACATTGTGATCTAAACTAAATTTGAATGAGCAAGCTTTAAAATTGGATAAAGAGCGCAACAATAAGCCACAATTGTTTTGAAAACAATTTGCTTGACTAGGGTCCTATAGAGGACTAAACTTTGTTCTCCAGTTTTGTAAAAAATCAAAAAATAGTGGTCACGTTAATTAACATACATCTTAATTCACATCCCAGCAAACATTAAGGTTAGAGGACGATTAGAAAACGACTCGAATTCTATGTTATTCTCTAAGGTAAAAGGTTAGAGAACGATTTGTGAAACTGTCGCGAATTATAGCATTCTCGACAAAAAGGGGACTTAGTTCTCGATATCGAGAAAAAGGTTAGTTATCGATTCGAATTCTAACGTGAAATTCTAATGGGATTCTAATGAGAAATTTCTAACTGAAATGAAATGAAATCCAATTGTTCTTGTTTAATTCTATTTTGATAAATTTATTGCTTTAAATATGTTTGACATGTTTTAAGCTTAAATATCCAATGGGAATAAAATTCAAAGTTTTTATACCTTAGTTTATAAATACAATACTTGACAATACACGCATCTTCGCTATTCGAGTGTTTCTCTAATCGTCCTCTAGCCTAGTTCTCTAACGTGATTTTCGATTAGAGATACATTAGAGAACTACATTAGAATTCTAATGTAAAACTACAGTATTTCTCTAACGTTAGAGGCTGTGTTTGCTGGGATGTTCAGACTAGTGTCAACATCAAACTGTGCTAGAGCAGCCAATTTTGAAGACGGGTTGGTAAGATTTTGGGTTTAATATATGTGTCGCACTTTCTCATGTCACAACTTTACCACAGCTTTTCTTCTAAACTATGTGTTATTTTTCTTTGAAAATTAGAACACATATAGACCTTGGTGGCGCACATCGAATTTCTATCGGAAGTCCAAAAATATCAAGCTATATTAAAATGAGAATAGATTAAACATGAAATGTCACAACTTTTTTTCTACTGGTTTTGATACAGTAACATTTGGAGCATATTGTTCTCATATATATATGGCCCAACGTTAAAAAAATACAAAAAAATACAATAATTTTTGTTTCAATTTCCAGCAAATACATATGTGTTCTCATAAGGGGTGAATAGTTTAAATATAAAACTGAATAATTTACTTGCGTTCAAAGCAGTTTATGTCATAGTTGTAGCAAAACTATATATTTTCGATATTTAGAATGCATTGTTTCGATATTTGAATAAGTATGGGTAAAGTGGGCGTTAATGGGTTAAGTTGTAGCGCAATGCGAAACAGGGGCTATTTCTTATACCCTATTTACACTGTATACACTTTCAAAAGTCATTTATCGTAATAACGTAAAAAGTCGATGTGAAATATATCAGTTTCCAAGGAATCAGCCATATAACGTTAATCGGGATAAACATTAAATAGTAATTCTATAAGACCGTACATAACTGCTGGGCCCTTACTCTGTAGTTCTATTCTAAAGAAATTTCGTTCGCTTTCGACCGATTCGTACTCTGTAAAGAATTTTCGATTAGAATACATTCGTTGTTCGAGTTCCATTTTGTTCCCTTCGGATTTGATTTTTCCCCTTTCGTTTGTAGAAAATTTGGCACTCTCTGTCTCGAAAACAAATGTCAAAGTAGTCGAATGTTAGAAAATTCTATTCTACAATAATTTAGCAAACGAAAATAAACAAAAATGTAACTTCCTATGAATAAAATCAAATATTTCTCTTTTTCTCATCAAAAAATCGTTTAAGCCGTGGTTTCCTCGAAAAGCGGTGCCGCTATGTAGCGCTCGCTATATAACGGTCGATTTGCTTGCCGTATTGAACGGCACCGCTTTTCTGTAAACTTACATGAACGTATTTCCCACATTCACCTTTTTGATTTTCTATATTTCGAGTTTTTCTGTTTGTTTTTGTGCTTTTATTTTGTGTAAATAATTATTTTTCAAACATTGAAATGTCTTAAAATATTGTTTTTGTAAAAATATTTCAATAATTTGATAGAATTCACACCGCTATGACAATAGCGGTGAGAAAAAACGGTGAAGAACTAGTTTTCACCGTCATGACGGCCGTAATATATCATCCTTGCCGCTATATTACATTACGGTGAACTTCACCGTCTTCTAACTTTACACCTAATTACTTTTACATTGAATTGTTTTTGACAACGTACTCTACCGCTATGTAACGGCCGTTATATAGCGGCACCGCTTTCGAGGAAACCAAAGCTTTACAGGGCAGAAAGATTTAAGCAACCAAATACGAAACCTCGACAGTTTGAGATTATGGTGCAGTATTTAAGTGCAGCGTCGAGCTTAATAATTGGGGGAATCGCTGTTGATTTTTGAGGAATACTTAGCTCGGGGATAATTGCATTTAGTACATACTGAAATGCGACCTTATTCAACCTAAAGTTTTGTACAAAGCTGTAAATTAATAATTCGAAATAAATTAGGCATAGTCGGTCTACAAATTAGTCAATATATTTACCATTTGTCATTGATATTGAGTATATTGGAATTATCCCTAATATCATCCCTAATATTATCCCGCATCATCATCCAACCATAGCGCTACCAAATCCATTTCACATATATTCTATTTACATTTTATTTTGTAAATTTAAACTTCTTAAATCGCAATGTTTTCAATTTGGTTTGTTTTGCTTCTGTTTTCTTTTCGTATTTTTCTTTGAGTTTGACATTTGTGAAACAGTGTTGCTCACCCTTATCGAATATTTTCTAAAGTGAATTCTAACGAACTACCGAGTGCCGATGTGTTTTAGAATCGATTTTTGCTTTCGAGTAGAACAGCCTTTCGAATAGAACTACAGAGTGAGGGCCCTGATATTAAAAGAATCCGAAATCGAAAAACAAATATTTTATTTCAGTGAAAGGTTATTGCTAAAAAACCAGACCCAGGTCAGATCACAAACGAGGGACGTGATCCATGTTTTTTATGTGCAGAACACCTTTCCACGTAGACGGCCTTCATCCGCACTTATAAAAAATAACCCTCAGCCAACCCAACACCGCAGGCCCTAATATGTGATTAGAACAAACACATGGAAATTACAGAAAATTTGCAATTTTAATGTGTAAATATCTTGCAAACTACTAAAAGTATTTGATCTCCGAAGGCGGATTTGCATTGCCGTGACCTAAACGCGTCTTTCGTTCGTTTACCTTGGCTCCAGCATTAACTCCAACAATAATGTCAGCCTAGAAATCAAACAAGGAATTGCTCTTGCAAATAAATGCTACTTTGGTAGGGATGGCCAAAGTTGAAAAAAAACCGGTTTGTGATTAATCGCGGTTTTTTATTCCGGTTGTAAACCGCTTTTAAAACCGGAAACGAAAAAACCGGTTTTTCGAAAAACCGGCACAATTTTAAACTTCGAAAAGAAACTTTATAGAAATACAACAATGTAGATACTTACTATAGGGTTCTTCTCTCTAAATTTTTAAAAGAACTCAAGAAGTTTTAATTTAACAAATATTTATTTTTCAGTTCAAGTTAATACAGTTAAATCAAATTTGTAAAAGTGAAAAATTCTGAAAAAGGCAATACTTTTTTGTAGTAATATATATATGTAAATGTGGGTGCTTGAATTCAAAAAAGGCCCAGTACACATGTGTTCAAAAACTTGTCTGGAATTGATGGCTGCCTATCAACAGTTCTGACTTCTTCATTCGAATTAGAATCATCGCAACACAACACATCATCGGAGCTCTTGTTGGTGTTACAAGGTAAATAATTTCTATCCCAACCGGCATGATTGTGCTGGAGGTGTCCTTTTAAGTTGGACGTGTCACCTCCCAGTTCCACACAGCTTGCATAGAACTTCTTTATTCCCTTTTTCATCAAAATATTGCCAAAGTGGTCTCTTTTAGATGCGGGGCCTTCACTTATAGCGAAAAATAATTCAATATTTACAATTCAATGGAATAGAAGTCGATAGTTCGGTTTTTTTGAGAAAAGATCGATTAAAGACAGTTGCGATAAAAAGATCGAAAAAACCGAAACCGCGAATAGAAAAAACCGGTTTTCTTAAACACCGATCTTTTTTGGCCATCCCTATACTTTGGACTGAGTAGGCAATTCTAAAGTAAAGTCCTCTCTCGACGCACGCAAATCACACTCTACAAGTCACTCATCGCTCCCGTCCTGCTATATGGTGCAGAGGCGTGGACACTAACGACATCTGACGAGGCGGCATTGGGAATATTTGAGAGAAAAGTTCTGCGAAAGATTTGTGGGCCTCTACGCGTTGGCGACGGCGAGTACCGAAGAAGATTTAATGATGAGTTGTATGAGCTTTACGCAGACGTCGACGAATGGACGAAGACGCTCCAGCTCAGAAGTTATACTTATCGGCACTCGCCGGTGGAAGCAGAGGAAGAAGACCACCACTCAATAAAATGTACTTTAGAACAACGAAATCTAAGCTAAAGACTAGATTGGCGCAATATAAGTCGGCCATTAAAAATTGTAAAAATTCTATTTTCTCAAAAAACAGCACTGTGCTGAGAGTGGAAATAAACCGAATTTGGAAGAAGCGAAAATCATCCCTATTCTGGTTGTCAATACTTTTAAGAATTGACGTGATGTTGACGAATTGGTATCGCCATTGTCAATTTTGATAACTATTGACAGCTGTTGATACTCGCCCCTATTACGGTTGTCAACATCAATTGTCACTTCGTATTAATATCAACATCACGTCGTATCAATATCAACGTCGCGTCAATGCAATACTGGTACTTACTTCATCAATGTATTGACGATGACGTGTTATCGATAATTTAATAGCAAAACTACGATCCTCATACTTTTGACAGTTGTTTATTTACAATTTGTTGCGCATATAATTCCATCGTGAAGTAAGAAAGGTGACAGCAATTGAACAGCTGTTAAATTTTTTTTCTGCTTTTTTCTGTTTTTCATTGATTTCCAGGTGTCAAATTGTTGTCAAAGCCAACAGGAATTTTGATTCCAACCATTCAAAGTCGTGCAAAAACATAATTTGGATTTGTTTTGAAAGTTTTCTCGAAATTTTATGTAAAATTGGCAAAAAAATAAGTAAGAAACAAAAGTTGGACGCACACCAATTAAAAATAAAACTTTTTTCCTTTTGAAATTTTTTCATTTTGAAATTTTTTCTGTTTTGCTTGTGTTTATTTGTAAACAAACCAAAGCGATTTGATAGTCATTTGACATTTGAAAGAAAATTTCAACAACAATAGCAAACACACCAAGCTTCTGACGACGCAACCTGTATTTATAAACCTTGAACCTATAATTCTGCTTAAGATTTAAACTTGTTTAAAGATGTTTTTTTTACATTATAAGCCGGAAAAAGCAACGCAAATCGCGGTAAAACTTTCCATCGAACGTCAAGTGTAAATATACGTCCTAAAATCTAGGTAGAGGTATCAAGAGACGCGAAATCAGATATTTTTAGAATTTTGCGAGATATTTGCAGTTAAAGTTCACAATTTTTCTTCCATTTTCATGTGGTTGTTGTAATGGCACATTAGACTGAGCCAAAAAAGTGAAAAAGTGTGCGTACCGTGGCACGTTGCTACGGTTCAGGCAACCACCCGGAGTTGTAATGACGTAGCCCAGGGAAAGGTGTTCTGCACATAAATACCATGGATCACGCCCCGAATTGGGGATCTGACCCGGGTCGGTTTTTCACTAATAACTTTTCACTGAAACAAAATATCGGATTTCCCCCTCCAGGTTATTGTTACCGTAATAGGGGCTACTATTTTGGTATTTACGACAACAATAGTGATATTATATTGACGGGTGTCAACATAAAACTTGTCAACACAGATTTTGGTGACGACAAGCGCTCAATTAAATATACTGCTGTAAAAATTTGGTAAAATAATTCTGAATTATACCTTTTTACATACTTTATTTGTTTAGTTTTTATTTAATTCAGGAAAATGGAGAGAAAAATTAAAATAACAAACAACAACCAATTTGCGCAACTTATTTTAGAACTAGAAAAAAATCCTGCGCTTGCTAAAGGCGTTCCAAAGCGACAGTTCCCAATAAGTTTAAGTCGCAATGGATAATGGAAGTGCAATCAATGCTCTCGGTCGGACACTCAGGGATGGTGAGGGTTGGCAAAAGGTATAAAACAACTTATTTTGAAACTTATATGGTTTAACTTTTTTTAAATTTAAAGGTTTGGAGGGATCTGAAGTGCAAGGTCAAACGCTAGTGCACCACAAGCAGGAATGCCGTGCCACAGGAGGAGGAAGCTACAGGCAATGGGTGCTGAGCCCATTGGAGGAGCAGGTTGCCAACCTTCTTCAATTCGGCAAGCAGCTTAACCCGAAAGGAATGGCTCAAGGTGTTCCCAAAAGTGGAAGTTGCATGAATTGCATTGTTTAAAGATTAATTTTTAAAAACAGAATAATATTTTTGTTTTATGCAGAAAATACTGAAGTATTTTATATTTTTTAATAAAAACAACCAAAAACGAATTACAAAAAGCTTTATTTAATTTGTTGACGTATTTGCGAAGCTTCCATGTTTTGCAAGTCGTCAGATAAATTAACTTCAAACCCATCTTGAACATTTTCAGCTTCGGATGATGAACTGTAGCTTGATGACTCTACATTAAAGTCAATACAAAGATTATGTAAGGCAGCACAAACGTTTGAGATTTGCGTTGCTTTTTCCGGCTTATGGTAATACTTTCCATCGAACGTCAAGTGTTAATACACGTCCAAAAATCTCGTGAGAGGCTCCAACGACATTAGACTGAACTACAAAAGAGATACAGACCAATGCGCGCATACTTACAGACATTTACTCGCAAACAAAACAGTTTCAAACTCCACGCTACAGCAAACGGACGTGAACTAACTGTAGATCCTCTGATATTTTAATAATTGTTAACATGGATATGTAGATGTATTTATTGTATAAATAATGTAAAAATTTGTTTGTAGTTTACCGTTACCGAGTAATCGAAATATATCGGGTAAAAAACTTAAAGTGGTGTTTTTCACTTATTTTAACGACCTTGAGGCGGCAAATCCAAATTATTGTACAAATAGAACAGGTCGCCAAAAACGAGAATATTTTAATATTTATAGTAATGAAATATTCCGCCAGCTGAACTTGATGAGATGGTATCGTCTATACATAGTTATCCGTATTCTCATCTAATAGAAAGTAAAGCGCCACTTAAAGCCATATATTCCTGTGAGATAAAATTCGTACTAATCATTTCTGGACATAAACGAACGTCAGGCGAAAGCAATGCTGAGTATATGTATATAAAAAGATTTTCCACTCCTTTTTTTGGCCGATTTGAATGAAATCTGCAACGACGTAAAAGAAAAATTACTTATCCAGTGCATAGGGGGTATATAGAAAAAAGTGTGAAAATTTTGGATACTCCAAAAGCAATAAAGTCAGAGTAACGATCCTTTTATTTACGCATCAAAATAGTTTTCTACATTTTAGTTTATCCTATTATAAAAGCGTATTTTTTAGTTTTTTAAGCTGCATCTATTTTGATATTTTTAGAGTACAGTTAGGTTTGTTTGTCATAAAGAAATTGTGCTGAATGTCCCATTAATCTTATAAATAAAAATGAATGTGTGTCTGTGTGTCTGTGTGTCCTTTATGGGCGTCCAAAGTACTCAACCGATTTTTATGAAATTTTCACAGTATATTCTTGAGATCATGGGTTAAAGCATAGGCTATATTAATTTTTGGAAAAGTGGGCGTTGCCACGCCCCCAGGCTATATAAAACTACAATTCTTCATAACTCTGAACATATTTGGTCTAAATTAATGATTTTTGGATATGTGTGTCCTTAGGTCAAGATGTATGTAATTTTGGAAAAGTGGGCGCTGCCACGCCCACATTTTTTGTGTTTTGTTTGTACTTCAATAATGTCCAAAGTTTATGGTAGATCTCTTTTAAACTTTCAAGATTGGTTCAGAAGATTTTTGTGTACGATTTAGGCGGTGCAGTGAAATAACGCCCATGGGCGTTATTTCCCACTCAAAAAGGAAATTACGCCCATGGGCCTTATTTCCTTTTTAAAAAGGAAATAAAGCCCATGGGTGTTATCACCTTTTGCTGATGGGTGTTATTTCCTTTTTCGAAGAGAAATAAAGCCCACGGACGTTAAAAACGAATTAAAACAAGCTGATTCAAGAATTAAGTATATGGTTTTCTTTATTTCAATAAATTTTAACATATTTGTTATGTTTTTATAAGGCGGGGTACAATAGCGCCTTGTGAAATAAGCCCTTTAAGGCCTTATTGCACTATTGAAAGTGAAATAAGGCCTTTATCTCAAAAAAGGCTTTATTACACTTCGAAAGAGAAATAAAGTCTTAAAGGCCTTATTGCTCTTTCATTTTTTTTAATGAAACAATAATATTCTAATTCTTTTTGTATTTTATTGAATAGTTACACACAAATTTCACGTTAACCAAGGTGGGAAACGTGGCACGGAAGGACATCAGCGTGGCGGTAGCCACGGCTATGGCACACACCCGGAGTTGGAATGGCGTAGCCCAGGGTTATTTTTTGAAGCGCGGCCGAAGGCCGCCTACGCGAAAAGGTGTTCTGCACTTAAAAATCGTGGATCGGGCCTCCGTAACTATAATCCGAAGGGGGAAAAGCAATATTTTGTTTCTGTGAAAAGTTGTTAGTGAAAAACCGAAAATTGACCCGGGTCAGATCCCAATTCGGGGCTCCATCCACGTTTTTTATGTGCGGGACACCTTTCCGCGTAGGCGGCCTTCGGCCGCGCTTTAAAAAATAACCCTGGGCTACGCCATTCCAACTCCGGGTGTGTGCCATAGCCGTGGCTACCGCCACGGTGATGTCCTTCCGCGTGCCACGTTTCCCACTCTTTTCTCACAGGGTAATTTGTGAAAAAAATGCTAATCAACAGTTCGTGTTGCTCGCGTAAAATCCTATGGGCGTTATTTCTCTTTTAAAAAGGAAATAAGAGCCATGGGCTTTATTTCTTTTTGCAGATGGGCGATATTTCCATTTAAAAAGGAAATAAGGCCCATGGGCGTTATTTCCTTTTTGAATGGGAAATAACGTCCATGGGCGTTATTTCCTTGGGCGTTATTTCACTGCACCGATTTAGGCTATATCAATTTTTGGAAAAGTAGGCGGTGCCACGCCCCCAGGCTATATAAAAATTAAATTCTTCATAGCTCTGAACATATTTGGTCTAAATTAATGATTTCTGGATATGTGTGTCCTTTGGTCAAGATTTATGTAATTTTGGAAAAGTGGGCGGTGCCACGCCCACATTTTTTGTGTTTTGTTTGTACTTCACTAAGTTCAAAGTTTATGGTCGATCTTCTCCAAATTTCCAGATTGGTTCAGAAGATTGTTGTGCCACGCCCCCAGGCTACATATATAAAATTTAAATCATCATAACTTTGAATATTTTTGGTCTAAACTAATGATTTTTGGATATGTGTGTCCCTTGGTCAAGAATTATATAATTTGGGAAATGTGGGCCGTGCCACGCCCACATTTTTTGTATTCAGTGCTTTGTTTGTACTTCAATAATGTCCAAAGTTTATGGTTGATCTGTTTTAAACTTTTCCAATACGTTAAAATCTTCGTTGGGTGCGACATACATAGGCTACATTTGTAAATTCTTTGGAAAAGTGGGCAGTTCCAGGACCACAAGCTAAGTAATATTTCAATTCGTTATATCCCTGAATGTATTTGCTTTAGTGACATTTTAACGTTCTTAAATCTTAATCAAAGCACTTAATTTTTTTTGTTTGTTATTGCCGTTCATACATATCCAGAGTATTATAGGTAGATATAGGATATAATTAAATAAGTACTAACTATACATCTGCTTAGCAGCGCATATTGGTTTTTGTCATACCCATTGAGTTCAAAAGATCCGTTTTTTGAGTTGGACATCCAAAAAATTTATTTGTTTATACCAAAGACTTTAAAGCCAGAAACATTGTATATCCTAAAGCACTGCAATAAATGGAATGTTAAAAGTTAAAGAAAAATATTTGAAAATGTATTTTTAGGGAAGTCACTGGTCAGGCAGAACAACGTCTGCCGGGTCTGCTAGTAAGAAATAAAACGATAGTATGCTTGCAGTAATGATACATGTTAATGTTATCGATTATTTGTAACATTGTTATCGCTTATCGGTCGATAACATTTTTATATTTATGTACATGCATATTAGTAAGTGATGCAACAAATATATCTCTAAATATGTTTTTTTATTTAAGTAATATAATTAAAATAAAGTAGTGAGTCACTTTGGTCACGGTATCTTTTTCGATGCTAAAAGGTTTATTAGGCAAATATAACCCACGATATTTTGTGATATTTTTGGAGTAATGTTATGAGGCGATTGGAAAAAAAAGTTTCTTAAATCTCCCTTTAAATATGTAGGAAAAACACATCTAAGTACAAAAACATTCAATAGTGACTCATGTACTTTTTATGGATTTTTTCGTAAACTGTTATCAATTATCGGCCGATAACATATTTATATTTTTGCACAAATATGTTAGTAAGTGATGCTACAAAAACATTTCCCAATATGAGTTTTTATTTAAGTTGGTTATATAATTTAATTAAGGGATAAAAAATCAACGTTTTTTAAAAATGAAGTAGAGTTTTTAGGATTTGTTGTTTCGGGAAAGGGCATACGTACATGCAGCGATGAATTTTCTGCAATTGTAAATTACGAAGAACCAAAGTCACTTACATAAATCTTTGCGGTCATTTTTAGGTCTTTCGGGTTAGTACCCACGATTTATAAAAGATTATGCTTATATATCTAAACCCCTTAATAAATATTTAAGAGGTCACAATGGGCATATGAAGCTATGTAAAAATTTCTTTAGATCATGAAGCAAGAAGAGCATTTGAAAAATTAAAATCTATTTTATCTTCTGAAGATGTCTTACTTCAGCATCCTGATTATTCAAAAACATTTGAAATAACAACAAGTGCTTCTTCAGTTGCCTTAGGAGCCGCATTGTCACAAAATGGTAGATCTATTACAATGATATCGAGAACACTTTCAAGAACTGAACAAAATTATGACACAAATGAGCGGGAGCTTCTTGCAATTGCTTGGGGAATTCAAAAATTGCGGCATTATTTATATGGTATAAAAAATATACATATATGTATATTGAACATCAACCTCTTACGTTTGCAATTTCTGAAAAAAATTCAAATTCGAAAATTAAAAGATTTATGGCTTTTATAAACCTGGGGGGTTTTATTCTGTATCGCGATGCGAAAGCAATGCTATTAGCAATCACATACATTTTTTTTCAAATGCGAAAGAAATTTCTTTCGCAACGCGATACAGAATAACCCCCCTGGTAGAGAAAATAAGGTTGCTGATGCTCTTTCACGTCATTACATTTATACACCCCTGTCATGGAATCCAATAGTTGTCGGAATTGGATTTAAAACCGACAGAAAAATTGCTTTGGTGTCACGAAATCCAATGCTATCGGTTTCATGTTCGAATCGGAACTATGTCGGATTTAGGTGTCACAGAAACCGATAATATCGGTTTTGCTGTCGGAAATAAACCAAGCAGATAGCAGCTACTGCAACGATAGAACATAATAGGGCACATCATTCTTTACAAGAAAATTATAAGCAGTTGATAGAAGAATATTACTTCCCGGATATAAAAAATACACTTAAAACAATAACTAAAAACTTTAGAGTATGTTTAGAAAATAAATATAATAGGCATCCTGCAAAAACCGAAATAGGAGAAAATCCGATTCCTGAATACCCTGGAGAAATTTTACATATTGATATATTTTCAATTGATAAACAACATTTTTTATCTTGTATTGATAAATTTTCGAAATTTGTTCAGGTAGTACCTATCTCATCAAGATCGATAATAGATACAAAACCTGCATTATTTTTATTATTAAATCATTTTAAGAAAACTAAACTTATTATTTCTGATAATGAAAAGTCGCTAAAAAATCACTTTGGTATAGACCAATTTTACATACCACCTCTTTATAGTAAGATTAATGGACAAATAGAACGGCTACATTCTACAATAATCGAAATAGCTAGGTGTTTAAATATCGAAAAAAATATTACTGATATAACTGAAAGTTTACTAAATATAAATTGATTATTTTAAATAAATACTTTTTGAAAAATTCTAAAAAATACTTAAATAATTTTTAGAAAAACCAATGGAAACAATTGTTAGAAAATTGGGTAATGGTGCAGTTTATGGGGCCCACCCAAAACTAGACCAAAAAAGTCGAGTGGGGTGTCAAAAGACGCGTATTCACGTCTAGATTTAGAATCTGAAAAGAGATTTTTATTTTTTTTCGAATGTTCAAAAGTTATGGGAGTAAAACTTTCCAACTCGGGGCGTGATCCATTTTTTTTATGTGCAGAACACCTTTCCGCGTAAGCGGCCTTCGGCCGCGCTTCAAAAAATAGCCCTGGGCTACGCCATTCCAACTCCGGGTGTGTGCCATCTTATTTCAGATTCTAAATCTAGACGTGAATACGCGTCTTTTGACAGCCCACTCGGATTTTTTGGTCTAGTTTTGGGTGGGCCCCGTAAACTGCACCAGTACCGAAAATTGTTATAAAAAAATGTTTAAAAAAATATTTTCGGTTTTTCAGTTTTCAGTTTTTGAATTTTCTATTTGATGTGAGTTATCAGCCTCATTCTCTTTGACGAACGATACCCGCGCTGACGATATCGTGTGTTTTTGGTACCATGAATGTTACGTTGACGATTATCGTGTAGGCCTACGTCTATCGCCAACTAAACGAAATCAAATGTCAATTTTGCAGCTCTGTGCACCTGTGTGACTTTGTAAAAAAGTTAATAATATTTCATAGTTTTGATGTGCGGTAATACTTCCTTTAGGAAGCAACTGTCAAACACGTCCCTTCTTTGAGGCAATCTTCCTCTATTCCCCCTCGAAGGCAACCTTACTGGCTCCAAACATTGGTGCTCCTCTCGTCAGTTCAACATTTGCTTCCAGCTCGTTTACAAGCACTCGAAACTGGATGCTAGGATTCTTTTTGGAATCTTTTAAAACAAATAAATATCAATAATTAACAAAAATAGTGGAAAATTGAATAATAATACTTACTTCTTTTGTTTGCGGCTTCCATTTGTTCAACAACGATAGCAATTTCCTTCTTGTTTGATTTTGACACTTTGTTTTCGTATTGTCAGACGATAATCGTCAAACAGATTACCGATTATGCACTTTCGTTACGTAAGAGTCAGCTGTTATCGTGTTGACTATCGTTTTGGCTATAGTATTGCTATTCATTCTACCAACACACAAACGATGATCGTTTTGGGCACGTTATCGTCAAAGAGAAGGAGGCTGTATATCATGGTATAAGTATAGAGGTAAACGCAGTTATTGACGTAGGCAGCGATCTAAGCCATTTGACTTTTATTGAATTTATGACATTTCATTAAAATCATGCTACCAGAGTTAACAGCAGCAAATGTTTTTTTGGCCCGAAATCTGAAGTTTGTGAAAATAAATTAATTTACTTTTAAAAACGTAATTCGTGAAAAAAAAATATTGGAAAAATGAGCTGCCTCTTCAAAGGATGCGGAAACACCCCCCACTTTTGCAAAGGCTCAACAGTGAAGTTTTTTCGGTTTCCCGCAATTCCTTTTGTAAGAAATCAATGGGTTCAAGCGTGCCAAATAGAGGAAGTTGATCTTCCTAAAAATCCGTTGATGTGCTCAGTGCATTTCGCTGCTAGCGATATTAGTATTACAAACAATAAAACTTTATTGCAAACTTATGTGCAGTGCAAAAGAACGAGCAAAATGTAAAAAAAATAGTTGTTCGCACATATCGATGAATCTTCTTTGTTATCTACTGTATTGTGTAAGGCTGTGTATTAAATATTCGGGCCGTTCCCCACTTTTCAAATCCCATTTAATAAAATATATCACTTTCTTTAAATATTTCTTACTTTCTTCAACTAAAAGTAAAATTACCAAAGTTTTTCTAAAAATCCCCATTTTTAAATTTTTCCGATATGGCAACCTCACTCATAATGTTTACAAAAAAGATACTTCAGAAAAATTCAGTAGCCGTCAAAAATTTTGAGCTGAAATTACCTTCTGAATTTTTATACCATGAGTTCATGGTGCCCCCCATAAATTCAGAAAGAAAAAATTCAGAAATACTGTTTTTCAGAAAACACTTTTCAGAAACAAAAAGTCAGAATGAAAAAGTCGGAAAAAACTTTTCAGAAACAAAAAGTCAGAATGAAAAATTCAGAAAACTTTTTTCAGAAACAACAAATCAGAATGAAAAATTCAGAAATCACTTAACAGAAAAATGAATGAAAAATTCACAAAATCTTTATACTCCTCCGTAACAATAATCTGGAGGGGGAAATCCGATATTTTTAGAATTTTGCGAGATATTTGCAGTTAAAGTTCACAATTTTACTGTCATTTTCATGTGGTTGTTGTAATCACATTACCCTGTGAGAAAAGAGTGGCACGCGGAAGGACATCACCGTGGCGGTAGCCACGGCTATGGCACACATCCGGAGTTGGAATGGCGTAGCCCAGGGTAATTTTTGTAGCGCGGCCGAAGGCCGCCTACGCGGAAAGGTGTTCTGCACATAAAAAACGTGGATCGGGCCCCGACTTGGGGATCTGCGCAAAATTTAATGTTTTTTCTGCCGTCTGGTTACTTTCCCAATTTTGACTTCTGAATTTTTACTTCTGAATTTTTGATTTCTGAATTTTAACGTCTGAATTTTGACTTCTGAGTTTTGACTTCTTAATTTTGGCTTTCTTAAATAAGGGTTCTGACTAATGTTTTCTAAAAAATGTGTTTCTGAATTTTTGTTTTCTGTATTCTTGGGGGGAACCGTGCAAAAAAAATACAGATAAAGAAGAACATCTTCATGCGTAAGTAGATATGTATATTCCAATTTTTTAAAAAGCTAATAAACACATTTTCCAAACCAGATTACCCAAACATGCAGAGCTTCTCAAATGTTCTCATAGGCCACTTTCATTTAGTTTGCTGTTTTCTTGGCCCCTTTTGTACTTGAACCGCCCCTGTAATTATTTGAATTTTCAGTCTATTTGACAATTTACAAGTTTACATTTATACTACTATAAGCTCAAAAATTGATGTAGTCTGTCTCGTTTTGGTTTCGTTTTCAAAACACATTACGAGCCTATCCCACCCGCAATATAGAAGTATTACATATATGCATGAGCTCCGACATCTACAAAGCAGGGACCGAACGGCATCTACAAGGCACATGCATTTTTTGCTGAGTAGCCTTCCATGGCAGAAAAACACTCGGATAGTTTGCAAAACGACCAGTAGCCCATTTCTGTATCCCATCGATACGATTTTTAACGCAAAGTGCAACCCTGTTATGTAGTTATCGCTGAGCAGTGTTTCTATAAGCGTGGTAGATATGTATTTTCGTTACGGCGATCAATAAAATTAACGCAGCCTATAGTGGCAGTGATAACAAGCGTAGAATCCAAAATAATTGCATTGTGTGCAAATTTTTAATGTTATTAATATTTACTCAAAGTTAGTTCTTAGAAAAATATAAAAACAAAAAAAAATATTTAAAAAAAAGATGAAAAAAAGAAAAACTTGCCATGATTCGAATTCGGAATCCCCCGCTGGTTAGGGCAACATCACAACTACTAGGCTATTAAGACAATTGCTTGGCGTGCGTCAAATGTTCTATTTGGCACCTAAGCCTTGTGGGCTATCATTTTATCATTTTTACATAACACACCACGAACATATCGCAAGGTGAATTTTTTTCATACAGAAACACTTTTCATAACGAATTCGTTACGAGCCATGCGATAAAAACTCATTCGTTAAGTTAACGCAAAGTTACAGAAACGGGCTACAGAGCTCGAATCTTGGACCTTTGGTGTGGTAGGCCGGCAACACTACCGCCACGACACTGCGGTCATCATAGTAATTACGCCATGATCAGAAAGCATTGTTGATAATCTTTAATTTTTTGGCTCTCACCAGTTATTTTCTTATTTTTGTTGATATGCATAGTCAAAATAAGTTCAACTTCACCTAAGGCCGGTATAAACAAATGAAAATTGGGTACCTAATTCTTTACGACCGTACGTAACTGCTAATACACCTCCAAAAATATCGAGAGAGGTACCAAAAGACGCGTTTTGACCTCTGTAACAAGAATCCGAAACCGGAAAAGAAATATTTTAGTTCAGTGAAAAGTTATTAACAAAAAACCAAAAAATGACCCAGGTCAAATCCTGATATAGGGGTCCGATCCATGTTTTTTATGTGCAGAACACCTTTCCGCATTGACGGCCTTCGGCCGGGCTTCAAAAAATAACCCTGGGCTACGCCATTCCAACTCCAGGTGGTTGCCATAGCCGTGGCTACCGCCACGGTGATGCCCTTCAGCGTGCCACTTTTTTCTCACAGGGTAATGTGATTACAACAACCACATGAAAATGACAGAAAATTCTGAACTTTGATTGCAAATATCTCGCAAACTACTGAAAATATTGGTTTTCCGGATTTGGATTCTTGTTACAGAGGTCAAAACGAGTCTTTTGATACCTCTCTCGATATTTTTGGAGGTGTATTAGCAGTTACGTTCGGTCGTGAAGAATTACCGAAAATTGTACCGAAATAGTTGGAAATTCTTTAGTTTAGTTAGAGGTTATCAAATATATTGACTACGATATTAACACAGAGGGCTCATTGCCCATGATAATAGTCTGCGGAAGGTAAACTTTCGCTAAATTTTTCATTTTGACCACTTTCTTAAATTTTTGTGGCAAAACTGTGACATTTCATGTGGAAGATCAGCTCCATCCACCAAATGGCGCCTGACATAGTGCTTTTAAACCAATCCATCAATAATTCTCTATAATCGGAATATTTCACACAGTGTTGTATGCTACTTGGAACCTATGTATATTATTTATTTATGTGTGGACTTACTTTAAGTCATCAAATTTTTGAAAAATAAGTTGCGAAAATTTGATTTATCGTTACGTAAGTTCAATTAAATATAAAACAAAAATACATGTTGAAAATACCCATTTTACCAGCACCCTCTTGAAACAAGGAGTCTCAAATCCATTTATCTGTGCCACATCATAAAAACGGCTATTAGAGTTAAATAACTTCCCATTATATGAAACAATTCAAATACGTGGTGATACCGTGAAAATATCATGTGGTAACGCCTAGGTAAAATGAGCAACACCGCCAGCTCAGTCAAAATTGGGAAGGACCTATCAGAGCCGTTCGAAACTAAACGAGGTTTCAGACAGAGTGAATCCCTATCGAGCGATGTCTTTTATTTCATTCTGGAGAAAGCAATACAAGCTGCAGAGCTTAAGCGTGCGGTAGTAATATCTTACAACAGTCCAATATTGAGGATCCTCCGACTTAGAAGGTATTCTACCACCAAGGAAGACCGAACAAGATTATTCAAAAGTTTTCACTCAAAAAATAATAAAATAACGAAAGTAAACTAGAAGTCTTGCAAAAACGTGATCACAACTGCTCAAAGTTGGTCTTATAAGGTCCGGAAGTACTTGCGGTCAATCTACTGGCCGCGTGAGACCAATGTGTTACCATATTGCACCTACGTGGACTTCTGCACACTGCCCCCAACCTTCTAGTGTATTACAAATTACTGAAAATTTTCTTGCGGTTTTTGGTGCCAGTACTACAACTAAATAGTTACATCAATCTACTTAACGCATAATCTTTCCAGCGACCTTCACATCCTAGACAGCAATGAGGGAGTAATAAAAACATTAAGGCTTTGCAAACAGCCATCTATCATATACATATAATCTTGTTTTACTCCTAAAAAATAGTATGTTTACCACATCAAAAATATAATAACAATGGCACAAAAATTGTATGTAAATAAGCCACTTGAATAAGTCTACATACATCCATACATAATATACCGGAAACTATGCTAATATCGGTAGATTAAGTGAGCAAACGACAATTTTCCAATTGATATGGTCAATCGATCAAATCTGTACAGATGTAAATGTGTAGGTGCATAAGTATATGTACACATACATACATACATATGTACATACATCCATAAACACATACGGTGAGCAATTAATATTTTGGTTCTTGACGCCCCTGTCGTTTCAGATCTATTTGCATATTTAATTTTTTTTGCATTAGCAAAAGCAAACCGTAAAAAAGCTAAACATTTGAGGCCTGTAATAAAAATGGTAATCAATGCATGCATAATTTTTGATGGGGGAGACGTGAATAGAGCAATTATATTTGGCAATCCAATTTCCATATTCGCTAATTTTTATGAAAGAAAACTAAGGCAATAAGTATATACTCTTACATTAGACAGACCTTTCTTTTCTAAATTTTGTGGGACTTCGAACCCCTCATCACAGCTATCCTATCAAATAAGTTCATAGAGCAAACAATTTTGAGAAAAGGCCAATGGAGAAGAGATGTTGTGTGTCATGAGGGGTCATACCGCATGCAGGGCATGTGTTCGGTATGGTGGGGTTCAGTCTGGATAAATAGGAGTTCAGCCTATTGCAATATCCAGACCGGAGTTGTGCCAGCATCACTCTAGTTTCCCTCGGAAAGACACGTTCTTCCTCAGCAAGAACAGGTGGTTGAGTGTCAAAAACGGAGTTCACAGGCGGGGATCTGATGCAGATGCACATCATTACCTTTGTCCATATTAGTCGCATTCATTTTCCTTAAAACATTGTTTCTTGCCGTGGGTCCTTAGCACAACGCACAACCCGTTTTTAAGTGGCTAAATTTATATTATTTATAAAGAGCCACACCACATGTCGACCAGACGCTGCTGTTTTAAATCCCAAACCTGTTTCCGGTGGCTACCAAGAAGATACTTGGACACAAGCTCCCGGGAGTAGAGAGCTGTTTATCATGATACATATAATAATAATAATAAATGAAGGGCTCAGAACCAAAAGCATCTAAGTGACTTTTTTTTTTGAAATTGAGTTATACCCATATTTGTATAGTGAAATATGGTGTTTATTTGTTGGCAAAGAGATCCGAGTCATTTCGGACATTGTAGTGCCATCTATTTCCCATACAATTAACGCACTACCCAGATTTTACAAAGAATTTTCAAAAGGCAGTAAACTTTAAACTTGAATATCTCAAATCAATTTCAGAGTCAATTAGATATTTTTGGTTCTGAGCTATTAAAATAATAGTTGAAAAATTCGACCGACATAATACAGATAATTTTTTATAATTAGGATACGCTGAATCCAATGGTGTTAACCGTTTTGCAAAATTAGATAAAAAATAATGTTTTACTTTGAAAGCCCCATGAAACCACTAAGGTTTCAAAGTTAACACCATTGAATTCAGCGTACCCTAATTATATAGAAATGACCTATCTCTCGTCTGTCGGATAAAAAAAGATTAAGAAGCTTCAAGTTTTATTATCACTGAATTGAATTGAAGTTCTTTTGTTCTTCATGAAATTGCATTCTTTTTAAATAAATATAAATGTAGTAGTTAATGTTCTTAATCATTTTTGTTTGATAGTTTCTCAAAGAATTTCATCACTTCTTTCAACAAGTGTCAAATCTTGGGATTTTAAAAACAGATTGCAAAAATTTCACCCATCAGACCCTTTGGAAAACCCTTTTTAATGTCCAACCCTATTGTTAGAAATTTCTTAGGAAGATCTTGATGACAATTTCCCAACCTACGTCTCGGGTAGGCAAGGCGAAGTTTCCTACTTTATGATTTTGTGTGTTTGTTTGTGCTTCATTAATGTCCACAGTATATTTGATCTTTATGAAACTTTCATAGGTTGGAAAGGTCCCAGGTTATATAAAGTTGCAATATGTAGATATGTAAGTGTTTTGTACATCAAAACCTTGGGAAAAGTAACCGGTTCCAAACCCAAAAAAATGGATAAGTGAAGTCGGTAGGGAAAATCTTTCATTTTTGGTTCGATTTGCTTGAAATTTGATCGTTTTTACTTTTGTTAATATTTGAATTTCTTTTTCATTCATCTATTGATTGTGTAACAAATGAAGATGAAGCCATCAACTATCCAACTAAATTTGTAACTTCCTCCCATGTGGCTTTGTAGTAATCATAACTCAACCAAAACTTTGGAACGAAACTCGGAGAAAAATTCGAAGGTGAGGAAGTTCTCATTCCGAGGATCCCGACCGATATGACGTTTGAGATCTTACATTCCCGTCGACCATTACCAAACCACAAGGCCAATAATTGAAAGTTTGTGGGCTGGTCAGCTAGTCTATAATAGATTTTATGCAGCACCGACATTGTTCTACATCCCTCTGTACGAGAAACTTTATTAGATTTATTTTCAATGAAAAATCACATTTAGTAAATTTAAAATTGATTTTGTAAATATAAAGTTGTAACTTCTGGCTTACTACTATATGTACATATGCATTATATACATCCATATACCCAGCAAAATTTTTGCTTACCTAGAATCGGAGCTGTAATCCAACGAATATTGTGGAACTCATTACCAACCATATGAAACCACCGATTATTTTAACCCAGGCATGTCATTAAGCGAAAGCGCTTCCTCTTTGCCTTACTGAGAAGGATATTTGGAATGCATATTTAGAATCTCTTTTTTTATATTACTCAGAATCTATTCTGTAATGCAATGCTGCCATTGTAACTGGTAATGGAAATAATCATCGGGAAGTATTTCTTGATTACATGGGAACTCGTTTTGTAATCGATGTTAGGAGAAGCGCTTGCCAAAAATTTTGCTGGGTAAAGAAATGGACTTAATGTATTTGAGTTCCCTATGTTCAATTTGCATGTCCTTGTTCTAACCCCTATTAATTGTAATTTATGTACATACATTTTGACTGTTGGGGTTGGAAAGGCAGATCTTTTTATGATTGAACTGAGTGCAATATGACGGAGATATCTATAAAAAAGGTCATACGAAACAATTATTAAAATCTTGTATCAATGGGAATATTGTTGTTGCATGTACCATAAATGCTCAGATTGACACACCAGAATTTAGTGCACCACCAAACCACAATTTCTATGCAAACTCACAAGTGTTTGGCCTTTTTATTGAAATCAAAATTAGGCATTTCGTAAAAACCACTTATGTGTGTTTGTATATATATGTATGTATATATATGAAGTATAGTGAGCATATATTGCTTACATATGTGTCAAATGAGGAATATATATATATGTACGTATAACGAGGATATTTATTATGAGCGATTTTATAAAGGGATGATCAATTTTAACGAAGCTTACCCTGATTTATTCAAACATTTGTACATGCATATGTATGTAGGTAGTACATGCAATCATTATATTTTGAAGGGTTTAGGTAACAGGCTTTTTATACATATGGTCACTCATGTTACATCAGACACAATATTCTAGTAATCTAGATAGATGAAAATGCCTACAAGTAGTAAAGCAATTAAAAATGAAGGAAACATATCGTTAACTTAGGTTACTATTTTGAGCAAAGAGGTTTGTCAGCATTTTCCGAATCTACACCTGCGAAGTGTCCAATACTTAATTCTTTAGAAGATGATTTTGTTGATGGAAAAAATTTCAAAACAGTTCAGATAATATAAATCCAACAAACTTTGACCACAATGGACTCTGAAACTGAGAGGGTAGCGGTTTCGATCAAATTCGGCATCGTTCAACTCCAAAGATATTATATACGAGTAAGATAAGATATGGAAAATAATTACATCGCTTTTTACAGGACTCACTATTACCTTTCTTTTGATATCAATATTGCACTTAACGCATTTTGGATCACATGAGTCGATATCTCCGATATCGGTCGAGCTGTCGGAACAAATTATATCTTAGATTTTAAGTTAAAAGTGTGCACCCAAAAATACAGACAGACCAAAGTTCTGGAAACGGTTGATTTGGTTTCTATTGGCTTAATAATGATCCCTGCTATCAATTTTTTTTTATTAAATATCTGCAATAAACATGATCTGCAATGTAAGATCTTGAACATACTTAAGGGTCATGACATCCCTAAATCGATATTGCATATCAAGAAATAATGAAATTAGGTGACGGAATTCGTTGCTAACATGTCCAAAGAAATGGAGAATGACGGAAAAGGGACTTGGCACCTCCCATACAAATGCTATTTTTCAATTAAGATAACTTTGGAATCGTTTAGGTTACCACGGTAAAACTCCGAAACGAGTTGTATGAGGTTAATCTCTTACAGCTTGAGGAGCATGTGGATGATTTCTCAAACTTGATATCTAATTATATTAAAGCAAAACTTTGTCAAGTTGGTGCTAAGGTAACGGGTTGGTTAAAAATATCGCCTTTTCTGTCTTACTATTTTAACATTTTCATACGTGAAATTTTGGGTATCAAACATTTCATTATTTTTGTTTGATGTATTTATCACTTCTAATCTGCATAATAAGACAGTCATGCTTTATATTTAGACAATTAGGATGCTAATTCTTTAAAAAAGACCACCTTAATACATATAAATTTGTTTATATCTACAGCATGGATCGGTTTGTATCAGCTTAGCAAAAACTCAGAAATAATCGGCAATACCGGTATCGATTGCGTAGTAACTATTTCAAGTTAAGATAAAAAGTGACCGGTAACGTTCAGGTTCGTTAACGTTATTGCCAGAAATTCTAAATTGTAAATTTTTATTTGAATAAATGAATGCCGCTTATGGTGAAAATAATGCATGAAGAAATTCGAAACTAGATTTCTAAAGCACATTTTCTTTTAACTACCTTTATACTGTTAACTAGTTTATGGTAGGTATTTACGTAAATCCCCGTGAGTGTAGGAATCGAATTTGAAACATAATTCAAAACTCGCGTTCACTATAAAATGAAGGAAACAATGATATTCGGTAGTTTGTGCCATATTTGGATGCAGTTGCAATAGTTTATTCCTTACATCCCTATTTTTAATATTCGTACTAGTAGTCACTCTTGCCCTATTTTTTTTTTTTTGGGAAAACTCTTAATATAAAACTGATAAATTTGTTTTACAATAAAAAATTCGCTGATAATCACAAATTTTACAATCTCTGAAGAGCATCACAGATCCATTGTAGTCCTCTGTAATTCTAACCACAATGCAAGCACTTTACGTCAGTGTGTTAATTTGATTAATTATTCTTCACGTTTTGGTAGTTTGCAAAAATCGAAAGAGGGTTGCGTTTGTAGTTCGTTTAGAAGTCGCATGAAAACATCCACCAAAAGTTTAAAAAATATTCATGTGACGAGGGGTTATTCGAATTAAATATCAATTGTACTTTTTGGCGTGATAAGTGTTACAGCCGGTGGTAATGTTGAGTTGTGGTGTGCAAGGTGGACATGTGCACTTGTGTTCACATATGTAGGTATATAAAAACATTTGTGCATATATCTATGCATACATATGTACATTAGGTAGGTTAGTATAATTTTTGCGACAGTAGCCGAAATAGTTTTCAGAGCCCATTTTGATGTCATGGAACTGACTAGGAATATATGTAGGTGCAAGTATCGAGAGTTGGTAATAATGCTGCTTGGCATTCCTTTTCTGAAAAAGTGTCTCCCCAAGGATTCAGACGGGAATTTTACAAGAAATTTTCAAGGGGCATTCCAAAGACACGGGATCCTGCTGCATATGAATATAACTCGTCAAAAAAAAAACTACAGGATGTGTTTCCAGTCGAAGTTTTTACGCTAGCACCCACTGACCAAAGATGAAAATACTAATTGTTTGATTTGACCTAATCAACTTCATGTGGGAGTGATTTATTCTTACCGGATGTACCTGACCATGGCATTAATAATAGGTATTTTTAATTAGAATACGACGTGGCCTTCATTTCCGTCAAATGCTGCTGAGGTTTCTTCTAACCAAGTTATTATTATGTCTGATTTATCATTCAATAAGTCAGGGTTCGAATTTGCACGCACGCACACGGCACACAAAATTTTTTACTCATGCACATGATCTGTGCTTTAAAAAAAAAATTAAGCACACATCACGCGTGTGTGCAGTATGAAACAAAGCACTTGCACGCGTGTGTGTTTTGTATTGAAAATATACCCATCCAACAAAGTGCGGAGTGCTCCGAGCTAGGAGCATAGTCGGACTCCCGAAATACTCCTCCTACGGAGTGCTCCAAATGCGGAGTGTAGAAGGAGTCCGAAAAAGCTCCCAAGAGGAGTGTTTGAGGATGGTAATTTTTTTGTACTCCGTTAGATATTTTTAATTTGGTAAGTCACAAATGTTTTTATCTTCAAAAGAAAAAGAAACATTTTTCAATTGTACAACAAAACAATAAAAGCAATACCGGCAATTATAATTCGTGTGGGCAAATATAATTCGGTAAATACAAATAAATAAAATAAATAAATAATGCCAAAGAGAAAGCTCGTGGAAAAACAATCGAAAAGAATTATAGCTTCTTTAACACAAAAATCCGGTTTTAAAAATAAAAATATAAACACCGTGAATCCTTCCGCGTTCGTTAGTGACAAATGTTTTAATACAGTAGATAGTGATAGTGAAATTGAAAATGATGAAGAAAGTTGGGATGATTTTTTGTTTTCTGAGGAAGAGGAAGAAAGTGTTGAGGAAATTAGATCAGATTTAAGTGATGATTTGGTCGAGTGGTCACTGATGTTTAATATTTCCGCAGAAGCCCTTAGCTCTTTATTAAAAATTTTGTGTAAACATGGAAACAATTTAAATAAAGATGCACGTACTTAAAAAAAAAACTCCAAGACAGATGCCTAGTATAGTGATGGGGAGTGGTAAATATGTCCACTACGGCATTAAAGACTGTTTAACGGACTTGATAAAGGAAAATACGTTCGCTGAAGATACGATGAGGCTTAATATAAATGTGGGCTACCCCTGTTTAAAAGTTCAAAGAAGCAGGTGTGGCTGGGTAAAAGCACATACTCATGCGTGTGTTTTTTTTATTTTAGTTGCTCTCAAATTTTTCTATTTATTTTTTATATGGCAGAAAAAAATGTGTGTGTTTTGTTTTTGAAACAGAAACGTGCGTGTTCAAATGAAAGTTTTTTTCTACACACATCACGAGAGTTCGTGCATAAATATTTTATATAAAAGCACACACGTGTGCATGTGCTTAGCTCGAATCGGCACACACATGAGCTGTGTGCTACAAAATATTTCTGGTAGCACATAGCACATGTGTAAGAGCTAAAAATATATAAGTGTGCTGCACACGTGAGTGCAAATTCAAACCCAGCAATAAGCTTTTATATGCTTCTGTTTGCTGCCTGCGTCGACCAGCAATCTGCGCCCACCAATTTCAGCATTAATGTACCTAAATCTGCTAAAACTCCCACAATGATCGTAGGCAGGGCCGTATCCAGGATTTTATTTCGTGGGGGGTGGGGGGTTATTTAAATTTGTTTAATATATCGGCAAAAAGTTATAATAATAATTATAATATTGATTTATCAAGACACATGTAAGAGATAGATTTTTAGAGTAACGTATTAATTTGATACATATTTTTTCGGAAAAAATTTTTTCCAATATGAAATTAAGACATCTTGACTTTTTAGCTTATCTATGAACGCAATAATGACAGCCATATTCGCGTTCTAGGACATTCTGTGTAATGTGGAATGGCCAAAACTAGTTACTAAATAGAAAATAATTTCGATGTATAAATTAATAAACAATTAATAGTATTATTGTGGAAAAATTGTGGGACGCTGTTTAAGAACGGAAATACATATATAGCACTCTACGCTTTTTCCACAATAATACTATTTATTGATTATTTATTTATATGTACATCAGAATTATTTTCTAATTTTTAGTTTAGCCTCTTATAAAACAGACCTGTTAAATTCCCATTAGAATTGAGTAATCAATTGATTGAATAGCTTTTTCAATCATTAATGATTATTTTAATTGTTTTCAGAAATTTCCAATTACTAATTGATTAGAATTAGAAAAAAATCAAAAAAAACTCAGAAAATGCTTGAAAACATTCACATAATTTAACGTTGTTCATTCGCTCTACAATATTCATTTCTTCTCTCAACGCTCCGTAAATCTTCATAAAAAAGTTTTTTTTTTATGTTTACTAAATAACACTCCGAAAATTCTCCAATTACGGACTCTTTTTGGATGCTTTTTTTGGAGCGCTCCGACTTTGGTAAGCTGGGATTATTCGCACTTTTATGAATACATGGCTATAATTAAAGTCCGTTTAACATTGCAACTCTTCGAGGTACGGAAAAGAATTTTGTCAATACTCATGGGAAAAAGTAGAAGTCAGCTGGTCACTTGACACAACCTTAGCATCATTTGGCCATGACATCAATTGTACTGGTACAAATTAGGGACGTGCGATGTACCGATTAAATTATATTTTGATTAGTCATAATTCTGATTCATCAAACCCTAATTAACCAGGTCCTGAAAAGTACTGTTTACAGTAGGGCTGTGCCTTTATTCGATTAATCGAGTAAGTTGATTAATCAAATTTTCAGTTAATCGATTACTTGATTAATCAAAATTATGAGTAATCAAAACAAGCGTTACTCGAGTATTTTCAAAAATGGTTAATCAAAAACTGATTAATTTACTCATTTTTTTATGTGAAAGTTTGCCTTGAAATAGCTGCAAAGAAAAAAAATTAAAAGCCAAAATATTAAAAAATAAAAAATTTTAAGAAAATTTTGAGGGGTTGTCCGATGGCGAATGGGCAAAATGTCGAATATGCAACAAATGGTTGAAGTATCAAGGAACTTCTAAATTTGTGCCATTTTAATATATGATTAATCATTTTATTCAAAAAACGATTAATCAATTAATTTTCTTTTTGATTAATCAAAAATCATAATTAATCGATTAATTGAGTAATCGAAATTATGATTAATCAAAATTTTGATTAATCAATTAATCGCACAGCCCTAGTTTACAGTACTTGTTAATTGAAACTGCTCACTGTTTTCACAAAATGAAAATTTTTTGTTATCAGTACAATTTTGAAAAATGCCAAACGAACATACGCTACACAAGTGCAATTCATTCGGAATTATGTATTGGCCAACCTTATTTTTTGCAACTTTCACCAATTTCTCCTTCCGTAAAATTATTTTAACTAATTTGGTCAAATATTATGCAAAATTTATAAACTGTATTTTGAAAACCATTGCAACTTAGAATTGGCCATGGGGGGTTATAATCCCCAAAACCCCCCGTGCGCACGGGCCTGCATCCCACACATATGTAAATATACATATATACTTATACATATATATATATATTTATATATATATAGATGTCTTAAGTATTGTACCTTTTACTTAATTGAAGTTAATTAGTTTATAAGATAAACTACATACATGCATACATTATAGAAAACAAAATATGTATGTAGTATGTGTCTATAACTGGTTAAAATAATGCCAATATCGCTTAGCCATGGCCGGACCCCTTAAGGCTTCCGGGACCCGGAAAGGCTTCTTATACAATATAAGGCTATATTTCAGATCGGGATTAATAACTCCTGCAAGTCTTACTTTATTTACATGACATGTGTATAAGCCTTTTTCCATGGCTATCTTTCAGATAAACCATGCCTATTGACATAAGTGGAAAAAAATAAGAAATGTATGGTTTTATTTTGTAAACTTCTACTTTAATTCAAATAACAAACAATGAAGAAAATTACAAAAGCTAGTTTTTCAAGTGAACTTTAGAAATGAATATTCAAAACAAAAAATTAAACTTTAGTTCCAGTCGTTTCAAATGATAAATAAAAAAGTCTTCTGACCTTTTTTCGTGCGGGCGGAGCAGTGGGTATAAGCAAGGATGCATATAAAGTTTTAAAACGATCGCTTAAATTGTTTTCGCGTGAAAGGGTTACATTCACGTGCATAATATTAGTTGGGATTTTGTAGATGACACTTTTTTTATCAGGTCAAAAAGTCGTCCGTAGTGAACTCAGCATATGGGTAGTAATTGTAAAATTTATCACGTTGTACACCGTAAGTGCATATTTGCCACGTACATATCAATGACATTTGCAAACGTTCACACCAGATGCACATATTTACATGTACGTAACCATTTTTGATATCTAATGATGTTGCTGGATCAACGCTTAAATAGTGTACGAAAGGGTTAAAATGAAGTACAAGTTTTTTAAGAATATGTTTTCCTTGTTGCACGCACTAGGGTAGTTCGAGTACAAAAACGCACATTCTCAAAAATATCAAATACTTATTTGCCTGCATGGCTTGGTGATACAAACGGGTACGATGTTAATTAATCTGCTCTTCCGTTTTTAATACCAATCATAACCAGCGGTTTCTGAAATAAGGGTACACCCCCTTTCTCCCCGTAATGCAGTCTAGGATCGAAAGGAAGCCGACTCAAAATGAAAAGTATCTTTTATTTGAACTTTTTTTCAAATCAAAGATAAGCTTTATTTTTGGATTCGTAATTCATTCAAATAAAAATCACGCAACCCTGAAGCCGAGGTATATTTCCTAGAGATCAAATTTTATTTGTTTTTATTTCATATATTCAATGATTTCCGAACCTACCGGAAATACAGTGCAATCCGGTTACAATGAACCACAATGGACCCTTACAAAGTGTCCCTTATAACTATGTGACCATCTAATCAGAATACAATCAATGAAAGAGTGTCGTGATGAAATATATGTATATAGGAAAGTTAATACTCCCGGGCAGGGCTTCATCCAACAAATATTGATTTGGATAACTGGGTTTATGACAGTTCTGTTAAAACTGTCTACTTAAGAGTTCCGCGTGCTCCCGAACATTAAGCATTTCCCAAGTACTGCTGGCCAGTGCCTTGAGGATGTTATTCCGCTTACGTGAGTGTTTAACTTTTGCCCCTTCTGCGCATTCCACGACGTAGCCAGAGTCATCGGAGGTAACTGTTGGTTCTAGTACAGAGTTCGTGAATGGAGGGGCCTTACTCGTGGCCATAATCGTCCGAAAGTTTCTGTTTGCTAGTCCGATGCTTCGGGCGTATATGGTATTTATCGAGAAATAGTGCACGTTGTGAAAGGTACGAGGAGATAGTGGTCCTGGCCAACGTGCAGGCTGGAAGCGGGGGGCATAGCCTATTCCGGAGGGGATAGGAGTGTTTAGCGGCCTTGCAAGATGGGAACGTTGTTGTGTATGAGCTGCTCGCGGGTGTAGGTGAGGCGGGCATTGCAGCAGTGGCTGCTTGAAGATGGTAGAGGCGGTGAGGGTGCGATAGAGCGGAGTGTTGCGCTGGACGCTCTAAGGGGTGAACAGCATGGTGGACTGAAAACACTACAAAAATTACGTAGTCTGTGGATGGTAGGGTTAAACCCTGAGCATCCAGATCTGTGAAGCCATCTCTGTCGATAGTGTTCTCAAACAGCGCGTGGGCCTATTTTCTGCCTAACTACTTAACGTATTTGCCCAATGCACGCTTACTTGCCACGAGAACTATTAAAATGAAAGCTGGCCAAGTGACAGCCTTACTTTACTTGCTTGAAGCGCTTTAACTGCGCATGACGGAGCTCTTTACTGTGACATAAAAAATTAATTTTTTGTTGTTAATTGGTGAATATAGAATAAAAGTAACACACGAATGCAAAAAAAAAATTTTTAATATTTTTTTTTAATTTTCTCAACATGTGGTGGGTGTATTTCTAGCTATTAGTGTCCTCTTCAATTAAAAGGAAATAATAATCAATATTCGTGCAAAATTAAAAACATAGATTTCGCCAACCGTCGTAAAAATAATTAAAAGTAGGTGGTTACCAACGCTAACAGTGACGAAACGAGTTAATGTTCTGAATAGCCGAAATATCTATTAGACAGCGCCTAAAACGCTTAGATATTAAAGCTTTGGCCCAATGCACGCCTAGAGAAATACGTTTGAACGATACTTAAGTGTGTGAAAGCTTTTATTTGGCCATAGAAGCGTTCTAATAAAAGCAAGGTAACCTAAAGTAAGCAAAAAGAGCAAACCAAACCAGAAAAATGTTGGTAAACCACCCTAAACTATTGTATGTAAGACTAGCTGACCCGACAAACTTCGATCTTCCTGAAAAAGATTTTATTATTAATTTTATTTAAAAAAAAAAGATGTAATTAAATGATAAACTATGTATCCATTCCAATGTAAATTGACATTCGCCGCCACACTAAATCCCTTTTACAAAATCACTCACTTTTTAAACAAAATATTAATAAACATTATATTTATTGATAATCTACACATTCGCAACTGTTTATTTCGTAACTGTCAACTATTTAACACGAAAAGCTACCGCTAAAGCTTCAATTATTAAATTAGGAATAATAATGTAAGCTGTCAAATGGAATGACCGCCTACTTCGCCTCAACTTATTTGCACTTAATTTAAGAAGGTAAATACAAACAATGGTTTTCAGGTCCCTACCACCAACCCTTTTATACATATTCAGCCTCAAATGTTTAGTACGTATGGGTTGTACCACGCCCCCTTTTCTGCGTTAGATGGGTTTTGATATCATCTAGCCCTATATTAGTTTTCAGCTTCTTACCTTGAACGCTTTTAGAGATATTTAGCATGAAATATTATGTTTTTATGGGAGGTACAACGCCCCCTTTTCTGATAACCCCCACTTTTCCGCTTGAGAAACGTTTTGATATCAACTAGCTCTATATCAGTTTTCAGCTTGAAAAATTTAGTTTGTATGGAAGGTGCCACGCCCCCCTTTTTTGATAATCCCCTTTGCATTACTGCAAAAAATGTCGTATTATTACCCTGCAAAAAACGATTAGTCTTGGATATGTCGCACAGGAGCATGCGACCAATACCAGTTTTTATCTCTTTGTATGGGTTGAAGTGATCCCTTTTCTTTTCAGCATGCCCAAAAGGATTCGGACAGATTCACCTTTTTTCACCTACGGGTACGATCAGACAAGTTTAGTTTTAGCGCCTAAAATCAGGTTACAGAAATTAAAATGAACTTATCTCAACTATGCAACTATACCTATAACGGATTGATTTGAATTTGAAACTCGTTTAACATTGCTTCCTTTTCTCGGTTTACAAAGTAAAATCATTGCCATGGCTAGCATCATCCTCACAAATATAACGGATCACGAAATTACTCAGTTGTTGTGTTGCGTGGGTAGTTTCAGTTTCATAGCGTTTCCCTTGCTTGCTTTACCGAACACATGTTCTATGACGTTGTGTTGGTGGTGGTGGTTAATTTTCGTGAATGGAATGGTGACTTTGTTGTGTATTTGACTTTCGATGCACTGCTTTATGTTGGATAGAATCAAACGAAACTTGTATTGGCGCGACGGCGGTTTAGTGCAGTTGTGTTCCCGGAAATTTAATTTAAAAAATAAATAATAGTGAGCCGAATGAGTTGATTTAAATTTTTTTTTTATGTAAAGAAAGTAAACAAAAGTGTAGTACTTATACTAGAATAATAATAACTTCGCTGGCATGTATATAAAGCTTGTAAGAAAATTGGTGCACATTCGAAGATCAATTTGATTCTATTAGCGACCCATGCAGACAGTTCTTTAAGGGAAAAATATTTTCTTAATAAATTAATGAACGTACATTCATATGTACATACATACATATGTATGGATTAGTTAACAATAATGAAATTTGTATGTGTGAGCAAAAGTGTGCAAAAAAAGTGGAGTTAAATACAAAAGTCAGAATTTAAAAAACAATAATAAACAAACGGTTTTCAAATAACTACACCATACAAACACACATTATGACTGACGAAAGTTTACACACAATACCGTTGGAGCACAGCATCGACTATCACATTATGACGCTTTTTGAGCGTTTGGAGGCGATGCGTAAAGATTCACATGGGCATGCCATTAATAGCCGGCTTTCAAGTACACTGCAGCCCAAACGTAATATGCAGGCGGAGATAAGAACTTTGGAGTTTTGGAGGTGCGTACTTGTCGCCCCAATTGAAAACTCATTTAAATACTTTTATTTAAAAGGTCACATTGCAAGTCGTATTTTTCATATATGTATGTATGTGTACTTTATGTTTCTTTTAACTCACAGTGATTTATTTTCTGCTGGCGCACTGAAGCTACAACAAGCCTCTGCCCCTTTCAAGCGTTGTAGAGTTCCGAATAAATAACTGAAAGAAATTGTGAAATCCTACAACGGCTAACACACATAAGAGCATCGAATAATAACTATGCAACAAAGAAACATAGATCGTTTCAACCAAATATCTGGAAGCCTAAATTGAGAATTTTTTAAAATTTATTTTAAGTTTATGTGATTTTTAGACCCTATAGGTCGTGTGAGTTTGTAAATACATACATATATTAGCGGTCTCACGCCCACTTTAAAAATGTAGGTTATTTAAATTTATTTCAGCACCTATAATTTTCTAAAAAAAAAGAGGACTTAATTATAAGCTAACACTGCCCATTTATACCAGAAAATTTCGTAGCTTTAATGGGATATGTTCATATCAAACTTAATTATATGAAAAAAAGTATATTTCACCATCAGTCAGTGTATTTAATACCAGTATATCGGTAATTTTGGTTCTCCCTTTCCAAGTCCTGACCTTATACTTTTACAAAAGTTAACGGTATTGACATTTGGGAAACAACCCAAATAAGTGACATCATAAGGTTCTGGTTTCCATCGCGTTAATTTACATAAGCATATGTATGCCGTAGGGACGACGTATTTCTATTTTTCATACCTCGTATAATAGTGCAGTACACGCATCAATGGAATCAATTTCAAAATCAAAATAGTGCTCATGGCATTAATTCACTTTTCCAAAGTTCCTAACCATTATTTTACCTGGTACTTCTTTTTTATTTCCGGACCCCATTTAAGGATCAAATTATTTTATGAACAAGCTTGTACCTATTTCTAACATAAAATTTAACTTAATGTCTTTGTTTTATTCGTTCAAACAAGAAAGTTTAACAGTCTTATTTTAATCGTTCCACTTTAAAGATATTTATTGTATGATGTATGCAGGTAAAAGAAAATAAAAACTGAAATAAATGTGCAAAGCGAGAGGAATACTTTTTATACCTTTCATGAGCATGAAATGGTATTATAACTTTGGTCCGATGTTTGTAAGTATGAGAAGAAGAAGAGATAGACCCACCATTAAGTATACCGAAATGATCAGGGCGACGAGCTGAGTTGATTTAGCCATGTCCGTCTGTCCGTCCGTCCGTCCGTCCGTCTGTCCGTCTGTCCGTCTGTCCGTCCGTCTGTTTGAACGCAAACTAGTCCCTCAGTTTTAGAGATATCTCGATGAAATTTTGCAAGCAGGCGCCATTTTGCATAGGATTAATCATTTGTCGGAACCAGCAAGATCGGACCGATACAACGAATAGCTCCCATACAATCGATTGTTCCGATAAACGGGTTTTGGCCTCTAACTCTTGCAATTAAAAAGCTATTAGAGCGAAATTTCGCAGGTTTAGTACATGCTATATAAGTAATGTGTGTAGTGAAAATCACCTAGATCGGACCAACATAACATATAGCTCCCATATAATCGATAGTTTCGATAAATGGGTTTTGGGCTATAAATTTTGCAGTTAAAGAGCTAGGAACGTTAAACTTTGCACGTTTGCTACATATTATATATGTAACATATGTAGGCAAAATCAGCCAGATCGGGCCAACATAACGGGTAGCTCCCATACAATCGATTGTTCCGATAAGTGTGGTTTGGCATTCATGAAAGGTATAAAGCCTTCGGCACAGCCGAAGACAGCCCTTTCCTTACTTGTTTTTGTTTAAAATTTAATTCCATATGCCTTGTTATGGTTACTCAACTGCCCCCTTTTAATAAGTAAAAATTTAGTTACTATCAAACTAGATTTTACTTGGCCCTTTATATACATATAATCTTAACCAAAAAAATTTGTTTCGGTACTAAGCTCCCTGCGGTAAGCATGATTTGTGGAAGTGTAGGAGTCTGTATTAGTTTTACCAAGGAAACGCCGGATAATTTCTGGAGTTTACTTGAAGTTGGCAAAAAAATACTAGATTTAACATTGCTATTGATGAAGGTGCACAAATAAGGAAAATTTACATTGAATCGTGTTCATAAGAATTATGTATATACATTTATTTTAAAACTGCTTTGAATTTTTTTTTGTGAAATGGAATATTTCAACTGTATGAATTTAACAAAACTTTGTATACGTACATATGTACATATCGCACTTGTTAAGTTAAAGTGTAACAACTCAAAACTTGGACATTTTCAGTAGAGACGAAAAACTGTTTCCGTAAATATTAATAATATATTACAAAGAAAAAACAACGTAATTGCACGAAAATATCATTAAAAATAATATAACCGTTGTTTCATTTTTATTTGTTTAGTATTTGCACGAAAATAACAAATTTTTGAGTTATTACTCTTTTCCTAAAATTTTTTTTTATACATAGTGGTATTATTTTGAGTTGTCTCTGTTTAACTGAAAATTCTCACTGGAATTGATAAATATGATTTGTTGTAAATAGGCACAATTCAAAATGTTACACTTTATGTGATACACTAACGAACAAATTTGATAAAACACTTGGATACAACTAAAAATGTAACTCTTTAGGTGAGTCGAAAGAAGTCATTCTGAAAACAAAGAGAGTCATAACGGTTTTTTTAACGAAAGACTAGACAAATCACTGAACGATTTTTACAGTGGGTAGTGATGACCACTGCACATTATTTTCTTGCAAAAAACTAAAATTTGGAAATTTTGAGTTGTTACACTTTAACGTAACAAGTGCGATATGTATGTAGTATATTCGCACCTTTATAGAGGTATACCAATAATTTTAAAAATAAGGGCGACTCTAATGTGAAATATGTACACATGTATATGTATGCAGGTTAAATCTTGACTTAATATGTTTGGCGTTTTTAACAATTCCTATTTTACTCCTTTCACAGATCAATAATCAGCGAGTGCCTTGCATCTTTCTTCTATGTGTTCATCGTTTGTGGCGCAGCAGCGGGCGCCGGTGTGGGTGCCAGTGTTTCATCAGTGCTGCTAGCGACGGCCTTGGCCTCAGGATTGGCGATGGCAACACTTACTCAGTGCTTTATTCACATATCGGGTAAGTGGTAGATAATATTTATTATTTAATTAGTTATTAAAATCCTAAATATGTAAAGTAGCTGCATGCCATGTGAATAGATATACATATATTAAGCATATTTTATTCTCAATAACATAAGAGCTTTAAATGGTTGTAAAAAAGTTACTTCTCAGGAAAATTGGAATTTGTTTCCATGCTTGAGCAGTTCGACGCGATATCGCCATTTTCATAATAATCAGTATATCGACAGCCACACTGCAAAACCCCGTAAGTCACTATTTTTCCAAAAATAAGGTTCTGAGCCTTTTCAATAGATCGTGATATTTCGCACATTAAAATTCAGTCAAAATCGGGTTACAACTTCCCGTTTCTTTCCAGTGGTGAAATGAAATAACCGTAGCTCATATACATACATATGTTGTAATTATCACAGTTTTTTCCCTCTCCTGAAAACTTTTTGGTTTTGAACATACAGGGTTTTGCAGTGTGGCTGTCGATATGTTTATTTAAAGTGTATAAATATACAAAAAATACAAAATTACAGTACTTAATAATCAATATACTGTCTTAGAAATGTTTTAATATCAATTCTGTAGTACCAGAGTTTCTAAAACAACACGTATTTCCTCCATCTTCTTGTCTATCTCTTTGTTATAGCAAAAATTTGTTTGCTGCTTATCTACATATATAAAGGTAGTCTTACACGATCTTTTTCTTTTCGCATAATCCTATAGTTCGGTTGGAAATATTTTAATTTTAATTACATCTCCTCATGTTTTTTGTTTCCTATTAACAGGTGCTCATATAAATCCGGCTGTGACGTTGGCAGCATGCATCATACGCTCCATATCTCCAGTTCGAGCTGCCATGTATATAACGGCTCAATGTGGTGGTGGTATAGCTGGGGCAGCCTTACTTTATGGGTAAGTGGAGCATGTTTTAAAATATGTACATATGTATATGCATATGTACTTGAAGCAAGTATATTCACACACACACATGAATTTAAAGTTTTACAACCTGAAAAGAGCAATTACAAAGCTACTCCCAAAGATAGCAAATAAACAGTGACTCAAAAAATATCAATGTGTTGCCATTCCTAATATTTATTCGTACAATTTATTCTCTTAAATGTAAAACAAGCGGGGCATTAGAAGAAAGGATAAGAATAATCTTAGAAGAGTTTTTCAAAAAATCGACTAACTTTTGACAGGGGTGGTGAAACAGCGAACTTATGGTAATTTAATAATAGATACAATTTTGAAAATATCTGTAACATATCATTAAACGCACTAACTACATATGAGGACATATAAGTTTGTATATATGTATGTATGTACGTATACGTATACTTTTATTTAGTTGTAGCCTGTTTTGTTGTCATAAGAAAGTTTTACCACATTAGTAACTTGTGTCATATACAATATTTGCATAAACATATAAGCGTTAACTTTTAAATCACAAACAAATCTATATAAATACGTACGTTCTGGTTTTGTGGGCTTAGTTGTTTTCCGCTCTGCGTGCCAATTCGGAGCTAACAAAATTGTAAAGTGTTAAAAATAATATCTATACAATTAATTACAAACTAAAAAAAAATACCAAATAACTGCATGATAATATTTTGGTGTCGATGCCCAGGTACCCGATGTAAAATTATTTTACAGTTTTGATCATGGAATTAAAGGATATGAGATCCATACTCATCCTAAACAAATGCAGTTTTTTCTGAGTCCCATAGGATGTTATTTTACTGCTGCAGCTTTTTTGCAAAACTCGACAAGCTACAAATGGTAGATTTAACGCTGATATGCTATTTCGATTTTTAAAATGTGGTTATACATACAAAAAGTCATATTTTTCAGGAACTGTGGATACAAAAATATCTTCCAAATCTCATAAAAACCCCCTCACATCCCAAAATCCTGGATCGTGCGAATATAGCTCGCGGTGCTTTTATTAGGCATGTTTAAGCTTTGTTACAATGTCTTACAAATAACTACATATGTATGTGTCTATGCACTATATGTCTATACATAACTGAATAATGCCCATTTAATTTCATGGTTTGAATGTGGAACCACAATTTCGAGTATAATAATTTCTCACTTTAAAAACCACAAATTCACACACTTTCAGGTTTACCTATAGCCATATATACATATAATACTTCTATATTGCGTCTATCCTATGTTCACAATGTGCAAAACTTCATACCAACATTATTTGTATGAAACTGTTCAAATGCAAGTTCTGCGCATGCGCCAGATGAGTGAACTGCAGCAGCGCGTTGAAAAAATATTATCAAGGGGAATCACGGGGGTCGTTATTCCCTTGGCACAATTTGCGCATAAAAGTTATAGTTTAGTGGATTAAACAATGAAAAGGCCAACCAATAGAATAGAATCTTGATGTATTTAATATTTTTACTGGCTAACAGCCATTCAACTTGTACATATCACATAAATTCACATAAGCACTACCCGACACAGTATTCATTGCACGCGACATAGTATATATTCCCGAAACATTATAAATTGTATAATTTTCCTGGAGAACGAATGATAAATAAATGCATTTATTAGGAAATTGTTGAAGTATCCACATATTTCATGACCCCCTCTTTACAAAAGTTTGACGGCAACTTTTATATTTGGTCTCGTTTTCTCGTGTATACCTGTACTGTAATGTTGGGTCAACTGAATAGTTCAATAGGCGCAATATAGAACTATTATATACATATATGCCTATAGAAAGTATGAGTGTATTATAACGCCGACATTGTACAAAGGCTGTTAACATATACAACAAACATTAATTGGTGCCACCAAGAATACGCCATTTAAAGAACTACCCAATATGAAGTTTTAGGCTGGTGAGAGCAAGTATCCATGTGAAGAGAATCAATAAAATAATGTTTTTTTTTTTAATTTTTATTTGTCACAATGTTGCTAAATTTCGTGAGAAAGAAAGAGGTTGGTTTTGGTTTTACCAACAAGTTTGGCAAAGAATTGTATAAAAAGGAATGCCGAGTTTTCTTTCCGCCTAGTTCACTTTTTACTTTGATGCAAGGCCAATGATATACTAAGTAAATTTCAAAGCTCTCTCCTCGCACCTTATATTTTTAAAATTCGTTATTGGAGTTAAACGCCTTTTTGCAGTTTAGGAGTCCTGCAGCCGGATTCCAGCCATCGCCATCACCCAAATGCTAAAATATGCCAAAATGCCAAAGCAAAATAAACTCTCATAATATTAGCAGATTTCGCTTATTTGCAATTCTGAAATTGAAGTCGTCTAGATAAATTGCCAGAAGTGGTCAGATATAGACAGAGGTTACCCCAGGCCAACCCCATACTTTTTGGCGTTACTTTGCGGTTTCAGTGAACTCGAGCCGACCAACTTCCAACAAATCTAAAGGTTCAATTTACGTAAGCGCTTTCACTGTGGTGTAGGAAGTATTGCTCAAATAATGGACTGTGAGAACACCTATAGGATCCTAAAATGTTTCTACGATATACCGATTATTGCATCATTTGATGTTATAATCTCCCAGCATTGCCTAAGTCTCACTTCAATCGTTGTTGTTGTTGTTTTAGCAATATGAATCCGGTACGCTCCGGTACTCCCTTGCGGTACTGCCCAACTGTCGTGGTAGCGATTTGGTATGACCAGTGTAACCTTCTAGGTCATGTCATCCCTCCTTCAGATAGGAAAGATAAGATGTGTAATGAGAGGCATCATATCTGTAGATCAACCATCGAATTGCACATCATTACCTTTGTGCGCATTAGTCGTCTCTAACCACCGTTGGGTTCTTTAGCTGCAGCTTATTCGGCATTTATGGGGTTGAGGAGTTATCCTATACTGTTATACCAGTTATAACATTTTCTCAAAGCTAGTTATCACAGCTTTGTCATCCCTTGGAACTTAGCAGAACGGAAGAGAACTTTTGAGTGTTTGGTTTGTAGACACAGACATATAAAAGTTTTTTCTGAGCGAAAATAATACAGATCGCATAATCCGTATTGGACCAGGCTAGGGTTATTTTTTTGACGCGCGAACGAAAGCCACCTGAGCAGAAAGATGTTGTGCCTCGAAGCACGCCTTTTATTTGGAATCGGACCTGTGTCAAATCTACAATCGGATTATTGATACCGAGGTAAAAACGCTTTTTTTTGACATCTCTTTGCCAAAATGCAGTTAGAAATTTTTGGCGATCGAAAAAAAGCTTTAGCGATTTGCAGAATCCGGCTGCAGGTCGATTCTTAAGTGTTTTTAACAAAAGCTTAAGATTCGACTTGTTTTAAAAAATTTGCTGGGAGAATTGATGTCCTGCATGATATCAGACCTCATCGCTTCACTGGAGAGTTTTAGTGAATATATATTATGTATGTATGTATTTATGTTCCTCAGAATGTCTCGGCTTAAAGACAAAAAATAAATTTCGATGAAATGATGACTGTCATTATGGCGGTACATTAGGGTGGTAGCCAATGAGTTCTGGTGTGTAAGTACCACACATTGGGACACATTTCACACATTCGACACACTTTATTTACTTTATACTATGAAAATACATGCTTGCAGGTAATGAACCTTAAATCACGAATTAGACAAATCTATGTACATATGTATATATGTACATACCTATGCCAGTTTGTTTGTAGATATATACTTACATACATACTTAAAATTTACCTGCTTAAGATGTCTGTTTACGCACAATTCATATCCTTTTGACCGCATTTGCTGTGCGGCATCGCTGGTACCTACATACATATGGATGTGTGTGATTGACATCCTGTTTCACTATTTGAAATTCCAACACATTTTTCCACTATACAAATACCTGCACACTATTATAGAGAATAGTCCATTGAAAAGAAAACATCTGCCCTAGAGATTTACAGCAAACAAGTTGTGCAGGATTTTCACCCTCGATCGGTAGATATCGACGTGGAAAGGAAACGTCTATGTGCAAACGTATGTATGTAAAAAATTACGTTGATTTTGTAAAAAGTAGGTATATGCCCATGTACTCATACATAAGTACATACATACACATAAATAGATAACTAATTGGTACAGTCTAGTATAGTCATTTGATATAGGATTAGGTATATACTTATGAAGATCGTTGAGCACCCTTTATGTACATATTTCAGCATAAATTTATGCGAAAAAAAAACACAAAAATCTTTTATACACACTACATTACTTATGTACACATATACATATGTATATACCTACATATATGTATATGTAGGTATCATTGTTGTAGGTGCAATCTCAATACACTTACATTAATATGCGGAACAATTGAGATAGCAATAGTCCCTTAAATATCGCTGTTAAATGAACACGTGTTTGGAATTTTGTAAAATCGGCGATTGTCTGAACTATTTCCATTTTCCTTTTTCTGTTAAAATTCAATATATTTTGGAGGATCCTCATCTGTTCGGGGTAAAGAAAGAAACGATGGTATTGTGGAAATGTCTGTTCAACATCTGTTACTTTTTGAATCGAGCACTTAGTAAAAAAAATCTTACATTAGCTGCACATCCATATGTACATATGTATGTATGTATGTATGCCGTGTATATGTACATACGTATGTATATAGATACACATTTACCCACCAAAAAACCTGCCTCTTAGAAAGGATTTATTTCAATTGAGCAAAAGCCTACAGTAGAGCTGCAAAACAATCGATGGTACTATCGATATATCGAATAATTTAGTTAGCACTATCGAAACTATCACATGTTTTAATTAAGTCTTAAAGGGCCTCACTATCGAATTGCTCTTACCCACTATCGAAAGCTGCAAATGTGTTTCGACTAGGGCATAATATTTGGTTTTGACGGCTCTGCGATAGATAAATACATACTAAAATCGAATAGCAAGTACAACAACGATTAAAGCCATTACCTTATGTATATCCCGCGGGTGCAAGTCCCAGTAGCAGATCTGATGAAGAAAATGGTCCTTCCGAAAGTGCTAAAAAAGGTATTTCTGAAGTGTGGAATTACTTTGCAAAGATTAAGGGGGAAAAATGTAGGAAGTGTCGCTTCTGTTGGTTAAAAATATTTTCCGACACTTTTGATGCTATCAATTGTTTTGGTTCGAACATCGAATCGGGCAACCAGCGACAGTTTTGCAGCTCTAGCCTACAGCATTAGGGGAAACAAGTAAGACATTCCGTCGTAAGAAAATTTTTGTATACAACACCATAACTAAAACGAATTTCTCCTTATAAAAGATGTATTTTATAAGCGATTTGATTGCGCACACCCCCGCAAAAAAAAATAACATCTAAAGAGAGTGGTCCGCGATTAATCATTTTAATCTAGAATTCGCTGTAATTGAAGACTTGCCAATTTTAATTTATAAAAATAAAATAACAATAACGTTCAAAACAGTTTCAAAAAGTTTCTTTTCACAACGAGATCCCAGGCTTCGCAGAAAAAGTTCATCTGTCATTGCCTTTACGGAGACTATATAAGCAAGCATTATCGCAAAGCTGAATGTTTTTTTTTATAAACGCTTGCACCATTTTTGGGTGAGTAAAATGTTCATATGCATAAGAAAGCGAAAAAGTGATCCTTCTTTCTACTACAGTTTGTTTCATTTTATATATGTATGTAACACTTCGCTTTTTTCGCCTTTCCTTTTTGTGGGACACACTCTGGGGCACACTCATACTTGAAGGTATGTATGTAGGATGCCCATCTTTTGCAGCTGCATTTGGGGCCTTTGTCTTTCACTTATGTGCTAGCATCTGCGCGCTAACTTTTTAAGACACCGGATTAATGTTTCGTTTATACGAACAATGCAAATACATACATACATATTTGCGTGTATGTTGCAATTGGAAACCAAAGTAAAAATGAGTATCTCAATTCCAGTACATGAATTTAACATCGTGCGTGCCTTATCAAGCCAAATACGGATCTGGAGAAATCCGAATGTCCTGCGTATTTCTGAAGTATTCTGACGGGGTCTTAAACCTGCGACCTTGGAAAATGTAGAAGGCTTGGACACTGTCCATACACTTATATGTACATCTAATTGGAGGTCAGACGGCCAATATGAGATGAAACTATAATAAGTGCTATCGAATGCATTTTTTGTGGATATGCACTCGAAGTAATTTGTAGGGAGGAGGCTAGCTTAACCAATTTTTTTAACGGTCCATCATGGTGTAGAATATTAAATTTATATATGTATATTTATGCATACAAAATTTGAGGAGGGTTGTGGATGATGTAAAATAATACCTATGTACTTAAGCTAAATAATTGTTTCTTTAAAGCGTACGTGACTATGTATCAAACGCAGGTACTTGTATGAACATATCTACATATATGTATATATGAACAGGCGCGACGAGAGGGTGGCGGGGGGCTTGAGGGGTCATTTACCCCTTAAAATGTTATCCAAGATTTTTACATACAGAAAATAAACAAACAACAGCGTTAATCACCTTTCGTAGATAGCAACATTATAAATTTCAACAAATTTTATAAATCTCTTAACGTGTCTGCACCCCCCTAATGTATTCTTGGTTTTTGGCGTCGGCTTTGCAGCAAAACAGTCGACACTGGGTTGAGAATCTCAGCAACGTTTCCTGACGTTCGAAAAAGGAATCGCAACGACATTTTTATGAATGTGAAGAGAACGAAACGATCAACAAGAGACTGATGACGAAATCGGATGATAACCGAGCCCCCTTTTTCGATATCGTAAACTTCGAAAATCACATAAATTGACATAACTTGCGTAAAAACTGAGATATTTGTTATGCAGGCTACTTTCTGGCCAAGGTGAGCTGCTGTGAAAATTGTCGAAATCGGAATTAACATACATAAGTTGAGTAAAAATTGAGATATTCGCATGAAATTTGGTACACAGGTTACTTTCTGGCCAAGGCAGTTTGGTGTTTAAAATAGGCGAAATCTGATGATAACCACGCCCCCGTTTTTAATATAGAAAATTTCAAATAAGATTCTAGGGCCTGTATCATTGCCAAGTCATGGTATTTGTATCTCGTTCTGAAAACTAACGCTGGGTATTTAATGTTCGGTTCACCCGAACTTAGACTTCCTTGTTTTAATTTGTGTTTTGCATTTTCTTCTTCATAGATAATTGGTACCGGGTACTGCGGGTACGGTTACCAATTAATTCTTTGGTTCATAATGATAATAATACTCTAAAATGGTCAATTCTAAGTAAAAAATTATTTTTTAAATAAATTTTATTAATATTATAAAAATTGTGTTTTTTGCTTATTAGTTGAAATAAAAATTTTTTTAATTTTTTTTTTTTTACTAAAAGGAATTCGAAAAAAGAAAACCTGTCTGACTGAAAGTTCTTGGAAATGTTCTGAACTATTTAAGCTGTAAGGAAAAAAAAATTTCCTTGAAAAATTGGTTAAAAATGATAATATAGTAGTTAAAAGTTCATTTTAGGCTAATTTCTCATAATTTAAGGCTGATTTATCTACTGAAATTCAAAAAAACTATAGATATTAATACATGTTCTGAAATGTACGTAAAATACCTTTAAAATAAGCCCAATATGATGTTTTTTCATAATTCTATCAGAAGCTATGAAGATTTTTTGGCCAAACCCTACATTCATATGGCAAAATATCCATTTTCCAAAAGTCGGGGGGTCAAAATCGGTTTTAGAGCTAAGGTTTCTTGGGCAAATTTTCTTAGAATCATCTGTAGATTACGTTTTTGCTATACTCCTGATCGGAAAAAATTTGATCCGCTCTAATGTATACGCTTAAATATACATACATGTTTATACAAATGTATGCATGTGTATATTTAAATTTTGGTTTTGAGAATTTGTTCATTTAGTATGGGGGCCTGTAATTTTTTTTGACTCCGGGCCCGGAGTTTCTCTCGGCGACCCTAAGAAGACGGATCTGGTTAAGATGTCTTTACCATGATCGAGATAGCATGGGGATATTTGCTACCAGCTTCGATAAGAGAGAGTAAGCAAACGTATTGCTGACAATTTTTTTTAATCAGTTGAACTTCCGAATTGTGTTGCCCGTAAGATGGCAAGGATATCGTAATATCTTGCCGGCCTAATTCCGAAACTCTATATTAGGTATAACTACAAATGCCATGTTTCAATAGTAACTCTAACTTATTCCGATGCAAACAACAATTTTACAACTGTTGGCATTGGAGCGAATTAATAGTATTAATAGTATTAGTGTATTAATTCGCCTTGGTCACAAAGTGATGGCAACGTGGATTTGCCTGAAGATTATTCCCATATTTTGGGATACGCTGCTTTTCCCCTCAAAACTTGCATAATGCAGTCATACCCTGCAAACAGATCGCGAAACAAACATAACTCGTAGAGATATTGAGAATGCTTTTGATATTCTATGTGCTCGGTAGAGTCTTAACATCACCTTTATTCATGTACTCGGAAACGGCTTGAAAAATTAGCAAACAGCAACAATGTTGCACAATTTTGTGAATTTCCACACAGTGGTTACCAGATTTTGTGACCCACTACCATAGGGCAACCATTATAATAGGCTTCTTGTTAACAAATGAGCAGTAAAAATCTGGCTGTGCCACCACATTGGCACTACTTTTGTTGATACTGGCGACTAGGAGGCAACACCGATATCGCCGTCATCATTCGTGGGATTTTCGTTCGTACCATTCCATTTATTAGACCGACAAAGGACACAAGGATTTTAGTTGCAGTTCGCCTATAATTTTGTTAATCTATTTAAATGTTTGTACTTTGATCAACTGTAACAATAAGTAAATGTTATTAAATGAATGTTTTTATATCCCCCGGCAAAGGGTCAAAAGCAACAGTTTTATTTGAATTTGGAATCGCAGCCAGCCGCCACTACACTTCTATTTAACCAGAATCATGTACATAGATACAGGCATTTGATTTTTATTTAACTCAGAAGTCGTGGAGAAATCAGCCAGTTCAGAGCGAAAGTCTATTATTTTGTTAAGCTTCGATGTGGTAATATCATTTACCACTTAGGCCATCGCTATATAAAATAGCTAGTCGGTCGTTTAAAGCTAACACTATAGCTACTATTACGAGTACTTATAGAAATTTGTTTTATGAAGTATTTTCTAATAGCTGCAAATTTTAATATTTTCCATACACTTCCATTTCATGGTCTAAAAGTATAGATACTAGTTTACAATATGCAAAATAATTTTCGGTGATGCACCCTAATATACACATATGTACATATATATATGTATATCAATTTTGATGTTTACCGCCAAAGCCTGGCGCTAGCTTTACGAATATGTCGGAAATGACTTGGAGTCAGGCCCGTGCGCACGGGGGGGGTTTTGGGGGTTAAAACCCCCCCCATGGCCAAATCTAAGTTGCAATGATTTTGCAAAAGTTTTCAAAATACAGTTTGTAAATCTTATATTGAATCTTGACTAATAATTTTTGACAAAATTAGTTAAAATAATTTTACGGAAGAAGAAATTGGTGAAAGTTGCAAAGAATAAGGTTGGCCAATACATAAGTCCGGCACTTTGAATTGCACTTGGAGTTTCCGATATTAGAAAGTTGTGTAGCGTATGGGCATTTTTTTTTTTAATTTTACTGATGAAAACAGTGAGCAGTTTCAATTAACAGAGCGAATGAACTGCAAGGCTCAATTATATGAAAGATTTCTGACCCTTTTTGTTGTAGGCGTAAAGAGAATTGTGTGAAAATGAACGTTGGAGAGCAGATGAGCGACACCGTTCAAATATTTGAATGTTTTCAAACATTTTCTGAGGCTTTTTTTTATTTCACCTAACAGAAGGTAAAGATCGCATTTTTCATGGACGTTTATCAATAGTCTGGCTTTGGTTTGTTAATCGTCGAGATCCAAAACTGCTCAGCTACAGAGAAAACCTCATCAGCTAAGTAAGGTAGATAAAAAATAGATGACACAATTAATAAATAATTAGTTGACAGCGAATAGTTATTGGAAAGAATAAAGATAAAAATCAAAGGATATGTAAGAAAATTGTTGATATGTATTTAGGATAGAAAGAATTTACTTTTTTATGCTGCATAGTGAGTCTGAAATATCAAACGTACCAGAATGAGAGTTATAATCTTGACACAAACAACGAAAAGGCTCATTTAATTTAAAATTAGCTCGACACTGTTTCAAGATAAGTGGTTTAAAATGTCTTGATGGACGAGAAGGTACATTGAAGTTCACTTCGCTCAAAAGAAACGGGCTTACGATTGAACCATTTAGTAATTTAGTCATGAAAACAGTTCCAAGCAGTTCCCTCCGACTAGAAAGGCTGTGAAGATAAATTAGTTTTAAGCGACTCGTATACGATGGCAAATTATACAAGGGATCCCAGTGAAGATCTCTTAAGGCAAATATTAAAAATTGTTTTTGAACTGATCCTTAGCGATCCACGAGGACCTGGTAACGTGGGTTCCAAATTATACAACCGTATTCAAGTATCAGTCTGACTAATGTAGTAAAGAGTTTTAGTTACATAAATTCTTTAGACCATTGTTTAACAAATGCTAGAACGCCTCTAGCTTTATTGACTGTTAAGTTAATATGGCAGTTAAAACCGAGTTTTTAGTCCATAGTAACCCCAAGTTCAACAAAATCATACATTTGCTCAAGACTATAACTGTTAATTGTATAGGAAGCTGGCTGTGATATTCCTCTCGAAAAACCAATGTACTTACATTTCTTTAGATTAAGCGGCATATAATTTAAATCGCACCAAGTAACTAGTGTATTTAGATCTGATTGAAGCTTCTTCGAATGACAAAGCTTTACATCGTCGGCATACATTGAAATTTTCGAAAATTATATTACTGTAGAAATATCATTTATAAACAACAAGAACAGAATCGGGCCAAGATGGCTTCCTTGAGGAACTCCTGAGGAGACATAAATAACATCGGATTCACAATTTTTAAATACTACTTTTTGTGCTCTGTCGCTAAGGCAAGAAGAGATCTAGCGATTGAGACCCGGCTGGAAACCCAACTGATCCAGTTTATGAATAAGTAAAGAGTGACACACTTTATCGAAAGCTTTACTGAAATCAAAGTAAATTCAAGTAAGTTTGTAACGGTGGACTTTCCCCCGACTAAGCAAGACCAAATACTGCCACTACAATAAAAATAACAGGTCGAGTGAAATGAACAGTGGATATACATATGTATGTATATCCTTTCCTTACACAAATCTTTATACTCAGATCTCATATCGCCCTCTTTCAAAATTTGTTTGAAACTCAGAAACTGAATGAGCTCTGTCCTTTTTGCAGACATAGGGCGTACCTATACTAAATTTTGAGATATGTACATAGCTCGATCTTCCACTCAAAACTCAACCATATATAAACGCACAATGAGTGATATTTCATCGACCGAATGTCAGGGTGGATTGGAGACTGGGCCTCTCCAACCATTCAATGTACAACCAGGATCTCCGAGCACAGCTTAAATCAATAATTCGGCCGTTCTAGAAGATGGAATGCAGACACGGCCTCTCCAACCATCCATTTTGTGGAATATGTTAGACTTAAGTTTATTTTGCTATGTTAAGTTTACTTTTTTAATACTTTAGTACCTGGGGGACCGAGACTTGCTCGGTATTTTTCAAATTTGCCGCATAATCTTACTTACCAAGAGCATAAATTTCCAAAATAGATTTCCAAAATATCGAACACTAACCAGAAAAAGTCACTTAACATACATACATTGGCGACACCTGTTGTGTATTAAATATTCTGGTTGGTATACGCCCTAAAATACCTTTCATTTGATACCCATAATGCCATGTATTTAAAAAAAAATCGGAATGGTGGCAACCCTCTAAGCTTCCATTGTGGCAACATTCAAGTAGAAAATCTAAGAAGGAAGCATACTATCCATCTCCCAAATTTCATCAAAATCGGTTTAGCCGTTCCCGGGAAGTGGTCGATATCTGAAGGAATAAATAAAATGCGTTCAGGTGGCAACCCTAAGTGGCAATCCTACTCGAAAATATTTTGGTTGGTATACGGAAAAAAATACCTTGAATTTGATACCCATATTGCCATATATTGCTAAATATTTAAACAAATCGGCAAGGTGGCAACCCTCTAAGCTTCCTTTAGTGGCAACATCCAAGTAGAAAATCTAAGAAGGAAGCATACTATCCATCTACCAAATTTTATCGAAATCGGTTTAGCCTTTCCCGAGATAGTGGTCGATATCTGAAGGAATAAATAAAATGCGTTCCGGTGGCAACCCTAGGTGGCAATCCTATTCGAAAATATTTTGGTTGGTATACGGCCTAAAATACCTTTCATTTGATACCCATATTTCCATATATTGCTTAATATTTAAAAAAAGTTTATATAGGTGGCAACCCTGTGGACCACCCCAAGTGGCAACACCAAAGTAGAAAATCTTAGAACAAAGCATAGTACCTGTGTACCAAATTTCATTAAAATCGGTTAAGTCGTTTGGGAGATAGTAGTGGATATATGTACAAGAATAAGTCGTTTAAAGTTATAAGATAATTTATAATAGAATGTTTTACATTCGCCATTAGTCGACCGCTTGTGTTAAGTAAATTAAAAGTAAAATAAAATAAAATAAAATAAATAAAATAAAAAAGAGCAATTGTATGGAAAAAATGTTAAAATTGTAGGAAAACTTGAACTAAAAGCAATTGCTTCTTTTTTATTAATATCACCCAATGTCAATTTTCTGGCATATATGTACATACATATGTACATACATACATAACTTGTATAACAGCAACCGAAATTGAATTGCGTGCGTTAAAAGCTAGCTCAAAATCCAAAATTTGTTTTGTGTGACATATTTTCAACTTTATGTCATTGTGATGAATTGTTTTTTGGCAATTTTTAATAAACTAACTAAAAGTTTTGTATTATAAATGCAGTATGTATTTACAAATTATAAATTCCATTTATATAAAAATCTTTGATTTTTCGACTCAAACAAGCCACGCATAAACTTTAATTTCGGTTGCTCATAAATTGACGTGGGGGCTGATAGGTATTATGTGCAGGGGAAACTCGATCTAAAAAAACTTGCTCGGGGTTTAATAAAATAATGTAAAAATTTACAATGACGCCCACGTACATACATATCTATGACGATATATGTACATTCATATACAGGGCCGCCGAGAGAAAATCCGGGCCCGGGGTCAAAAACAATTACGGGCCCCCATACTAAATGAACAAATTCTCAAAACCCAAATTACCATTTTTACATATTTAATTATATACATATATTTGTATAAACATGTATGTACATAAATATTTAAGCGTATATGTACATGCATATTTAGTAAACTAAATTATTACTAAATAACAAAATATAAATAGCTTTCCCCATGTTCATGAAAGGTATGAAAATAAAAAAAAATAACAAAAAAAAGGCAGTATGGTGTTAACTACTTGTCCGTATATTTTGCGTGTTTGCTATCCGATTCGCGTGATTTTTGGCAGGAGTATAATAGCTGACCTTTTTTGCTGAAAAGTGGTCTGCGCCACGCCTACTTCACCAAAATCTACAACATTTTTTACAGTTCAGTTTTGCTTAAAAGGCTTATTATGTGTGTAAAATCTTATTTATATAGCTTATAAAATTATCGAAATATCGCTATTTTAATTATACAAAGAAAATTTTCAGAACTGTGTTTAAAAAGTGGGCGTTACCGTTAACCAATTTTGTTTATTTTTACAGCAAAGAGTAAGCTTTATATGTTGAACAGTTTCTCCAAATATCGTTTCAATAAATCAATTTTTACCGGAGTTTCGGCATGGAAAGTTTTTTGGAATAATCCACAATAAAGGGGCGGGGCCACGCCCATTTTCCAAAAATTTTGTGCATTCGCCTTTCTTTGCCCATGAACACTTTAGAGGTGAAATATAAATGATATACAGCTAGTTTAAGCAAAGTTATAGCATATTCAATATATCTATGATCCTTTTCAAAATCTTTCGAATAAAATTGGGCGTGGACCTTACCCGATTACGCTAATTTTTTTCGAAATATTGCCTGTATTAATATAAATATGTGTGCTGAATTTTATTTTGCTATCTTGAGCGGTTTTTGATTTATGATTAATAATATTTCCACATTTGACTTAATCAAAAGTGGGCGGTACCACGCCACTTTTTAAAAATTTCTTCAAAAATGTATTTGTTGCCTTAATGCTAAAGTGCACACCAAATATTATCCTTATAGGTGTATTATGTACTGAATAATCACTATTTTTGTATTTTCGAAAATATTATATATATAGAAAGTGGGCGTGGCTTTTAACCGATTTTGCCTATTTTCAATAGCGCTCCGAGATGAGTGAAAAGAAACCTGCATACCAAATTTCATTGAGATATCTCAAGATTTACTCAAGTTATCGTGTTCACAGACGGACGGACGGACAGACGGACGGACATGGCTCAATCAATTTCTCTTTTCCTCCTGAACATTTTGATATACATACATAAGTGAATATCTATGTATGTATCTCGATTCGTTTATGCCGTTACATACTACCGTTAGGCGAATGAAGTTAATATACCTTGTGTGCGAAGCACTACTAGGTAAATAAGTACAGTTTATTATTACTTACACATAGAGTTTTGTTTAAATAATGTATTATTTGAATGAAATTAATTGAAGTGGAGATAAATGCATTGTGACGTCACAGGGCATCATAGCTTAGATGTTAGAATTTTCTAACAGCGGCTTTGGTGCAGACACTGGTTCATATCCCAGTGTCCGAAAAGGGATCTGATGATGAGCTTGGAAACTCTGAAACATGTAATCCTATCCATCGCTGTGATTTAACAATGTAATTTTTCTCCAATTATCAATTTTTCCCAAAAACTGACAATTAAAATTCATTACGAATTATTGTTTTCTCTGGTCTCGAGCTTGCCAAACTTACAAATAAAAAAAAAAAAAAAAAAAAAAGAATGAAATAAATTTATTAAAATTGCAATACAAATATGTATATACATACATATATATAAATATAAACAGCTAATTTTAGCTTCGCAAGCTTCGTTTGTTTTCGGCGTATCGCTGTTTACATACATACATATGTACATCCATACATGTACATTAAGGTGCCTCGCCAAAAAAAGTTGCACTGTTTCCACCGGAATTTCAAAATTCACTCGTTTCTAAGGACTCCCCCAAAATATTTCGAAAAAATATTAAGATTTACCGGAACGAAACCGCGTTTAAAAAACGCTAAAAATATCGTTTTTATGTATAAAAATAGTATAAAAAAATATTTTTTAATAAAAAGCATCTGAGATGATAGAGCATAAAAAAGATTAAAAATTTTATCAATACTATTATTGTATACCTGTGTGCTAATATTCGCAATATTTAACACGTTGGCTGCCAATGTATCACTGGTGATCATTTCAAAAACCTACCCCCAGGTGCCAATGTATCACTGGTGATCATTTCAAAAAACTACCCCCAGGTGCCAATGTATCACCAGTGATCACGATAATCCCTAAATTTTGGGTTCTGGGACCCTAACGGAAGGAGTTTTGGGAAAAATGAAAGTTTATTTTAAAAGAAAAAATATTTTATTACATAGTATAATACAAAGTTTTGAAACAATACGAAATTAAAAATGAGAAAATTAAAATCAAATGGGAACATGTTTTTTTGCTTGGCACCTGGGGGTAGATTTTTTTAGTGATCACCGGTGATACGTGGCAGCCAACGTGTTAAAATTGGACCAAAAATTGCTAAATTTTGCAGAAATGGCAACGTCTCGAAAATACCTTTCAAATGATATCCTAATCGTCCAAATCCGTCAATAATTGGCTGAGTTATTAAAGTTTTCCACAAACCTACCCCTCGAAATATGACCAAAAACAGCATCATACATCTCAATATTTGGATTGCGTTGATAAAATTTTCAAACTTTTTTATGCTTACCTTTTGTACTCCAGCTAATTCATCATCTCAGGTGCTTTTTATTAAAAAATATTTTATCATAGTCCTTTTATACATAAAAAGGATATTTTTAGCGTTTTTTTAACGCGGTTTAGCTCCGGTAAATCTTAATATTTTTTCGAAATATTTTGACCAAGGTCTTAAAATACATTGAAGTTTATAATTCCGATGGAAACAGGTAGTCCAATTTTTTTTGTATGGAGCGTGAGGCGCCTTAATGTACATATATCGCTGTATAAGAATTTGCAGCATACCAAATTTTTCTGCTGGAACAGAAAACGAATTCAACTTTATGCTGCAAAGCCGACGCCAAAAACCAACAATATTAGGGGGGTGCAGACACGTTAAGAGATTTATAAAATTTGTTGAAATTTATAATGTCGCTATCTACGGAACTTGATTAAAGCTGGTGTTTGTTTATTTTTTGTAAGTAAAAATCTTGGATAACATTTTAAGATTCCCGGGCCCTGGGTAAATGACCCCCTCAACCTCTTCCCCCCCCTCTTGTCGGGCCTGCGTCTTCTTGAAACCGCTTTTAAACATTCCATTTCAAAAGTCATTAAGATACATTAGTATAAATCATTAAGATACATTTTTAGCAAGAAATGTTCAACGTTTTAATAATTTTTACACAAAAAAGGGGCAAAATATTGATTGGTTAATAATTTTTGACCGTCGCGCTCTTTTCTGTAACGCTCGTATTTGTCAAATTGAAGTCAACACAAAGTTTTAGGTGTCTCCCGCATTAGAATTGTTAGACTGTAAATTTTAGACTGAAATTAAATACCTCACATATTCTTTTCTTTGATTTGGAATTCTATATTAAAATCAATACCTAACCATTGGTCGTCCGCATTAGCGAACCACCACTGTTCGCACATCTGTATGTATGTACCTATAAACAAGCATATGTATGTATATGTACATATGTACATACGAGTGTAGCTATATGTACATATGTATATGTATATAAATATGTAAGTATGGCGTTTTCAGAGGCAGGTGTTTCTTCGGTCAGTTGAACGGTTTCTTACCTCCTTGCTGTTGCTTGGATTTTAATTTCTGCAGCTGCTCTACGACGAAGGATAACAAAAGAGAATATTAAAAAAAATCATCAAATCAACCTTCAAGTTTGACGCCAAATTATTGTGCATTTTGTGACTTTTTGATTTTGTTTATTGTTGTAATTTATGTAGTATTTCTCCTTCTTCAAATTAAAAAAGGGTAGAATAACTAAGTGTTTAAGGACAAATGATCTTTTTGGGATAAGTACTAACCCGCGTTGAACAAACGTGGTGCTGCCTGTTGGAATCTACATACACACACATACATATGTATGTATGTATAAATATGAACATATTTGTTTGCCGGCTCCGAATCGCATCTGCCACTCTAGCTAAATTTTTACTGAAAAGTTTTTTCATGGCAGAAATTAACTCAGCGGGTTCCGACTACTGCTAGCTTGTTCCAATCATGCTGATGTTACCTGTCCCGGCACCATCGCCACCACAACATCAATATTTAAATTACTTATGAATTTTAAAATCAAACCAAATCGAATAAAACCCGATTCCGGCCATTATACATATTAGTTTTGCTTTCAGTTATAACAATGTACTATTTAAAAGAGCAAAAGAGCTGGCAAAAACGTCCACACTTCGCTGCGCCTCATAAGTTATGATTGAGTTCGACTTAGGTTATTCTTTTTATACAATCAAAGAAACATGTATGTACATATGTACCTAGATAGAAATAAGCTGAAATTCAGTTTGTATGAGAACCCCAAAAAGATGAAATTTTCTATACGAGTATCCGATTGATTACATGTGTAGATCCATCCTTATCATCCATTTTTACATCATTCAGAAGCTAATAAAAAACATTTTAATGTAAAATAAAGAAAAAATTGTGGTAAAAAATGTAAATAAATTTGATAATGAATAAACTTATTTGAAAAACACATGGTAGCTTCTTAGGGAAATTGAGGAACTTTAGTACGTTAACAAGTTGTTTGATATCGGATAAGTAGAACTGGATATGTTCTACACATAATACAAATTCTACGCATAATAAAAATTCTAAAAGATTGCATCCAGGCCGATGATGGGAACAATTATATCTAATAATTGGTATGGACCAGGATGTAGGCAATGCATCTGATTTTGACGTAGAGATTACCCAATGGATCGAGTATTAACTCCAACTATGTATGTATAATGTCAGCCTAGAAATCCAACGAGGAATTGATAAGTAAAGTCTTCTCTTGACGCACGAAAATCACACTCTGCAAGTTACTCATCGCTCCCGTTTGCTATATGGTGCAGAGGCGTGAAAGATTTGTGGGCCTCTACGCGTTGGCGACGGCGAGTACCGAAGAAGATTTAATGACGAGTTGTATGAGCATTACGCAGCCGTCGACACAGTTCAGAGGATTAAAACAGCGACTTCGCTGGATAGGCCTCGTCGTGCGAATGAACGAAAACGCTCCAGCCCAGAAGGTATACTTATCGGCACCCGCCGGTGGAGGAAAAGACAGAACACCACTACGATGGAAGGACAAAGTGGGGACCGACCTGCGATCTCGCCAATGCTCTCTCTTCCAATTTGTGGTTTGAAGCTTTGAATTTTTTTCAGGAATGTTCAACTAACGGAACGATTATATTTAGTTTGCTAGTTCACAAAAAAAAAACATTACGATTCACGAAATGAAATTATTAAAATAATTCCCTTTTGGTAAATCACAATACTAAATTATCAAAATTAATCCGATAACATTGCATTAAAATAAATCAACGAAATTGTCTCAAGTAAACTGTGCTGGCAATACTTTCACGAGCACATATTAAATCAAACCAATTCGTGAGCATTGAAAAATTACCGTGGATATCACATTATGCAAATAAGTAGATTATATAGATAGTTATATTATTAAAAAGTTAGAATTTAATGAAAAACTTATCCCAACTCAGGCATTCCAAAAATGTAATGTTTATATTTCTTTCGTACGCCAAGTTTGCGTGTATGTCATTCAGCCGACTGCTCGTAATGGTTATTTCGGTAATTTCTTCTCGTAAATCAGCGAAATATTGGTTTGTTTGGCAAAATGTATTTATATTCCATAGATATACTTCAAATATATTATATACATAATTCACGTATAAATTGTTTATTTACCTACATACATACATATTTTAAAAATAAACAAGTAAGGAAAGGGCTGTCTTCGGCTGTGCCGATGGCTTTATACCTTTCATGAATACCCACAACTTTTCTAAGTGTCCGATCCTTACTTACAATTACTTACAAATTCTCCAAAATACATAGCCAAACCACATTTATCGGAGCAATCGGTAATATGGGAGCTATACCTATGTATGTTATGTAAGTCCGATCTGTATGATTTTCACTACACACATCACATATATAATAAGTACCAAACCTGCAACAACAAAATATAGTGTGGATTTAAATTTTTACCCACTTGGGCGATAAAATTTAATGAGCTCTGGCCCATCAAAATTAATCAAAGCAACCCGATAACAAAGGGTGTTTTTTGGTTATCAGGATTTTTTTCACCCACAGACAGTCTGTTGCTTTAATCACAAAAAGCGCAATTGCAATTATTAGCGAAAATGCGTAAGCAACTATAAAAAGAATAGATGCTAAGATGGTTGTGTTATAGCCCAAATATAAGTAGATAAATATAAAAAAATTAATTAAAAAACATCAATTGCATAATATTTTAGCTAATTAATAATGGGTTGGCCGACTTCAATATTCTTTTCTTTTCTTTATTCGACCGGACTTAGAGCGCATTTATAAATTAAAACGTCACTTAAGGTTTTAAAAAGAATTTAATATTTCCTCTATTTACAACACTCAACGTCTCCATAAACGGGCGTGCAAGTTAAGCTGCAAACAGCCACCGACGGAAAAACGGACGACGTGTCAGCTGATCTACTCGCGATCTACCTTATGAGAATTGCGTGTTAGCGATTTTTCACCTATGTATGTTCGTGACGTACGTTTTACGCACGTCGCTACGTCAAAACCAAAAAATTTCTAATTTTTACGTAAGAAACGTGTCAGCTGATCGCTCTTCGCCACACAGTGTTGCCTATTGAACTATTTGCATGTTGAGTTTGGGCCGTTTGCAATTATTTTACAAAAATACCCAGAAAAGTTTTAAATATTGTCGAAATATCTCAAAAATTCAGACTTATGTTAAAGTTTATAAATAAATATACCATATGTAGTTATTTAATACTATTTTTTAATCAGTACTTCCAAGAAGTTTCCATTCTCCAGCGATCTGTTTTTCATCCCTTAATAATAAGCGGAATGTCAAAAGAGGAAATGTATGTATGTATGCGCGTTGATAATGGAATAAACGCAATTGCAGATGACCGTTTTATTTTAGTAGCAGACGCAGACGGTAAACTGAAATCTGAATGTTTACTGGGTATGCATAAGCATTAGAGTGGGTAAATTTTTTTCTTGATAAAGCGGTTATCAAAATCGTAAACTACGATGGATTCTAAGAAAATTTGCCAAGAAACCATGGGTCTAAAATGAAAATCGAGCTTCCGGTTTTTAACGACTATTTCGTATAACTGCGTCCATCTATCATTGACTGCCAAACAGTTATGTACACATGACACACTTGCCACAAGTGCAAACTGTTCAATTCGATATTACCGAAACATATTTTTTATTTGCATATTTACCTACAGCTATCTTAAGATAGCCGCATCTAACAGCTAAAGTGCAATTAACTTTTAAATGTATACAGAGGTGCGTATGTAGGCCACTAAAAGGATAATTGACGTGTTCCAGTTAAACACAAACCCAGACCTGTATAAAATTTTGCATGTAAATGCAACAACAACGCTGTGATCTTGATATTTTTCTGGGTCAGTTTCGGATCCGTAGTAGTAGATTTTTTGTAGTAGATTTTTTGACAGCCAACCCTTATTTGCTTAGTAGCACAAACATGCATATGTATACACACTTATTTACACAAACAACTCTCATGCAGCTGACCCGCGTCGTTCCTGTTAAATTATGACCGTGATCCGACCCAGGTCAGCAAACTGGAACACGCTTAATGTAGGGCTGATGGCTACATATAAAATATTTCAACCTTTACATAGTTGAATGAAATTCTTACAATATTCGGCTGAAACTCTTAAGCAAGTCCGTTCTACTTTATACCTACATGTATGTATATGAGTTTAAAACTAGGGAAACTTTTTTTTTAGCAATAACTATATGTACATATGTATTTTTCACTTTCAATTGAAAAAACTATTTGTCTAGCTTTCACTGAATTGTGGTTACTAAAATAGATTGCCAACGGCTAGAAAACTACCACCAAACTTTCCAAAATGATCGAGAAATATCCAAGCTATCTTAGAACTGTGAAAATGGCAACTGGTTAAGAATGAGTTGCGAAGAAATGCACTGCCGGCAATTGCTACCGCCAATGCACAGTTGACAGCTTGAGTATTGAGCTCAGGGATAGTTCTGAGCTAGGCCAATTTTCTGCATGGCAAGTGTTTACATTAGACACAATTGAATTAACATGGCAGGTTTTACTCACGTTTTTCGCTTATTCTTATACCAATAAACACTTGAGGGTACCTCAAGCCGTGACGGGGATAATTGTGCTATGCCAATATGCAACAAGCCAAGGACAAACAAATAGGTTTACCACTTTAACCCCTTTAGTAAACAGCTAAAAAAAAGTTTGTTGCAAAAGCCACATCGAGCGTTTCTTACTTAGATTGTATTATTTAGTTTCGTATTGTAACATTTGTGTGTATTTTCGCAAACTTGATGCCGCTTTTGGTAAAAGTTTTGACAACACAGAAGGCAGAATATGGCAAAAACACAACTAAACAAATGAATACATATGTGTGTATGTATTTGCAAATCGTTAAATGTGAAAAAATGTTAGGACTTATGTGAATCTTGTATTGTTTAAACATAAGTCTTATATCATAGTTAAAAGTTTGCGGAAATTAGACCTATTCGACGAATGTAACATTTCTCGTGCTACACATAATTTTACCTCTGACTTTGTCCAATCAAAATTTAAACAAAAAATAATTATAATATAGAAAAACTACCCTGTAAAAAGCGTTGGAGTATCGGAGAACATTTTTTTGTGTTCGCAGCGCACATTTGTCGTATAAATATGTAGATTTTTTGCGATAGTCAATAGTTTCGATAGTGTCAGTGCATTGCAAATTTGTGATCTTTATAATATAAAGTGAAGCTGTGATCTGAAGTGAGGTAATTTTTAGAATGTAACGCTCAAATTGCAATATTTGTACTTTTCTTACTTATTTAGGTACATATGTATGTATGTCAGGCGCGTAGCCAGAAAAAAATTTCGGGGGGGGGGGGGGGGGGTTTGGCCAAAGCCTCAGTAAATAAGAATTAGCTGTAAATACATACATATTTATATTTTTACATATTACATATTTATACTTTTATTTATTTGAAATTTTTCTCTTTCTACACGGCTAAAAATTTGAGCCTAACTTTTAAACCATTCATTGGTTTACACAATTTTTAAACTTTTTGGTAATAATTTCCAATTCTTTAAATTTTTTAAAACTTTACTAGGATAAACAGCGAATATGTGTACTCTTCGCACAAAATTCATGGTGCGCGGTATCCCACTAGGTAGAGCATTGCGCACTGATTTGGGGCACGTCGGTTCAAGTCCTAACATTTAAAAAAAAATAAAAAATTGTTAACATTTTCGGTTTAAAATTAAAATAATTTTATTTACGCGTATTTCTGTGACAAACGGCGTCAATTTAATTCTAAACCAAATTGTGTTTGGTCATACACCTTGACCAGTATGTCTGCGTTCAAAAGGTTTTTGGAATTTCCAGTAAAATTAACTTTAACTAATTTCATTATTTTTGTATGAAAGTTTGTGTAAAAACACAATAAAAATACTGCAACTCAAAGTTAAAACCACACTTTGAACGCAGACATACTGGTCTAGGTGTATATGCAGCCCCAAAAAGTTTTAAATCTAGGCTAAAACTTTTAGCCGTGTACAAAATGATATTTATTTTTCTCGTTTGTTTTGAAATTTTGTTTAGGATTTCTTCAGGAGTTACTTCAAAAGTAGAGTGGATGTTGAGTAGAGCCAGCATCTCCTGGCGAAGTTTTTAACCTTCGAAGGGAAGAGAAGGATCGTTCGCTAGGAGCAACGGAAACTGGAAGCGTTGCAGCAATTTTTATATATCGATATACAATAGGGAAAAAAGACACGGAACAATTATTTAATGCATCAATAAACGAGCTCGTTCGCTCCTACTTTGGGATTGGAAAATATTTTTCTTTTTCAGGGCTTTAGGCTGTTCAAAAGAAATCCAAAAACTCTATATAAAATGACACCTATGAAACGCTTAAGAAAAATTTCTTGTGTCAAAATCTCTTCTACTTTTCTACTGCTAATTTCTGGAAAATGTTTACAAAAACCAAACCTGCGCAACTCTGGCTTTGGCAAGAAATAAATAGTTGTCGCTTTAGAAAAACTGAAGCTTCGGAAAAACAAAAAAAAAAATATAGCAAAATAACATTGAGTGAACCGTTGCAGGAATTTAGTTTCGACCTCTCAGACTTGCTCTGGTAATTGATTAGCGACTACCAATATCTTCTCTCAGTGTGAAATATTATTTAATTTTATTCTTTCGTGTTTTTATTTTGCAATTAATGCTAATTTCTTAACAGGGGTTTTAAAAATGAATAGAGTAATTATTATAGTACAGACGTATATTTTTTAATTTTCCGCAATTTCGGGGGGGGGGGGGGGTTTGAACCCCGAAACCCCCCCTGAATACGCGCCTGATGCATGTATATGTTCGGAGTTAAAGTTCTTCTACATTTAAAATACGATAGTTTCGAACTATCGATAATCTTTTCAAACTATGGAAAATATCGAATGTTTTGCAGCTCTAAAGTCCAGTAATGCATAAGTATACAAATTTACCTTAGACGGGAACCGCCGCGAGTCACGCTCGAGCCGCTGGGATCGGGCGCGATCGCCTGCGCTCCGGGCCCCAACGGCTTCAGCTGGTTTGATATAAAAGAATTCAGCAGAATTATATTCTTTATGTTATATGCTGCGGACGAGAATGGCAACATTTTAAAGTTTGTAATCAATGTTTTCAACAAATGAAAAATAATGCAGAGGAAGCTAATACATAAATGATGTGTCCGATCGTTCGTTAGGTTTCGGTCTTAAGCAGATTTGATATGAGGCCAACAAGGTACCGATGTCGCGATCCTATCTGCTAATGAAATACTATATTTGAGCAATAAGACATTTTTTTCCCCGAGTGGTAATAAAGCAAACCTCGAAATTTTGAGAAATTTTGTGGTATTGCCCTTTGGGTTATTTTTTTATTCATTTGATTTTTCCCTTTTTTATATTGCTGACAAATACTTTTATACATTTTATGTATGTATTTTCCATTCATAAGTTCATACGGACTGAGTTATTGAAAAGTGCTGTCTTCAAGAAGGCGATAACATAGAAGTAAAGGACTTTAATAGTACAGAAAACTACATGATGGTGAATGAGCAAGCTTCGCATTTATTATTTCAAAAATAGTTGGGTAAGAATTTCTGAAACGGATCACTTAAAGTGAGTAAAATTAGTTTTGATCAGTATTGCTACTAGACCAATTTTAAGAATTCAGATACCAATGTTTTATCTCTTAAGCTCTCCAACCACATCTTTTTTCTTTTTGCAGAGAAAAAAAGTATACTTCATTGCTTTTTTTTTTTTTTGTTTTCAAATATGTTGAGCTCAATCTATTAGAATTTTCCTTATAACTTCATTTCCGTAGTAAAGTAAAGATATTTATTAAAATGCATTCACAGAACTTACATTAGAAAAAACTCATAAAATTCTTTTCTTGGAAGTTATATTTTGGGCCAAATTTGTTAATTTTATATAAATTGTTTGCTGGGTTGGCCGAAGTAGCTCTTTTTTTTTTATTTAAAAGGCGAATTCAGTACAAGGTGGAACTATCCAATCAGCTGATAGTTGCTTTCTTTCTCGAATATTGCCTAAACAGAGGAGATAGCCGAGGAGCTTTTGCCAATCAAACTGCACTAACCGGACATTAATAAAAAGATCCTTAGTCATTAGTGATATTTTGCTCCAAATTTTGAAAGAGCGGTGAGTTCTTTTGTACACTTACATCCTTATAACACGTCATTCAGGAGTATCTTAGGCTTGACTTGGCGTCTGTACTTGGATTGCCTATGCACACAGGAAAAAAATGGTACTTACATGCATGCTTCTGACAATAGGGCGACGATATATTTTATGTCGGCGAGTGTTTAATAACACTAATTTGGCAGCATATACATATCTTTGACGAGATTACGGCCAAACTTGTCTACCAATTTTGTAGTTTGCTGCTTATAATTCCGAACGGCGTCTGAAAGGCAGAGGCATTTTTTCTGCGAACTGTTTGATTGCTGAAATACCATCGAATTTTTTCAAACATGTTGATTTTCCCTTTCCCGTCAAAACCTCTTTTTCATTTATTTCGCATTTTAACAACGCTGCTTTATTCTTTTCATCTCTTTCTTCTCTGTGATTTGCATTAACTTTAACTTTAACCGGTCAATTCTGAGCGTAACAGGTAACTTTTTATCTGAAAGAAACGCTATCGAAAACGATCAAAGTGTATGCGCAATATAAAAAAGGACATTTATGAAAAATTACCAGGTATCATTATTAAGCCAATAGAGTTACAGCTATAATATAGTTTTTAGAATTTTTGACTGTCTGTACGAGTATGTTTGGTCGTGGACACTCCAAAGAACCTCAATATAATTGAATGCAACTTTTATCATTGTATTACTAGAGATCTCCTAAAATCTAAGGCATCCCTTATTCCGATAACTTGACCGGTTTCGAAGTTATCAACCAATAGATATGTTGATCAGGGGTGGCCAAATACATATGTAAGTGCTGCAAAGGGTGATCTAATTTAGGTTCATCCTAGCTTGTGTTGGAGCTATAAATATTAAAATCGGACTAAGTCTATTATTAACCCCGAGCCGTACAAATGTGTGCCAATATCTGTCTACAAAAATATTCAAAATATACATGCAACTGTTTTCGTTACTTGTTCTTACCGCCTTGGTGGTGGTTACGAAATTGGACTGCAACTTAAGCCTGTGAATATCAAAAGGATGTAAAATTTACCAAATTTTTTATTTTCCGGTAGAAAGAGTTTTGTTACTACACTAGAATTAGGGCACAAGTACATAAATCTTAATATTGTTAATATGAACAAGTTAAACATCCATGCATGTAACCTGATCCAAGGTTTTTCTTTACTAAAAACAAAGCATATGTATGTACATACATATGTATACTTATTTACGGTATTCCCTGAGAATTTTTTGCATACATACATATGTATGTACATATTTTGAGTCGAACAGGCATTGATCAAACCAAAATGACACATCTTTAGTATAATTATTTTACACTTGACATACTGCGAAAAGACAAAAAAAATGTAGCTTAATAAGATGGCTAATAAACCAGAAAGGTGAGACGCAGCTGCATGTCGATTCAAAGATGCACAAAATAAAGAAAATACACTAAAAAATAAATAAAAAACCTAAGCATCAATCTTCGATACGTGAAAGCAGTTTTTGTGTTGCAAAAATCTTCACCAATTTAATGTCTGTTGGCAGTTTCTGTTTTACCTGTTCGGTTAATATGAGATTCATTTCGCAGCACTTTTGCTATCAACAATCTGTACAGACATCCAAAACCTCTGCTGTGAATAAGATTGACCGTGAGAAAACGGCAACGTAATATTTTAGTGTCGTAGGTCGCAGGGCCAACGGACAGCGTTGGCAAAATAACAACCATATTGCAATCTTCAGTTTCTGACAAAAAATACAAATAATATGCTTTCAGGAATAGTTTATGAAAATGTATATGCTTACGGTATTGAATGATTTATTGGCTTATAGAATTTAGTCCTCAGTAAAGTGAGCTAAACCTTTCTGTGGCAATTATAGGATTGACAAGTAAGGAAGTCTAAGTTCGGGTGAACCGAACATTAAATACCCAGCGTTAGTTTTCAGAACGAGATACAAATACCATGACTTGGCAATGATATAGGCCCTAGAATCTTATTTGAAATTTTCGATATCAAAAAAGGGGGCGTGGTTATCATCCGATTTCGCCCATTTTCAATAGCAACCTACCTTGGCCAGAAAGTAACCTGAATGCAAAATTTCATGCAAATATCTCAATTTTTACTCAAGTTATTGTGTACACGGACGGACAGACGGACGGACATGCCTTAATAAATTCCTCTTTTCAACCTAAGAACTTTCATACCTGGAACTCTATATCTAACTCGATTATTTTGCGCCGTTACGTAGTACCGTTATGTGAACAAAATTATAATACCCTTGTACTAGTACTAGTACGCTGGATATAAAAATGTTGAAAGTTATTTTGAAACTTAGTTGGCATTCATTAATTTTAGTGCATGTTTAATGCAACTTTAATGAAAGTGGGGCTTTAAAAGAAATTTATAAATTGGATTGGCTGCCACAAGGTCACATTTAGGCCAATATCAGAAGGTCCTTTGTACTTCGATAGCACTGGTTGTAAAAGAATGCATTCATATGCGAATACAATCAGTTGAAATCTTATTCAATGACTTCAAATTTCAAAATTTAAAGACTGAAAAAATGAAGTCTGAATTCTTTTTGAAGTTACAACTTTGAAATCATTTAGATAAGTCACTTACTGACTTCATTTTTTGAGTGAAGTCACTAACTATTTGCAACAAAAATAGTTTACTATCATTTCTCATATACCACAGGTAAATTGACTTCAAATGACTCCATATGACTCCCAATGACTTCAATTGACTTTAGTGAGACTTTTTATTCAATGAATGCAATACATGAATAACCAAAAAATTATGGAAAAAAAGAATTCGAAGTCGCGGAATGAAGTCATTTTTTAAGTCCCAGTCAAAGAATTCAAAAAATGGCTGCAATCATTTTGCGATAAATCAAATGAATGATTATTCGCAAAAGAATGCATTATTTTACATCTCTGATAATTAAGAGCCGCCGGTGTATATGGATATGCTGCCTTCTGCAACGTAAGTAAAGTTTAATTTCTGAACTTTTCCGTTTGAAGCAGGGATGACGCTGCCGCTTGAAGAAGGTCAAGTACGATTTAAAGAGCTTTGCGTATTTGTTAGAGCTTTGGACAAATCGTAAAGTTATGCTTATTTTTGAAAGTTAAAAAGCCTTTGGCATAGCCGAGACAGCTCTCTTCCTAATTGTTATTTTTTAATTGGGTCAGTTAATTATGAATCAGTTATAAATATCTCAACTCGAGGTATACCTGGCTAACTCATTTTTTGTGTAACCGAGCTCTCTACATAACAAACACATGTGCAAAAAATTTACAAAAATGGACTATAAATAGGGATTTTCTGAATACGGAGAAAACAATAAACTGTCCAAATTTGTTAAAAATCCGTCCATTGTATATGTAATACAAATTTAGTTCTTTATACATTTCCTAAAAAATGTAGTTAAACAAAATTATTTTTACAGACAATAAATGTTATTTTGTTCTCCTGAGATATGTCCGCTAGTTTTTGAATTATCGAGGAATTCGAAAAGGTGTATAAAAGGTAGTTCATTGAAATGCAAAAGGCATTCTAGTAATTTATATTACTTATATAAAATGAAGTGCCAAAGTAGACACACACGAGCCTTACACCCTTCCGTTTTTCCGTTCCACATTTTTAGGGATATCTCCGAAACAAGCTGAGATATTGAAATGTATCACATTGATGATGAAATCACTCGTAAGCACCTTTCGTTTCATACCCATATTGTACTTACATATTTTTGGTCACCCCTGGCCCACTTATTGGTCGATAACTCGGAAACCGGTCAAGTTATTGAAATAAGGGATACCTTAAATTTTAAGTTGAACGTCTACTAATAAATGACGAAAGATTTATTTAATTACATTGAGCAGTGTTTGAGTGATGCCACCACAAACACTTAGACAGACAGACGGACAAAAATTCTAAAAATGTTTGATTTGGATTCTATTGGCTTAATAATGATTGACCGTATCAATTTTTTTGGAATATCTGCAATGTACAAACATCGACCTGTTAAAGTTTCAGATATATCCTTGAAACAATTAAAAAGGGGTTTTTGCCCCCTATTTCCAGATGTTGACCATTTTTTTGAAATTCTCGCTGTGTAGTTTTTGTGTGCTTGACTAGAACTACAACTTAAGGTATGTCCCGTAAAAAGTTAATGCTCGCTGTCACACAGTGTGATAGATCGCATACAAAAATTTTCATTACCCTAACTATGAAACCTCAACGCGATTTCCGGGGGTTTCAAGCCAACTTAGGCCTAAAGTTTCTTCAGCAAAGTTGCTTATAATGAATAGTTTCCGCTATGGCGATTTTTCACTTTTTAAATTAACCCACTCTAATATGTATAGTTTTTATGTTTCTGAAAGAAAAAAATTTTATGTTAATTGTTGATTAAATTTTTGACAGAAAAATTACGGGTTATCGGGTTAGCAAAGCAGCAGCTGTTGCGATGATATCAGGTGTGTTGGTCTAAAAGTTCAGTAAGAATTATCCAGTAACGAAGTTTTTCTCTCTTCTGTCAGATTCTTTCTCAATGAGAGATGATTGCTAATTTTTACGCGAACGCGAAATTTGCAAAAAATTTACAAGTTTAGCTGTCAGCTGATCCACGGTTGCATGTCATACAAAATCCAGCCTTGAAAAAATATAATTTTAATTTGATTTTCGCGCATTTTTTTAAAAAATGGAATCTAAAGGAAATCTCACGGTCGAGGTATCCCTAATATATATGTATATTTCCTAATAACTACTTCGCTTTTGCTTTTTATACCTTTCATGAACATGAAATGGTATTATAACTTTGGTCCGATGTTTGTAAGTATGAGAAGACGAAGAGATAGACCCACCATTAAGTATACCGAAATGGTCAGGGCGACGAGCTGAGTTGATTTAGCCATGTCCGTCTGTCCGTCCGTCTGTCCGTCTGTCTGTTTGAACGCAAACTAGTCCCTCAATTTTAGAGATATCTCGATGAAATTTGGTATGGAGCCGCCATTTTGTATTATATTAATCATTTGTCGGACCAATACAACGCATAGCTCCCATGCAATCAATTGTTCCGATAAATGGGTTTTGGCCTATAACTCTTGCAATCAAAAAGCTAGGTTTAGTAGATATTATATTTGCAACCTGTGTAGTGAAAATCACCCAGATCGGACCAACAAAACATATAGCTCCCATGTAATCGATAGTTTCGATAAATGGGTTTTGGGCTATAAATTTTGCAGTTAAGAAGCTAGGAACGTAAAATTTTGCAAAGTTGGTACTTATTATAAATGTGATGTGTGTAATGAAAATCATACAGATCGGAGTAACATAACATATAGCTTCCATATAACCGATTGCTCCGATAAATGTGGTTTGGCCATGTAGGACACTTAAAAAAGATATGGGAGTTTCCATTGTAACGGGCGCGACACTTTTGTGCATAGTTCCTTAATTTTGAAGAAAACTATTAAAGTAATCATTGAAATAATATACGCTTAAAATGCTGTTAGAAGTAAGGAATTATCTCATATGAACTACATTTTAGAAATAAATCAGTACCAACCACAAAATGCCAAAGAAGAGCGTAACGGGCGCGACGTTATAAAATATATAAATTGCGTGTAATCCACTTTCACACGTAGCAGTGTAAAATTTTTGTATTAAACTGACTAAAAATGCCTTGGCATATTTAAATTTGGAATGTTTCCTATTATTTCCGCATTCGAAGAAAAAACACTTCTTAATCCATTTAGATTTATTAACATTTTAAAGTGTAACGGGCGCGACACCTCGTTGTAACGGGTGCGACATGTCTATTTTTTTTACATATTTCAACTATTTATTATATTTTTTCATTACGATAGCTCAATTTCAAGCCAAAACAGGAAAATATATCTATGTTTAAACAAGTTAACACGTTAAAAGTAAGTACATGGGTATGTTATTTATAAACGATCTTTCCTGACGCCAGCTTTAAGGTTTGGTTAAAGTAGCCAAATATAAATCATAATTCTAATTCAATATTTATGCTGATTGCATTATGCATGATCAAATAATTAATTCTATTGTTTTAGAAAAAAAAATGTATAAAAAATTAATAATTAAAGAACAATTTCTATAAAATTATTTTCTTAGGCAAAATTTCTTAAGCGTAGATTTTGCTGTCTTACCAGCAAACAGACAGCCGTCAGATTCTTTATCCTTAATGACGAAGTGCTTCTCTTGCAAATTTTTTATAGGAGCAATGTGGGCCCATATCTGATCTAAAAATACTTTCTCAGCCGCGATGTCTTCCATCGAATGGTAGAGAATTTTTATACCGTTGAAGTTTTCTCTTGAAGAAACTTAAAACACTCTATGACGCATACGCATATATTTTGTGGAGTTTCTCTTATTGGACGGACAAAACTTGGTCGCAAGGCAAAAAATAAAAAAATTTATTAAAAATGTAACGGGCGCGACACGTGCTAAAAAATTAATACAGAGAAAACGGGTTAACAAATTTGTTTGAAATTTTCGCAATATAATCCTTAGCAGTTACTTGTTACGTATGCAAAGATTTATTCATGTAAAGTTACTAATAATTTTACCACAAAACTAAATCCTTTTTTTTTGTAACGGGCGCGACACCAATTTTGCTTAAATTTAAATAATTACTGTGATTTATACTTAGTTCGCAGAATCTTGAAAGTCAAGCCCAAGTGAAGAAAAAATATGTAAAATTTCAAGCAGCTCAAATAAATATCCGTCAAAAATCGAAAACTTTGAAAAAAATACTATGTAACTATGATCACGATTTTAAAGTTTTTTAATATCATAGTGTTGTGAACTTTGCCAGGCGTTCACACCTCCATCACGATATCAAAATATAAAAAAATGGTATATAACAATAGAGTAGACATGCGTCAACACAAATATCAGCCTTCGGACTGGAAGCAATGCAATTTATATCTAGGCTCAATGGGGTCTGATTTCGTGGAAACTCCCATATGCGTATTCATGAAAGGTATAAAGCCTTCGGCACAGCCGAAGACAGCCCTTTCCTTACTTGTTTTTTATTAATTTAATTAACAATTGCCCCGTTGAAAAAACTTAAATTTATTTGTTGACAAAATCAGCTGATTTAAGTGATTGCTAATTTGTGTTGGCTGAAATTTAACCAGTAAGAATTAGCAAGTTCTCGCAAAATGAAATGTAATTTTTCTCTCTCAATTCCTCTCTCCTTACTGGATAGTTTTTTTACATCGCGAACGGGAAAATATCATAAAGCAAGTTAATTTGTACGAATTTGTACAAATTATTTACATCGCGAACACGGCTATCACCATTTACCCCTCCAAAGGTTTTTCCCGCGAGTCGGATTCGAACGCGCACTCCTTCGTTTTAAGTCCATGTCAACGCAAATTTTGTTATAGGTTTTCTATTTAAATAAACGCAATGTAATAATTAAGTGAAATGAATAAATAAATGGAAGCAGACACAAGGTGGGCGGTGAAAACACAGTTTCTTATTAGTTGATTAAAGACCAAGGCGAATTAATCACCCCTATTCTGCATTTCGACTTGGATCGAAAATTTCTCCGCTTGGCAACTTTGGTATTCTGCGTTTCAATTCCGCTACGTTCAACTTCGAAACTTCCAATTCTGCTAATTCTGCACTTCGATCGTAGCTCCGTTTTTCTACGTTGGAATTTTGTTGGCGGATAACTGCTTGCTGCAGTTGGCAAGAACAAACAAACAAAAGGGAATTAATTGAAGTGGAGATAAGTGCATTGTGACGTCACAGGGCATCATTGCTTAGTGTTGGAATTTTCTAACAGCGGCTTTGGTGCAGACACGAGTTCGAATCCGTGTCCGAAAAGGGATCTGATGATGAGCCTGGAAACTCTGAAACATGTAATCCTATCCATCGCTGTTGATTTTTCCTTTGTAATTTTTCTCCAATTATCAATTTTTCCCAAAAAAACTGACAATTAAATTCATTACGAATTATTGTTTATTTGGTCTCGAGCTTGCAAAAACTTACAAATATGTAAACAAAATAGACCGCAAAAATCCAACAACAAAATACATTAAAACCATAGCACGGGTTTACGTACATATGTAAATATGTACAAACAACAAGTCCAACACACATCATAACATATAGGCTGCATGTCTTAAGAAATTTTGTGTATACAGTTGGCAAGAACAAACAAACAAAAGGGAATTAATTGAAGTGGAGATAAGTGCATTGTGACGTCACAGGGCATCATTGCTTAGTGTTGGAATTTTCTAACAGCGGCTTTGGTGCAGACACGAGTTCGAATCCGTGTCCGAAAAGGGATCTGATGATGAGCCTGGAAACTCTGAAACATGTAATCCTATCCATCGCTGTTGATTTTTCCTTTGTAATTTTTCTCCAATTATCAATTTTTCCCAAAAAAACTGACAATTAAATTCATTACGAATTATTGTTTATTTGGTCTCGAGCTTGCAAAAACTTACAAATATGTAAACAAAATAGACCGCAAAAATCCAACAACAAAATACATTAAAACCATAGCACGGGTTTACGTACATATGTAAATATGTACAAACAACAAGTCCAACACACATCATAACATATAGGCTGCATGTCTTAAGAAATTTTGTGTATACAGTTGGCAAGAACAAACAAACAAAAGGGAATTAATTGAAGTGGAGATAAGTGCATTGTGACGTCACAGGGCATCATTGCTTAGTGTTGGAATTTTCTAACAGCGGCTTTGGTGCAGACACGAGTTCGAATCCGTGTCCGAAAAGGGATCTGATGATGAGCCTGGAAACTCTGAAACATGTAATCCTATCCATCGCTGTTGATTTTTCCTTTGTAATTTTTCTCCAATTATCAATTTTTCCCAAAAAAACTGACAATTAAATTCATTACGAATTATTGTTTATTTGGTCTCGAGCTTGCAAAAACTTACAAATATGTAAACAAAATAGACCGCAAAAATCCAACAACAAAATACATTAAAACCATAGCACGGGTTTACGTACATATGTAAATATGTACAAACAACAAGTCCAACACACATCATAACATATAGGCTGCATGTCTTAAGAAATTTTGTGTATACAGTTGGCAAGAACAAACAAACAAAAGGGAATTAATTGAAGTGGAGATAAGTGCATTGTGACGTCACAGGGCATCATTGCTTAGTGTTGGAATTTTCTAACAGCGGCTTTGGTGCAGACACGAGTTCGAATCCGTGTCCGAAAAGGGATCTGATGATGAGCCTGGAAACTCTGAAACATGTAATCCTATCCATCGCTGTTGATTTTTCCTTTGTAATTTTTCTCCAATTATCAATTTTTCCCAAAAAAACTGACAATTAAATTCATTACGAATTATTGTTTATTTGGTCTCGAGCTTGCAAAAACTTACAAATATGTAAACAAAATAGACCGCAAAAATCCAACAACAAAATACATTAAAACCATAGCACGGGTTTACGTACATATGTAAATATGTACAAACAACAAGTCCAACACACATCATAACATATAGGCTGCATGTCTTAAGAAATTTTGTGTATACAGTTGGCAAGAACAAACAAACAAAAGGGAATTAATTGAAGTGGAGATAAGTGCATTGTGACGTCACAGGGCATCATTGCTTAGTGTTGGAATTTTCTAACAGCGGCTTTGGTGCAGACACGAGTTCGAATCCGTGTCCGAAAAGGGATCTGATGATGAGCCTGGAAACTCTGAAACATGTAATCCTATCCATCGCTGTTGATTTTTCCTTTGTAATTTTTCTCCAATTATCAATTTTTCCCAAAAAAACTGACAATTAAATTCATTACGAATTATTGTTTATTTGGTCTCGAGCTTGCAAAAACTTACAAATATGCTTGTTTTTTATTTTGCAAACAATTTACGATTAATTTCCGCGATTTTTTGTTGAAATTCTTAAAATTTAAGTAAAACGCGTATGTAAAAGTTGTAAAACGCTCGCTATATTTTGTTTTTGTGCTCTGATGATGTTTTTTGATATGTTTGCAGGGTATTTGTTTTCGACCGGTGCCGAGTGCTAATATTTGTCCAAAAATGTAGGGAGGGAAATCAAAAGACGCGTTTCGATGCCAGGAATGTGAATCCGGCTACGGAGATCTAATAATATTCAAAACACCAAACAATATTTCTACTGAAATTAAAACTAAGGTAATGGCTTTGACTTTGCCATTATATCCAAACGTGCACCGGCGGCCACTCCACAGCACCCACTCATACTCTGTAAACTTCTTTGTCAGTTCCGGGGCGGCCAATGTCTTCCTACAGCGAAAAGTACCACCTGCGGTCAGACTTAACCCTGACATGTCTAATGTTTGCTCGGCGTATGGTGTGGCCTCACGATGCAACGCCAACCATCTGTGTACCTGGTCGACAAAGCGCACTCTTCTAGCACTAACTCTATGGAGAATACCAGCTACCTACTGACGATGTGGTAACATCCACCAACAGTGTCCTCTTGCTTTTTGTTGGTCCTTCGTTGTCTGCTACAATCAGTCAATTGATCTATAAAATTTCACTCAATTTATTCAATAATGCTCAAACATATACAATTAAGTTTATAAATCATAATAAAGCTTTACTTTTATTTCAAAAGTAATAATTTGTGTAATTTAAATTGCTTTGTTATGTTTCAATTTCACACATTCCAAGGCAAACAGCTGACTTCGAAAAACTTATAGCTCTTCCTCTTTTTCTTTCGATCCAAGCGTAACTCAGAATGCATATTTACGATCCAAGCGGAGCGTAGAGCGGGAACGTAATTGTAATGCAGAATAGGGGTGAATAGAAGCCAGGCGAATTACAAACACGCATCCATACATTTTCAATGTACTTTGTTTTTGTAATTTGAATTTTGTACTGTCAAAGTTTGAGAAAAAAGTAGCTATCAACTGATGGGATAATGCCACCGTGTATTAATTTGCCTTGTTAGAGACTGAATTATTGGTTAAACGTTGAAATTTTCAAAAATATTTTAACCACAAATAAATCACACAACATATTTGTGATCAGTTTCTCAAAATGTCGGGAGTTACAGTACCTAACAGGGTAGTGCATACGTACATATGTACATACATACCAGGTGGCGCAAAAGTAATCCTCCTATCAGAAAATGCTATGCATTTTGGTGACTTTGGCACAACGTGAATTTCGTCGCAGATTTCCTGGCCGTCCAACGCCTACTGGTCAACGAGTTCTTTTGCCGCAACTTGATGAATTGGGATTGGAAAACATGTGGTTCCAACAAGACGGTGCAACAGCACACACTGCACGTGCCACAACCGATTTAATTACAGCCAAAAAACATCGGAAGCTTACTTTTGCGCCACCCGTTATATACTCGAACGGCAATGAGTTAAATGGTGATAGTTGAAAATTGAGCATTCAACTATAGAAAGCCCAAATGTAAATTCATTTACGCATAAATATTTTGCAAACAAATCTAGAACATTTTGATTGTGCAACATTTAACATTAGAATTTTGTGATGTATTTTACAAAACATTTTAATATTTTATTATAATAGTTTTATTTGTTTCTCTATTTTCAGTGTTACCGTACCTGGTTATCAAGGAAATCTACAAGCTGCAATATCTCACAGTGCCTCCTTAGCAGCTTGGGAGAGATTCGGAGTGGAGTTTAGTCTGACTTTTATCGTTGTACTAACTTACTTCGTTTCAACAGACCCAATTAAGCGGTTTATGAGCAATTCGGCAATTTCAGTCGGATCAGCGTATAGTGCGTGCAGTTTTGTCTCTGTAAGTATTCATATACATACATACATACATATATCTCAAGAGCGGTTCTACGGAGGTCTCTTTCGGAAGTTTTTAGTAAAAGAAACTATCAATATGAGTTTTATTATTAGACGAAAGCATTACGATGAGATCCGGCACCACATCTTACCATTTGATCTGCGTAACCATAGGCGGGCTCTAAATGACCTCCACACTGAGTCGGTAGATAGATTCCTCATATCGCGGACTGTGATCCCGTTACCGATACAAAAGCACCTGTTTTAGCTGAAGAGGAACGTGTCCTTCCGCGGGAGACTACCCCACAAGACAGCTAACTTACATCTGAACCGTCATTTGTAAGGAAGCGCTAAAGGGGTCATCAGCGTCTAGAACAAATCGGCCATCAGTTTTGCAGTAGCAATATGAAAATTCTGATGCATCCATCAGCACCGTCTTGTAGGGTAGAGTCATGCTAGCACAACTTCGTTTGGGATATTGTAATAAGTTAAACTCTTACTTACCCAGATTAAACCCCACCATACCAAACACTTGCCCTGCATCTGGTATAGCCCCTCATGGCACCAAACATCTCTTTTCCTGTTCAACTGAACCTACATACTCTTCACTCTGAGAAGAGTCGATGACAATTTAGAGTGATTTTGTCCCTAAGGCAGGGCGAAGCACTGGTAGCAAAAACAACAACAACAAACTGCAACAATTACGAATGCTTCTCGAGTCTGTTAGTTCCATCACAGAACTATATTTCTAGTAAAACCCGTTAACTTTTCATTGCGAAAAAATTTAGCGCTTCAGTCATTTCTTCTCTTTGGCAGGGATTCATAAATCTTTGGAAGATCCTTTCTCCCGCCTATTCCCCGAGCAGCCTCATCAGATGTTGCCAGCGCCCAGTACCTATCAAGCGCTCTCCCAAAAAGAAATCCATGTACTCTTTGTTGGAAGAAATATTAAAATATTTTCTTCTGCTTAATTAACTTTCCCATCTATGATTATTATTTGTAAGCTGTGACCTTTTAACGGTTGCGAAATCTTATGCACATACATCTATACATATTTTAAGTGGCCATTTTTTCTGCTTACACAATTATTTTCGCTACTGATTCTAACATCTAAACATAAATTTAACTAGTAGTTGTAGGTACCTACATAGTATGTATTCCAAATAATTTATGTGAACATTTTTTTACAGATGCCATATTTAAATCCAGCTCGTTCCTTGGGACCTTCTTTCGTCCTTAATAAATGGGATAATCATTGGGTTTACTGGTTTGGTCCATTAGTTGGCGGCATTGCATCTGGTTTACTTTACGAGTATGTTTTTAGTTCACGCCGAAACTCGCGTCTGCATAAATCAAATGTTGATAATGACTCTTCTTCCATCCATTCCGAGGATGACTTGAACTATGAGTTAGATGTTGAAAAACAGCACATACCAGCAAAGTACCCACAGGGAACATTTTCACGTGGACAAACAAAACTTAAATCGGCCATTGCAAGTACCACGAGCGCCATCCCCAGTGGTGTAAATTTTTGCCAAAATCTCTATACAGCACCACCGCTAAATAAGTTTGATCAGCCAGAACCACTTTATGGAGGGACACGTTCGCTTTATTGTCGCTCACCCACGCTAACCCGCACCAATCTCAACCGCTCGCAATCCGTTTATGCAAAGAGTAACACAGCCATTAATCGTGATATTGTGCCCCGTCCAGGCCCACTGGTACCTGCTCAGAGCCTATATGGCATGCGTATGACGCAAGCGCAAACACAAGCTCAATCATCACATTTGCAAAATCAGAATGTTCAGAATCAGTTGCAGCAACGTTCAGAAAGTATATATGGTATTAGAGGATCAACAAGACAATCACAGCAGCAACAACAACAGCATCAACAACAATCACAACAATCACAACAGCAACACCAGCATCACCAGCAACACCAGCAGCATCAACCACACCAACAACTTCACCAACATCAAGCAACACAACACCAAACACATCATCAAAATCAACCCAGTAATCAGGAAGGACACCAAGGCTTCCAACCCGTATACGGTTCGCGTCACAATCCAAATCCTGTCGATGGCAATTATAAATATGACCGTCGTCCAGAATCGGCATACGGTGTGGCAGCAAATCGTAATCGCGGTCAGTCGGCTCAATCTGATGACAGCTCGTATGGATCGTATCATGGATCAGCAGTAACGCCACCAGCACGTAACCAAAACGGTGGAGAACAAATACTCATGTATGCTCCACCCCCACCAATGCCAACAAATCATTCCCAATTAAATACGCCGCCTATGCGCACACAATCAGAACGTAAAGTAACGGCACCAGTTGTCGTGTCACAATCCCCGCAGCTTACAACAGGCGTAGTGACATACGCCTCAAATTCGAATCAAAATATACAACCATCACATACTACACAACAACAACAACAATCGCAGCAACAACAACTCTTAACTCAACATCATAACTCCCAGCAACATTACGGTATGTTGCCGATGCGAACTAACTAAATCGAACATTAAGAAAATTGCTGAAAAATACTGAAGATTATTTCGTTGGTAACAGGTAACAAAATCATTGGAAATAATATGAGGCGATTTTCCATTTGCGAGGCGAAATAACGTTAACTGTATTTTGAACGCATTTTCAGTTGAAGTTTGTTCTTGCTCCGAGGTCGTCAAATATACATACATATGTACATATGTACATATATCTTATATGGTACACTGAAAATATTGTGGCAGGACTAGAAAAAAATCCACATTAAGCACTAGATAAGATAATATTAAAATATATATGTACACATTTACATACATACATATATTTACGATCTTTCGATTCATTATCTAAACTTTAAAATTGCTCAGAAGAATTCTTTAAAAACTACCCGTAATCACTTTTACGAACTCGCCAAAATAGATTATTTTTTTAATTGGTTAGTAATGTAAACGAACAAATATATTTTATAAACAATTATTCATGGATAAGATATCTTCCATTAGATTCCACGGCAAAGCAATCTTTTGTGATTTGTGACTGATCTGAAAAAAATATTTCCCAAAATATATAGCAGCAATATGCCCCATCATTATTGGTGGCGGAAAACTCATGCCAGACCCATACTCATTTTTTTTGTTCTGCGCCCGTGAGATTAAAACATATTTAACAAGAACTGACTTAAAAAAAATTTAACAACTGTTATAACTAGGTACATTTTCGAAATATGATTAATTCGAGATTTATATATGAAGGGTTTAGAACCAAATGGATCTAAGTGACTCCGAAATTGATTTGAGATATTCAAGTTTAAAGTTTACTGCCTTTGAAAATTTTATGTAAAATCTGGTTTGGGCGTTTATTGTATGGGAAATAGATGGTACTACAATGCCCAAAATTACTCGGATCTCTTTCCCAACAAATAAACACCATATTTCACTTTACAAATATGGGTATAACTCAATTTAAAAAAAAATGTCACTTATATCCTTTGGTTCTGACCCCTTCATATGTATGTATGTAAGTACCACAAGTAGACATGAAATGAAAATATTGAGGAAAAATTTTTACATTTACATGATCTGGATGATTTTAAAAAAATATACAGACGTGATTTGACATTTTGGTTAATAAAAAATAAAAAAATAAAATTTACTCCATTGTACATGTAATTTATTTTTTCTGATATGTTTCTTTGTGTTTTTTTTGTCTTTGCGAATTTCAACACATCAAATAGTGTAAACAGTAGAGCTGTCTTAAATCTTAATGGTTTTCCTTAACATGTTCGCAGACCCAAGAACACATACCAAATTTTTTACTCCGATGTCAAAAACCCAATAGGTTTTTAGTAAGGCACACTAAGTATATCAAAATTTTTTTTCTACCTCAGAATATACACTTTTAAGACAATAAGTGTAATAAATACAACAAAGTGTAGTTTGAATATTCAGGAAGTTAGGAAATTGTCACTAATTATCAGATAGCCCCATTCGATGGAGCGTGAGAAGCTGACTATAAACCTGCGATTTTCCCAAATGACAAAATGTTAAGGGCTGTATCCGTTTCCCTACCAAGCACGTATGGCTGGGTGCAAACTATGAATCCAACACAATGACGAATTTTTATTAACACCAACGTAGTGTTATGGGAAACATGTGCACGTACCTAAAAGTATGCTGGCTCTCACCTAAATAGACGGATAAGCAATTCAACATGGTTAACAAGTGAACCTCTCTGAACACTGTTAATCCAGATTTTTACCCGTTGTCGGTTGGCAGGGAACACGAGCATATACACTACATCCAAATGCGTATAACCATGCCCAAGATATGAAATGATATTATTTTTACTTAGACTAAAGTTTAAGTACACTAAAGTCCAATAAGTTTAAATTTAAAATTAAATTAAGTTAAAAAATGTGAATGTATTTACTATATAAGATTGTCCCCTTTCTTGTAATAGTCGTACGGCTCAATTACACAGCCCCACAGAAAAAAAAAGTGGTATGTTCTTAGGAGGAGACAGGTCGATCCACATGGATTTTGGGCCTCTGAACACGAATCCGTAGACAGAATTCAAAAGTTAGCTCTTGTTCAAAAAACTACCGTGTTTCGAGTTTTAGGGACATAGTAACAAGTCACTAGCTCAGTCTCGTAACTTAATATAAAAAATGTTATTTGTAACTCAAAGTAACTAATTCTGATCAAAAATATCAAAAATTTTTTTTTTTAGTTATTTTCATACAAAACACAAGAGCTAATTTTCGAATTCTGACTACGGACTCGTGTTCAGCGACCCAAAATACATGTGGAATGACCTGTCCCCTCCCGAGAACATACCACTTTTTTTTCTGTGGGGCTGTGTTATTACTAGATATACTATGTATACAAACGTCATAACTTAAAATCCGAACTTAAGCTTGAAAGCTTTTCGTATGTGCGATTTTCGTCAAGAAAGCTACCAAAATCAAATTTCTTGGCATACAAGTATATATGTACATATGTATGTACATATGTATATGTATGTATTTACCTAATTGGCAATTAATTTAAATTCATCCAGCCCTTTGTAAATAAAAAATATTGTCGATGTAAGTTCTAACAGTTAGTAACAAATATAACTTGGTTAATACAAACCAATAGAAGTTTGCTTATACAACTATAGGAATAAATAGTAATAAATTAGCTACGTTTTATTATTTGTAAAATTCAAATAATGTTTAGTTAAATAAAAACAAATTAAGTAAATAAATAGCCAATGCATATTGTTGTTGTTGTTGTATTAGCGATGTTTCACCCTGCCTTGTCGCCATTTTCCTTACCATGGATCAAAGTGAAATTGGTGTTATAATAGCGGACTCTGTTGAAGGCAATTATGTATGATGTAATTAACATTTTACATTGAAATTTTTTATATTTCTGCACTAAAAAACCTTCTCCAGCAAAATTTTCATTTTTATTAGTTACACCAAAGATGCGGTTAGGGCTCGATGTGTCTACTAGCTCCGGCGCCCATATTGCAGGGCTGCACTTTAACGTTAAATTCATCAATAAACAAAAAACCTTTTCATTTTTGTTTTGTTTATTGATAATATTATCGTTATGCGGTTAACGAAAAAAATATTGTTTTGTTGAATATCAAAAAAAAATTATCAAAAAAATCAACAAAAAAATTTTGAATTCAAGAACTGTTATTGTAATATAATTATTTATTATGGGTCGCTAGAAGCAGGGGAATTTGAGCAATCGTGCTTTATTGTATAAAGTAGTGGATTGAAACGCAAATTTTGTGAGTTCAAAGTGCCGAATGACCATCTAGGTAATATCAAAAGTCATTTGTTGAGAAAGTACAAAAATGAGTTCAGTGCGCTCCTTTTTTTTTTGTTCTACTAAGTAGAATCTACTTCGTCTACTTCTACTAAAATATCAATTACAAGTGCTGCAACTAATGCACGTGCCATGTTGCTTCGTTCACAAATAACAGAGAAATAAAGTATGATTGCATGTTCGACTGTTTAAACGAAAACCATTTTTTTTTGCATCATACCATGTTTTCATAGAAAAAGAAAAGAAAAAAAAAAAGAAACAAGTAAGGAAGTCTAAGTTCGGGTGAACCGAACATTAAATACCCAGCGTTAGTTTTCAGAACGAGATACAAATACCATGACTTGGCAATGATATAGGCCCTAGAATCTTATTTGAAAATTTTCTATATCAAAAAAGGGGGCGTGGTTATTATCCGATTTCGCCCATTTTAAACACCAACCTGCCTTGACCAGAAAGTTACCTGTGTACCAAATTTCATGCGAATATCTCAAGTTTTACTCAAATTACATATGTACGTTAATTTATGTGATTTTCGATATCGAAAAAGTGGGCGTGGTTATCATCCGATTTCGACAATTTTCACAGCAGCTCACGTTGGCCAGAAAGTAGCCTGCATAACAAATTCCATGCAAATATCTCAGTTTTTACTCAAGTTATGTCAATTTATGTGATTTTCGAAGTTTTCGATATCGAAAAAGGGGGCGTGGTTATCATCCGATTTCGTCCATTTTCAATAGCAACCTACCTTGGCCAGAAAGTAACCTGAATGCAAAATTTCATGCAAATATCTCAATTTTTACTCAAGTTATTGTGTACACGGGCGGACATGCCTTAATCAATTCCTCTTTTCAACCTAAGAACTTTCATATATGGAACTCTATTTCTAACTCGATTATTTTGTACTAGTACTAGTACGCTGGGTATAAAAATATGCGTGGAATTCGCAGGCTTGAAGCAATGGCTGTTGCTCATTTGAATAAGAATACATGCCACTGATAATAATGTAAGCTTTCTACGTCTTTCTATCACTAAATTTACCTATGACCTTTTTTTAGACGTCAGAATCATTATCAACAAATTCTTTTGAACCATGTGATGACGATGACAATTTACTCCGCGCACTGATGAACCAAGTAATCCAACCAGAGAAGAAGCTTTTGCCATAACGGAAAATTTCAGTAAAACTTGTGATTTAAATACTGATTTTGGGGACTATTGGGAAGCAAGACGATTTAAGAATATGTACTACTTTATATCAGTTATACCAAATAATCCACGCAACTCCCGCTACACAGGTTAAGGTTTCCGACTTTAAAATATATTGTAATGATTACAGATCAGCCTAGAGTAATGAACTTACTTAGGCAATAATAATATTGCGGCTTAATAAATGTTTAATTCATGTTTTTTGAAAATTTAAATTTGATTTTCGACCCGGCTTTGCATACTTACACATACCGATCAACAATAAAAATACGTTAACGACATGATGCAATAATGTATAAGTAGTTGGATCATGGTTAACGAAAAAATATTGTTTACGAAAAAATTTTTTAAATTTTTTTGATAATCAACAAAACGAAATATTTTTCTATATATGAGCCCTTTAAAGCACAAGTGGTATAACTCCACTTTTTTTTTTTTTTAGTTAGGCATGGTACTGTATGGAGAAAAATGTATTCTATTTAATGCAATAACGTGGTAGCTTCTAGTTCCCATAGCATCCTCATAAAAAGCAGAAATTGCCTTTGGGGTCACTCCTGGTCCACGTTTTGGTCAATATTTTCGGAGCGGACTCACCTATGTACCTGAAAACCCCTCCTTTTTAAAACCCCATGCAACCCCTTTAATTTGATACCCATATCGCATAAAGACCTTCTAAGGTAACCCCGTCTCACATTTTGACCGATATCTCGAAATCTCGTATAAATTTTAAACTTTTTTTAACCTAGAATCATGCCGAGCATCTAGAGAGTTAATGTTTCAAAATTTCATTAAAATCGGTAGAAAGGTTTGCAATTAGAAAACGAAACAGATTTCAAACTATGTTTAAGTTAAATGAAATCTTAAAATCGTTTACAGCACAAGTGGTATAATTAATTTTCGGTGCTCGATAAAACAAGAGTTAATGGACAAAAAGTTTGAAAAACATCAATTTAAGTTAAAGAAGACCTTTTTCTGAAGTTTTATTGAAAAAAGTAGTCCAAAAGTTCAATACTGATTTTTATATACAACTTTTAGCAAACCCTTTAATATCTCGATAGAAGTAAAAGTGGAGTTATACCACTTGTGCTTTAGAGGGCTCATATGTATGTATGTAAAGTTAAGCAGCCCTGCCATATTGGCGATGCGTTGCTCAGAAATGGCTTACCAAATTGCCTTGTACGTTGCCAGCAACGTTTCTTCATCTTTTCCCCACGTGCGATTTTGCTGCTGCTTTGTACCATGATGGCAATGTTGTTGTTGTTGTAGTAACGACAAAAACACTTCCCGAAGGTTTTAGAGAGTGTTGTGGAATTAACAGTCCTTTTCCGGATATGAACCCGGTACGCTCCGGTACTCCCTTGAGGTACTGCCCGATTGTTATTGTAGCTATTTATGACCAGTAAAACCTTCTAGGTCATTTCATCCCTCCTTCCTTACAGAAGGACAAGATGGGTAATTAGAAGTGCGAGGAAACATATCCGTAGATCATACGACCGGTATGCAATCAACCCTGGCAGTAGCAGGGATCGTACAGTCATCAGCGTAAGAGACGATCCAGACACCTTATGGTGGGGCGATTTTTTATTGGTGTGGTATGTTGAATAAATTTGCAAATTCAGGTCAGATAGGGTCTCTGAATTCGAATTTGCCATCAAAAATTGTTTACGATTTTTAGTTTTTGAGATATCATATGTTCGATAGACTATCTGTGACTATTTTTTTGGGTTCTTGCTGCCATATGAAATAAACCATATGTATGTATGTACATATGTAAAGTTTTTCAGTTCACATTTTATTTATAAAACAAGCGATATATAAATTTAAGACATTTAAATCCATGTATTATGCATTTATTTTTTCTTTTTAAGGTTATAGGAATGGATATGGAGGGCAACGTTGCATCTATTGCACAAATACGAACTTGGTTTATGGTACAATTTGAATTTCCATTTCTTATTGTTTTTTATTTTAATAATAAGATACTGCTCCCTGATTCGCGCAAGGTTTTCGGATGAGGATCTCTTGAAAATTCCGTTGAATCATTCACATCACTGGCATTGCTTCAGCGGTGTTAGAGTGGTCAGAGTCTTTCTCGTCGACTGTCATTACAAGAGAATAAGCAATATCCACCTGAAATTCTTTTTGGGGGATGATATTTTTTTAAATAACGGCGAATAGAGCAGTCAAAACTATTAAAATTGTTAAACAAAATATTTATGTACGCTATTTTTAGGAATGAAAATTATTATAACTAGTACAAAAATTTCAAAATTGAAAAATAAAAGTTACAAATTCGATTCCAAACAAAAATACAAAGTATATGTAGTTCAATAACACTTAAATATTAATATAATTAAAATAAGTATTTAAAATAAGAATAAAGAACCCTATAATACTCCCCGTTCCAGAGATTTATTGTTAAATAAGTTCAAAGTAACTTTCTTTTTAGGATTTTTTTTAGGAAAATGTGTTAAATCAACCATATCTGGTTTCAAACGATCAATAGGAATATTTTTAACTTCATTGTTTATTTCTACTCTGAAATTCTTAATATCTTTTTCAATAACTCTGTACGGTCCCTCGTAGGGATGTTGTTAGGAATCTTTATTTATAATACGCACGAAAGCATATTTACAATTTTGTAAATCTTTTGGAACGAAAATACCTGAAGAATTTTGGTGATGATTAATGTTTGATCTAAAATTTTTAAAATCTTCACGCAATACATTTAAAACATCTGATGTAGTTGTTGTTGCATTACCTTGAACAAGCTCACCAGGTAAACGAAAATTTTGACCATAAACCATTTTAGCAGGTGTAGCTGAAATATCTTCTTTAAATGTTGATCGCAAACCAAGAAATATTATCGGTAACTCTTCACACCAATTTCTGGTTTCATTCCTAGCCATTATTGAGGACTTTAGTTGTCTATGGAAACGTTCTACCATTCCATTAGCTTGGGGATGATAAGGTCACGTTGTTATGTGGTGACTGCCAAGAAAATTAAGTTGATGCCGAAAATAAATTTGTGGTGAACTAAGCTCTGTGAAAAATTTCGACGAATTTTCATGGAAATCTTCAACTTTTTTCTCAGAATTTTTAAAAAAATTTTGAGTATGCAGATTTGTAATTTTAATTTTTTTTCCTCGAGACTTTAGGATTTTCCTCCATATACCTACATTTATGAACGTAATTTTTTATATGGAAAAAGACAATAAATTCCTAAAAATCAGGGGAAGTTCTCACGGACTTAAGACTTCCACCTTATTATACTGAAATTGGCCTACAAATCTGCATACTCAAATATAATTTAAAGTTTATGTGTTAGATTATGAAAAACTGTCTTAAAACCAAAATAGGTAAAATAAATTTGTTGAAGCCAAAAATGGTGAGAGCTGCGAAAAAGGGCTGGGTACTCACTTTAGGGATACACTCTATGTATATCTCTTAGCGCAAATGCCTCTGGCCAATGCGTAAATCTATAAACTATGGTAAAAATATATCGATGTCCTCTTGAAACAGGTAAAGGGCCTACAATATCTAAATGAATGTGCTCGAATCTACTCTTAGGTATTGCAATTCTGAAAACTGGTGATTTCGTATGACGGTAAACTTTCGACTTCTGGCAACTTATATATTCTTTTGACCAGATATTAATTTGCTTGTTCATATCTGGCCAATAATATTTTTAACTATTAATCTACGAGTAGTATTGGTGCCAGGCTTGCATAATATCGTTATTTTTAACAAAAAACAAAATAAAATTTTGATTTCGAATAGATATTTTTCATTATAAACGTTAGGTGAAAATCAAATGAAAAATTGTTGCAGGAAAATTGAAATAAAACATACAAAAGTTTTAATTTCGTTCGCAATCAAGGCATATCCAATAGGTAGAAGCAGGAGGAGAAATGCAACCCTGCTATACATTTTGTTGTTGCTTGAAGAAACTTTATTGTCAAATAAAACTGATATTGACAACTCAATTGAATGAAATTTTTATGAAAAATCCATGGCATACCTTGAAAAATCAAATTTTTTCTTCGGCTAAGAATCAACAAATATGTATGTGAAAATACAATTGTTTATAAAATTGTAAACAAAGCCAATGTAAACAAACCCAATATAAACAAAGTTTGATAGTTAAGATTCTAGTGTAGAAAAAAAAATTATATCAGCTGTGCGGGTGATTTTACCTATGTTACTATGCCATGTTCGCAATCAAAAAAATAATATCAAAAAAAGTTTGTTTGCGAATCAACAAAATAACTGACATACCATGATCCAATAATACAGGCCGTGTTGATAGGCCAGCTGTTTTTTATTTTTTTCTCGAATTTTGACAATCAAAATATTTTTCAGTACGATTTTGACTATAAACCCACAAATTACAAAAACAAAATACATGGAAAATTTTTGTGTTTTTGTATGTTTGTCGAGCTGCTACGACCTGTTATGGTTGGATCATGTTACATACTATATATCGCACACTAAATCAAAAAGAGTCACAACTCAAAATCCGAGTAACTTTCAGTTAATTGCTTCTGGATCGCACAAAAGTGATTTGATTTTCAAAAACTTCACATCACTGTGCTCTTTAAAGAGTAACGATAATAGTCAAAAAGAAAAATATTGTATGTATTGGCTGCACTACTTTTTATTGGGCAATCTATGCCAAGAAAGCGACCTAAAAAAATTTTGAGTTGTGACTGGTTTTGATTTAGGGTGCGATATATGAGTGGCTCAGTGCCATCCTTCCCTAACCCTCGAAATTTCATACATATATGGAGTTATTATGATATACTACTTAGAAATACTCCAATTAATTTAATTAATTTAATGTTTCAAACCTTAATTTTTAATTACCTATTAACTTTGTCACTAATTATTAGGAAATGACTAAAATGAGGCTTAGGCAAGGATGGCACTGAGCCACTCATATCGAAATAATATTGTTTTTTTTTTTGTCACAATTTCAGGAACGGGAGCTGAGCAATAACCCAGCTAACAAAAAATTTAAAATATCCCTCGAAGTAAGTGAGAACCAAGTACGCGATGTATGTGCGAATTTTGTTGTAGGTTGTAGAATGCGGTGTAGCGGTGGCGCGAACTAACGTCAGTGGAATTAACGTCAGTGACGTTAATTCGCACCCAAAAAGCGAATTAATGTCAGTGACATTAAGACGCATGAACAAAAACGAATTAAAGTCAGTGCCCTTAATTCGTTTAATATTTTGACTTTAGTTCGCTTTGGACATACGAATTAATGTCATTGAGGCATTTGGGTTTGAATAAAAACCAAGTGGTTCTTTATTTTTGCTCGATATAAGTAATTCATCAACATATGCATATACATACAAGTCTCCAACACTTTCTTAGAAAATGTGAGGTTCTCAGCGGTGACAAAGTCGGTGGGTCGATCGATTGGGGCAACTGTAGATAAGTGAGCTGATGGAAGCGTTAGAATCGGTCGCCAGTTTATGAGGCCTGCGCTGACTATGTTGAGGTCTGGTGAACTAAAGCAGTTAACCGCAACTCTAGTGGGGGCATCCGCATTCACAGTACAGAACGTCGCATCGTCTATTTGGTCAGCCAGCTCCTGTCCCCTACCATCGGCCTGAAGACTAGAGTGCCACAGGTCATGGTGTGCGTTGAAGTCACCAAGGATAACACGATTATCACCCCTGAGTAACGCACGAATGTCAGGATGGTATTCCCTGGGACAGCAGATGACAGGAGGTGTGTAAATATGTATTAATGATCTCAAGGTCGACGTCACCTGACCGGACGATCATACCTTGACGCTCTAAAGTGGTGTCCCTCGGGTGGACATCAGGCCCAAATAGACGATATTGCACTGATTGGTGAGTGATGAATGCCACCTCCAAGTCCTCTCGCACGATCGCGACGGTGGATGTTGTAACCGTTGCAGGTCCTAAGAATGGATCGCTCACCGAGCTTTGCCTCCTGAACCGATGTTATATCGGCGCACTTTTGAAGTCAAAGGAATTGCATCACCGGGAGGTAAAGGCGAGACAGTCGATGTTGAAGGTTTCGTAGCTCGACAACAAGGCGCAACATACGTATCAGTCCAGAGATTCCTGTTTCCAAATCCAGAGCATATTAACCATGCGCAACTTTTGAAAGACCTGTAAGATTCGTCCCTTCCCTCCGTCCTAAACGTTAGACCGCTTACTATCTGAGTGGACGTCAATCGACGGTTGATTGCAGATTGCACTAAGCCGCAGCACCCGAACAGGCAACAACAACAGGCACCTGGCCAACGAAAATCCGCCCCCCCAGGAGTATAAGGGGCCATCTACGCAAACACTTTAATGAGATCCGGCACCTGATTTCCACGCCATTTGATCCTATGGTGCACCGAGAGGCCCTTACCCTCATCCACACAGAATCGGTAAACTCCTATGTTATCTCCCTACCAGCGAACGCCGTTCTTCCGACAACAACTCCACCCGTTGCCGAAGAAGAGCGTGAACTGCCTAGGGAGACAAGGTGATCCTGGCCCAACTTCGCTCCGGATATTGTAATAGGTTAAACTCTTACCTATCCAGACTGAACCCTGACATGCCGAATGTCTGTCCGGCATGCAACTGTCCCCACTCGACACTAACCATCTATTCGTCTGATCAACAGAGCCTACTATTCTAACACCCATTTCCCTCTGGTCCAACCTGTGGAAGCCGCAAGGTTTCTAGGACTCCCGTTAGAAGAGTTCGATGACACTACTGGTTAAGATACTGACTACCTAGGCAAGGGAAAGTAGCGCTACAACAACAACAGGGCAAGTATTGCATTTGACTTATGCCGCCAGCGTATATAATCTTAACCGACAAACAGTGCACGTGGTATAAAGGACCAGGAGCTGATGGTTATGACCTACATGCGTGCTAGTGTTGGAAGAATATGGGCTTACTAGTGGGGCGGGGATCGGCGGACGCTCAGCATTGCTCAGGTCCAGTAGGAAGGTGCTACGTAAGAAGTAGCTGTGAGCTAAGTCAGAAATAGTTTAGGTTAGGAACTAGTTTTGTGCAACCATCTTTTACAATTAGAGCATTGACCATATACAGCAGATCCAATCTCTTGGGCCAGGAGCAAAAGAGTATTGAGCAGCCCTGCTGCAAGGAGCCGCAAGGAGGATGACATTATTAGGAGGGGGATAACTGTCGATTTAGGCAGGGGGTCACGAAATAACAGCCCCTTGGTCTTGTAAAACCCGAGCCATTCCGGTACGTAGAACCGACTGTCGTGGTACCGGTTTAGTATGACCAGTTAACCCTTCTAGGGAATGTCAGATGAATAATAAGAGGGCAGAGGCATCAAATCTGTTGAACAGCTATCGAGGAATTCCCACGACAGCCGGTTCTACGTACCGAAATGACTCGGTGAGCCCTGACCAAAGGGCTGTTATTTCGCTACCCCTGCCTAAAGCGTGAGATATCACCTATTATGTATCGAAACTTCCCCCCCCCACCATATGGTGTCTCGATCGTCTTTTACGCCGACGATTGCACGATTCTGGCAACAGGCCCCTCCGTTGAAGAACTCTGCTCTCGCATAAATTCATACCTCCCAGCCGTGTCCGAACCAGGCAATGTCACCGAATAAGTCCTCGGCCACCCTATTCACGACGTGGACAACGCAAGTGAACATGGAATTAGACGTCTACGTTGATAGTGTCAAGCTACCAACTGTCTCACACCCCAAAATCTTAGCTACATACAAAGCAATTGGTCAGCCGGTACTGAGCTACCCGACGCCAATATGGTCGCCGGGGCCAGCTGACACACACTGGACGAGGCTTCAGGTCTGCCAGAACAACGCCCTTCGAACCGCCACTGGGTATCTTCTTATGTCTCCTGAGCACCACCTTCATAATGAAGCGAAAATGCTCGGCGTTAAATAGCATAGCGAGATGTTGACCAGGCAATTCCTGTTCAACTGTTGCAAACCGCAGCATCCGAACAGACACCTGGTTAACGAGAATCCGTCCCCCCAGGAGCGTAAGGAGCCATCTACGCAAACACTTCGATGAGATCCGGCACCTGATTTCCACGCCGTTTGATCCTAAGGTGCACCGGCAGGCCCTCACCCTCATCCATACGAGTTCGGTAAACTCCTTTGTCGGCTCTCTCCCGGCGAACGCCGTTCTTCAGGCAACAACGCCACCCGTTGCCGAAGAGGAGCGCGAGCTGCCTAGGGAGACTAGGGTGATGCTGTCTCAACTCCGGTCTGAATATTGTAATAGGTTAGACTCTTACCTATCCAGACTGAACCCCGACTTGCATAATGTTTGTCCGGCATGCGGATTGTCCCAGCATAATACAAATCATCTTTTTGTCTCCTCAACCGATCCTACTCTTCTAACACCCATATTCCTCTGGTCCACCCCTGTCGAAGCCGCTAGGTTTCTAGGACTTCCGTTAGAAGAGTTTGATGACAATACTGGGTAAGATACTGACTACCTAGGTAGGGCTAAGTAGCGCTACAACAACAACAACACAAAGCTCGGTGGAAGGTCGACTCTTCGGACCTGCAACGGTTACAACGTACACCGTTCCGATCGTGCTAGAGGGCTTGGGGGCGGTCTGACATTCATCACGCATCAATCTGTGCAGTATCGTCTATTTGAGCCTGACATCGACCCGAGGGACACCACCTTAGAAGGCCAAGGTATGGTTGTCCGGTCAGGCGATGTCGACCTTGAAATCATAAACATATACATACCTGCTGTCACCTACTGTCCCAGGGATAACCACCCCGACATTCGTGCGTTATCACAGCATCCGAACAGACGCCTAGTCAACGAGAATCCGGCCCCCTGGAGTATAAGAAGCCATCTACGCAAACATTTTGATGAGATCCGGCACCTGATTTCCACGCCGTTTGATCCTAAGATGCACCGGCAGGCCCTCACCCTCATCCACGCCGATTCGGTAAATTTCTATGTGAGCTCTCTCCCAGCGAACGCCGTTCTTCCTTCTAAATCCGTTGCCGAAGAGGAGCGCGAGCTGCCTAGGGAGACAAGGGTGCTGCTGCCCAACTCCGCTCTGGATACTGTAATAGGTTCCAGACTGAACCCCGACTTGCCGAATGTCTGTCCGGCTTACGGCTTGTCCTACCATAACACTTATTTTTTTTTTGTCTGCTCAACCGAGCTCACTCTTCTAACACCCATATCCATCTGGTCCACCCCTGTCGAAGCCGCTAGGTTTCTAGGACTACCGTTAGAAGAGTTTGATGATACTACTGGGTAAGATACTGACTACCTAGGTAGGGCTAAGTAGCGCTACAACAACAACAACAACAGCTATCTAGTTGCACTTTGTTGCCGTGGGCTGGCCTCCCAGCAGATTAAGCCGGTATACTAACGACGAGGTGCCTGCCTTCTTAAAGGTTCTGAGTGATCATGCCCATTAGGCAAGGCGAAGAGCTGTTAACTACAACAAAACCCACAACAACGAAATATATGAAACTAAAATTATACAAACGAAGGCAAACGAAGTGCATTGCTGTCATCGAGCAAAGAGTCAGCGAACTCACGCCTTGGCACACACGCCACTGCTGGCAGCAAAAAGTTCGAAATAGTGAAGGACCTCGTTTACCTTGGTTCCAACATTAACTCCAACAATAATTTCGGTAATTCTTTACGACCGTACGTAGGTGTATTAGCAGTTACACCTCCAAAAATATCGAGAGGTACCAAAAGACGCGTTTTGACCTCTGTAACAAGAATCCGAATCCGGAAAAGAAATATTTTAGTTCAGTGAAAAGTTATTAACAAAAAACCAAAAAATGACCCAGGTCAAATCCTGATATAGGGGTCCGATCCACGTTTTTTATGTGCAGAACACCTTTCCGCATTGGCGGCCTTCGGCCGCGCTTCAAAAAATAATCCTGGGCTACGCCATTCCAACTCCAGGTGGTTGCCAAAACCGTGGCTACCGCCACGGTGATGTCGTTCCGCGTGCCACTTTTTTCTCACAGGGTAGTGTGATTACAACAACCACATGAAAATGACAGAAAATTCTGAACTTTGATTGCAAATATCTCGCAAACTACTGAAAATATTAGTTTTCCGGATTTGGATTCTTGTTACAGAGGTCAAAACGCGTCTTTTGATACCTCTCTCGATATTTTTGGAGGTGTATTATCAGTTACGTACGGTCGTAAAGAATTACCATAATTTCAGCCTAGGAATCCAAAGCCAGTTGGCGCAACGAAGAAGTGACTGGCGAGCTATGTTGGACGGTCAAAATCGCTGAGGCGGTTAGATGGACATTTAAAGAAGAAAATTATACAAAAAAAAATACGAAAACTGATGCTTATATTTAGATGTTTGAAAATTAATTTTGTCGCAGAAAATTGCTTTACTTCTACTTGGTGAAGTGGTGTTGTTTTTGGTTACGTTAATAAGTTTGGTAACAATGGTAAAATAAGACTTAAAACTATGCATGACAATCAATCAATGCTTGTAGCTTTCGTACATCAGATACTTTAATGTTATTAAAATAAACCCGCTCATGCTTAAAGAAAACGATGATCAACTGACGACTTAGGAACACTTCAGTGGCTAACACACATTTAAAATATTATTGCTCAGGTCCAGTAATTATGTCAGGCTTAGCTCATTGAATTTAAATGCAAATTCGTCTTTATGGCGTTTAATATGCTGAAAACCAGCTTTACTCTTTCGTTGCATTTCCAGGGGTGTAGTAGCATCTACACTCCCGGAAAATGTGTTTGAAAAGTTATTACACTGGTTGTAGAAGTTTTTTAACATATGTTTATGTAGTAGATGCTCGTGCAACTTCAGTTGAAAAATAGCTTTTTTGGCGAAAGTCTGATAAATTTCCACGGTCAATGGGCGCTTGTAGAGATCTTTAGTGTTCTATAAAAAATAAAAAATATCTCTATATATATAAACATAACACTAATATCCGCGTTTTGCAGTTTGTTACTAACGTTTCCGTCCGAATCGGTTTGAAAATAAAGTGGTGTAATATTTAGGGTTTGCTCGATAGCTTCCATTAGTGTCATTGGTTTTTTAATACCTTTTACCAATGAAAAGGCAACAAAGGTATCAAATACTCCACCCAATTTCACGCCGTGTCTATTTTGCAAGTGATCAACCAATTTATGGCTATAATGTACTGCTTTACGTGGCCGGTCTGCTTCCAAGAGTTGTTTCATTTCACGGAATATAGTACCCAATGCCAGTATATCGAATATGTAAACCGCTTTGAATGTGGCTATTGCTAACACGCTGGTACGCTGAACGCGTCCATATTCAGTTGGTTCTATAACGAGCGCCACTATCGGCTGTGTGCGTATGTCAGCTAAAGCTTTGTGATAGCGTTGATCTGTTTGTGTGATGCAAACAACAGCATTGAGTTGGTCATTAATAAGCTCCATTTCCGTAGTAGTGAGCGATACATCGCTTTCTTGGCGCGTCGCAGCGCAACTTTTCGCCTCATTTATCGGTACATCATCGCGTATAATTTGTATCTTTTTAATTTGTGGAAATGCCAAAATTTGGGACGAGCTATACTGGCAATTTGACCGTTGGTCATATGCGTTAGCCAATTCGATTATTTTTCGACTCGGGTCAACAAATTTTAATGTGCCTGTCAACAGTTCAGAAGATGTTTGGACCAACAACTGTTGACCCAACTGTAGCTCAATTTCCGAATGCTCCATCCTGCTTTTAACTTGTTCCGTTTATGGTATTGTGTCCATTGTAAAATCCTACAAGTAAGTTATCTTTGTTCCTTTCTCTTTCTAACACACAGGCTTTTGACACTGAGAAAAACGTCAAATCAGCGGTTGACACTGAGAAAAATGTCAAAAAAAAAGCTAGTACAGCAACCCCTATCTCAGCAGGGATGTAATTTTCATTCAAAAATGGAGCGAAATTCCAGAGAAGGGTTGCTGTGTAGGTTAACTTTTGAAGCATATTTAGTATGGAAATATGAGCCGAAATGTGTCAAAGGACAAGTTCTAACTTAACATTGCAGAAAATAATACTATATGGCATTTATAATGGAATAAAATGTTGCTTTAAGTACTGAAAAATTTATGGAGAAGCTAATCCACTTAATGAAGAAAAACATATCGACGACAAGACCACTTTTTCGCAATTAACCTTTGGTTTTCTTTGTTTCTAGTAGAATGTTGAAGCTGAAATAAATAGTCGCGTAAAAAATTTTGCGGCAGTTTTTATGATTCACATTTTGGTTGTTTTTAAAATATCGTTTCATATCCTTTCAATATTTAGGCATTTTCCAGACTAAATTTGTTTAAAAGTGAAGTGGATCGTTCACTTCGTTCAGTCCTTCAGCCGTTCAATACTAAGTTTTCTTTTCAATATGAACATAAACTCGGGAGGAGTTAACCGTTTGGTAGGAGTTCACCGTTTGGTAGGAGTTAACCGTTCGAACAAATATTATTATACTACTAACTTTCCCCCAATTGAACAGATTTTGTCGAGTCCAATATGTTTTCTTATACAAATTTACCAACAAAATAACTAATTTACTAAGCTATTGACGTGTTTGAAATAAGCAGAGGCACATCATCCACTATTTTTCACCATCTTCTAAGCGTTTGCACGACTAACGACCAGAATTGTTATACGGCAAGCGACATAAAACATTAATGCTTTACCGCTTTAGTGAGGATACCGAAGTGTAAGCAGCTGTTAATATGAATTTTGCACTTAATATCTAAACATTTATATGTATATGGACCTCGTGACACAATGTGCTAAAACTAGTTAAAACAGGGCAATTGGTTCCATACCGAACTGAAGACAAATTCAACAAATATTATATAGTTACTGCTTTTACTGGTATAATTGGGTAAATACATGATTGAGCTTAACACCTGCTAAAAATAGATAGCAATGAATGAGTTTTCAGGCTTTCGACATTATGCAAACATTTAAGGTGCGTTGTAATAAAGCGAAAGAAACTTGCGAGTACTATGTGAATGCACCTTTAGTTGAACATTTTTGCGCATATATGCAAAAAGATATTTGAGCGTGCGTTTTGCTTGTAAACACTTTAAAATTGTGGGGAACTTCATTTAGATACGAAATAAATAAGGGCAGTTACTATTTTGTTCAAGTATTTGCTGAAATTTACCATATTAGCACATGGTATTTTAGTGTAAACAAGGAAGAACAAGAGAATTCCCATGGCAACATCAACTACACGGTTGCTTCTGCGAGTACCACAAGAAAGTTTTACAAAGTTTAAGAAGATATCATAAAATGGTCTTTAAACAGAGAAAACTTTTGTACAAACTACTCTAAATTAAATTACCTGCAACAATAAATAGTTTTCACCAACTAAATTCTTATATTTACATAGTTATCATACATTTTTCAATAGGTAGTCGTACTTTTTTTTCAGTCCACATGAATGAGACCCTGCGTATTTCGCCTCGAATTCGGAGCTCCCAGTCAGGTGAGCACAGCTGTTAGTCGAACAGCTGATTGATAACTTACTTGTAGAGCTTTACAATGATTGTGTCGCCTTCGTAAATTATTGAAATTCCTTTCGTGTAAATATTTCCACAGTGATCATTATAAAGTCGCAGTCACAGTGATACAGTAGGAAAACTCTGGTGAAATTACATCCTGGAGGTGAAATTTTCAGAGTCGAAATTAATTGTAGTATGCAATTACTTAAGCTGCCATTATGCAGACTTAGCATAGACTTGACTTGACTTGACTTGAGCACTGTCACTTAGCACTTAGAAAAATAGCAAGAGAGCATACTAGCCAGTTTCAAATAAGAGTAAAAGTTTCCCATATCGAATTGCTTTTTAAAAGTAATCGTGTGATTTTTTACATATAACTCAGTAAAAATTACAAAAACGCATTTTCTTGGCTTTAGGTTTCGATTTTCTGAGCTTATCTACAAGCAGTATACCCTACTAGACGGGCCTAACCACACTCACCAATACATGCAATTCTTTCTGTCAAGTTTTGCTTTTTCTTTGTGTTTCTTCTTCTTTATAATTGTGAACAAAATGCAAGTGCGTCTTCAAAAAATTTAAAAAATGTTTTAAAAGGAGTTTTGCAGTGTAATTCCAGCTTATAATCACAGATAAGGAAAGTAAATAGTGCTAATTATTGTTATTTCACAAATCAAGTGGGAGTTGGTATATTCATTCACCTAAAATTCCATATTTTCAGATGGACGAGCAAAGCAACCTTCAATTTGTGGCAAACGGAGAAAAGTTATATTTTGTGAATCTTTAGTAATATAAAAATGTATTTATAGTACAGTGGAACTTCCTTATAGTGAATTCGCAGGGGACCTGAAAATCGCTTCACTATATGGAGACTTCATTATATAGAAACGTCATTTTTACTTCAATTTCTTAACACAACTGAACTCCTACTACAATGTACATATGCATGTACATATGTATTTTCATTTTGGGATTCCCCGTATTACATTTCGTTTATTTCTGAGAATACGCAGTTACAAATAATTGAGTGTAACCGAAAACATTTTTAAAAAAATTCACTATACGGAGACAAAAACGTATGAAGCTTGATTTTCAAGCAGTAAAATTTGTTCATTATATAGAAAACTTCACTATATAGAAATTCATTATAAGGAGACAAAAATGCACCTAAAGTAGAACCAAAAAGCTGTGTCTTCAAAATGACTTCATTATAGGGAGAGCTTCATTGTAGGGAAGTTCACTATAAAGAAGTTCCACTGTATTTATATATATATTAATGACTGTTGTAAACGTTAAAGTTGTGTAATTTTGTATAATATTAATCATTAAAACATAAATCTATATCTGATAAGTGTTTCAGTTACTCATGACTAGCACAAATTATGTGCCTTTGCGTTACACATTGCTATTACACTTTGCCTGCTTTTGCGTTAGCGATAACCATAACATCTGACACACGTTTGCGTCACACATAACCACACACGGACAGCAAACACATGGTTATATTTCTCCCATTGGCCTTAAGAAAATAACTGAGAAAGCTAACGCAAACTATCGTCACGCAGAGAGGTTATATGACTAGTCAAATAACCTGCAGCTGTCTAGTAGGGTATAGTCAATGCCAAAAAAAACTATAAAGCATTTTGGGAGGAAAAAAATTTTTTTTAGGTTAGCCTAATTTGAATTCAATTTATTTGGCAGTAAGTTTTGCGGCTGCCATATGAATAATATACATCCAAAAATTCTTATCCCTTTAGAATAGTTGGAGGATTTTATTCAAAATGTTAAAAAAAAGGTATGGCATCACACAGTTCTCTCACGGCGCTCACTAAACTTAGAATTTACATAAAAAATCAAAACTCAACAGAATTCTAAGTCAAGTCAAGTAGGGTAATCGGATACATGCAAACTTCATTAAACAGAACGCTAAGTAGCAGTTCCAAGTCAAGTCAAGTCTATGCTAAGTATGCATAATGGCTGCTTTATACCCTCGGTTGCATTACAGCACCAAAACAAAACTAAGTAATTTTAGAAAAAGTATTTATTGCACACATTTTGTTCCATGGCAAGTATAAAAAATAAAAGTAAAATGGTAAAATTCCGCAAAAATACATATTACTGACAAATTGCTGTTAGCGATGACCTGAAAAGCAGACTTTTACTGCTTGTTGATTTTCAAAAAGTGGAAAAAACATTGGGTTTTCAGACTATATTGAGTATGATTATTGCTATAAATTGAGTTTTAGCTCTATACTATATATTTGAGTAGACACTTCTGTGTAGCAAGCCCCCTTTTGCAAAATAAAACCACATTTTCTATCGGGTCGATATAGGCGCCTCTATTAAAGCAATGGTTTTTTAATCATAAAATCTCTAATCTGGACTAAATTTCATGTCTGGACTATATTTTTTATTTAAATATATTCAAAACATAATCACACAGAAATCGCCATAGTTCAAAGTAAAACGTTCAACACCCTGTGACAAGTGTGCTATTGAAAACATAATATATGACCAAAAATCATCGCAAACCTATCAGAGATCAATCTAAAAATAGATTACCTATCATTAACTTAATTTTACTTGAATCTGTGTACACACGCCACATTGTAATTAACAATTAACACAAGTTCTAACATATGTATACTTTGACAACATCTTTGTCATAATTATAAAGCATTATGTTTCTTAACCAACAACCGAAAAATATCTAGATGTACTTTTAACCATGATCCAATGATAGCAGCTCGACAAACATACAAACACACAAAAATTTTCAATGTATTTTGTTTTTGTAATTTGTGGGTTTATAGTCAAAATCGTACTGAAAAATATTTTGATTGTCAAAATTCGAGAAAAAAATAAAAATCAGCTGGCCTATCGACACGACCTGTATTATTGGATCATGCTTTTAACAATTTTTCTTTTTTTATTCACCAAATTAATTTTGCAACACACAACCCTGAAATGCCAAAAAAGCGTTGACTGCCACCCCGTATACAGCCTGGCGGCAAGGCATATCCAATAGGTAGAAGCAGGAGGAGAAATGCAACCCTGCTATACATTTTGTTGTTGCTTTAAGAAACTTTATTGTCAAATAAAACTGATATTGACAACTCAATTGAATTAAATTTTTATGAAAAATCCATGGCATACCTTGAAAAATCAAATTTTTTCTTCGGCTAAGAATAAAAAAAAAAAACAAACCCAATATAAACAAAGTTTGATAATTAAGATTCTAGTGTAGAAAAAAAAATAATTTATCAGCTGTGCGGGTGATTTTACCTATGTTACTATGCCATGCCTGGCGGTGAATATAATCAGCTGATTGGTACAGAGTTTTACTACTGTATATACCAAAGATGACTTGATACGAAACTCTCTCATTTCGGTCCTCGATTATGCAGTGTTGCCTACTTTTTTATGTGTGCGCTAGTTGGCAATACTACACAATCGAGGACCATCTGACATTAGATACATAAACAATGAGGAGCCAGAAAGAAAAAACGCACCAAATTTGGGATAATCAAACAAGTGAACATTTCGATAAACTTAAAATATCGCACGATTGAGAAAAAATACGTAAAGTATGAATGAAAACAATCTAAGAAAATAGCTGCAGAAAATATATGTAGAAAATCATATTTTTTTTACGCATTTGAGTGGTTTACAGGTATAAAAAAAAGGTTACAAACAATACGCCTTTTTTTTTGTATTATTTTCAAATATTTATTTTAATTATAATTATTTTTATTTGAAGTCATATTATTTCCATTACCATGTTCTATTTCATTACGAAATGTACATCATTAAGGATTTTACCTTATTTTAACAAATCTTGGAAATTTTAACTTTATATTATGAATTATTTCTTATTACATATATTTTATTTTAAATATATCTTGTCTCATTTTATACGTTCCGAGCAAGACAAATTCAAAAATTAATTCGATAGCAAATTTTTGCACACCTCTTGGTATGTGGGAATTGCAAAATTCCTAAGAAGCTACTCAAAATGCCCATATTTTGTTTTCACCATACTGGCATCATTGGAAAATGTTATAAAAAATGACCACTTTTTGAGCGCTCTCAGAGAGCGCGAAGTTTCGTATCTAGTCATCTTTGGTATATACTGTGGTCGCAGTGATACCAAAACCTCAGAGTCGAAATTAATTGTAGTATGCAATTACTTATACCCACGGTTGCATTACAGCACCAAAACAAAACTAAAGCAGTAATTTTAGAAAAAGAGTATTTATTGCACATCATGGTACAATTAATGGAGCGTTTTTGGGTAGTTGTTTCCTTTGGCACTCATCTACTAATAAATTAGCTAAAAATATGATAGGGGTCTCAAAAGACGCGTTTTGACCTCGGTATCAATGATCCGAAGTCGAAATTAAATTTTTTTGTTTTAGTGAAAAGTTATGGTAATACTTGCCACCCAACGTCAAGTGTTAATACAGGTCCAAAAATCTAGGTAGAGGTATCAATAGACGCGTCTTCACCTCCGTAACAATAATCTGGAGGGGGAAATCCAATATTTTTAGAATTTTGCGAGATATTTGCAGTTAAAGTTCACAATTTTTCTGTCATTTTCATGTGGTTGTTGTAATCACATTACCCTGTGAGAAAAAAGTGGCACGCGGAAAGACATCATCGTGGCCGTAGCCACGACTATGGCACAGACCCGGAGTTGGAATGGCGTAGCCCAGGGTTATTTTTTGAAGCGCGGCCGAAGGCCGCTTACGCGGAAAGGTGTTCTGCACATAAAAAACGTGGATCGGGCCCCTAAATCAGGATTTGACCTGCCATGAAACTACTAAAAGCCATGAAGTCAGCGCATTGCCGGTATTAGCGCAATGTGTCTACGCAACTGAGCTGAGTACTCACTTGGTTCCGCTCAATTGTGTATTTGCTTGGAATAAAGACTGACACCAATTTGAGGGTAGCGCAGTTTAGAAAATAAAATCAATCTTAAGATAAAGAATCCGAATTCGAAACCTAGCCCTCCAAAAAGTGAATTATGATTCTTTGGACCGGAACACACCTTTCGGCGGCTGCCGGGGTATGGCGGAAGCATTGCTGGCCTCGAAGATCCAATGTTCGAGTACCGGGACAGTGAACATCAAGAGAGGTATGAAAAAGTTTATTCAAAACCAGGATAATCCCTTGGCAGCATGGCATACTCATACAGGTAATATAAACTCAGCAGCTAATTAGATTTTTTTAATTTTTTATTTTCTCTAAACTGTCAGACTTTGAAAAGCATGCGCTTCCATATTTTGTATTTGCCAATGCCTGTTTTGACGTTTTAGCGAAAGCGACTTTTAGTTGACCGCGCCGATATTACCTGTATGAGTATGCCATGCTTGGCAGTGAATTTCGGTCATGGAAGAACTTCCAGCAAGAACTTGCAATTTACGTTATTTGTTATATAGGCGGCACTAACTACGAGACTATCGTAGTTGAAAAGTTTTTTTCGAAACTGCTTGATCTTTTTGAACTACTGACAGAATTTGTATTCAAATATTTTGTGCCCGGATTAACATTTTATCAAAATATGAAGTTAATGCAAAAGCGCCTGTAGCAACAACAGCGGTGACAAAGCAATAACAGCTTTGATATAAGCAGTTGACATTTCATTATTGTCTACATCATGATCCAACCATAACAGGTCGTAGCAGCTCGACAAACATACAAACACACAAAAATTTTCTATATATTTTGTTTTTGTAATTTGTGGGTTTATAGTCAAAATCGTACTGAAAAATGGGTTGATTGTCAAAATTCGAGAAAAAAATAAAAATCAGCTGGCCTATCGACACGACCTGTATTATTGGATCATGGTCTACATGTTTAAAAAAAAAAAACGAAATGAAAGATAATGTTTTTTCAGCAACATTTTTACAATTTTGCTCGTTTAGTGGCTGTTTTTAGAAGTAAATGAATTGAAAAGATGTGATGGTTGAAATGCTTCACTTAAATCTCATGTTTTTCTAGTTAAAACGTGAAGCCAAGACGTGAACCAAAGATAAAAGATTTTTCCAGCTTCCGCTTCCTTCTGGGATCTTTGAGAACTGTAAAAGAAGCTTCCCCGGTCGCTCTACTCGCATACATCTTTTTATCATTCAACAAACTTTCTTCTGACTAATTTTACTGTAAAACACAGGAAAATTATAGTTTAGAAAACTATTGATTAATGTAAACAAAACAAAAATATAAACAGGCATTGACAATTGGATAACCACTTCGAATGAAAAAAAATAAAAAATGCAACTCTGATGCGGCTTCCTGTTAATTGTACCATGATGTGCAATAAATACTCTTTTCCTAAAATTAATTAAATTCAAAAGCAAACACAATTCAAAAGCAAAGTCAGAACAAATCAATCATCAAAATAATCAACCAAAGCAACCCCTGATGTGTGTGAAGAATGTCAGCAACATTTGAGCAACACCAAAAGAGAATTGCTGATAAAAGCAACAAAAGTTGCCTCTGTATGAATGCAGTAATACAAGTGAAAAATCTTCGCCAATTCCTCCATTCTCATATCCCCCTGTCAAAAAATGTGACAGGGTAACTATCAGTCAGACCATGATCCAATAATACAGGGCCCTTACTCTGTAGTTCTATTCTAAAGATATTTCGTTCGCTTTCGAGCGATTCGTACTCTGTAAAGAATTTTCGATTAGAATACATTCGTTGTTCGAGTTCCAATTTGTTCCCTTCGGATTTGATTTTTCCCCTTTCGTTTGTAGAAAATTTGGCACTCTCTGTCTCGAAAACAAATGTCAAAGTAGTCGAATGTTAGAAAATTCTATTCTACAATAATTTAGCAAACGAAAATCAACAAAAATGTAAGTTCCTATGAATAAAATCAAATATTTCTCTTTTTCTCATCAAAAAATCGTTTACAGGGCAGAAAGATTTAAGCAACCAAATACGAAACCTCAACAGTTTGAGATTATGGTGCAGTATTAATAATTTAAGTTTAGCGGCGAGCTTAATAATTGGGGGAATCGCTGTTGATTTTTGAGGAATACTTATGTAGCTCGGGGATACATTTTTCACTTCTTAATGGCTCGTATTGTTTTTAATTGTGTTATGAATAAAACTGAAGCCAATTAATTCGAATAGTGAGAATTAAATTATTTTAAAATGAATAAACGACAAAGAAACGGAAAACATCATTTCAGATTCTTTCATTCTTCGTAAAAATTTATTATTAGATGGAGAATAAGCTTAGTTTTATAAAATCATAAGTTTGTCTATAACCACTTTCGGATTTTCTGACACAGAATGGGTTTATCTTAGCAAGAATTTTGCCTCGGAATCGACTTAATTGCCACTACGTATTAGATGTTGCGTCATTGGTGTGATTTGTTTGTTTATTTTTATAATGAAATAACCTTTTAAACGAAAAAAAAAACTATACGAATGCAAAACAAACTTTTTATTAATTTTAAATACGAATTAAATGAACTTTTGCTGACGAGTCAGATAACCTCTCGGCCTAACTTGTGTTTGCGTTATTTTTACATATATTTCTCAATTAGTTTCTGCAGAGCAGTGTGCCAAATCTAACCGTGTCTTTGCTGTTTTTTTGCACACGTACGTATACCGCATCCCATTCTAACGCATGTAAAACCACATAAATCTGTACTCTTCACTCATGTTATCAATAATGAAAAGTTTGGTTAGCGCTAACAGTCAGGTATAATGCAAACGCAAGCCAGCGCTAATGGTTATGAATGACGCAAACTTTATATATAGCTAACTATGAAAAGACAATTGTTTGTATTAATAGATTTGCTTTTTATTGTTTAATATAAGTCGAAATTGTACAATTTTCACGTTCACAATAATAAATAAATGTTTGAAAAAGTATGATTTTATTATATTTGCCTAAAGGTTCTTTGATTTGCTCGTCCCTCTGAAAGTATAAAAATTTGGTGCATAAATATTCAAAACAGTACTTAACTTCATAAATAACAATTATAAGCACTATATACTTTCCTTATTGAGGCGTTTTAGTTGTAATTTCACTGCTAAACTCCTTTTTCATACTTTCAAAGAAGAAGAAACACAAAGAAAAAGCAAAGTTTGAAAGAAGAAGGGCCCTTACTCTGTAGTTCTATTCTAAAGAAATTTCGTTCGCTTTCGAGCGATTCGTACTCTGTAAAGAATTTTCGATTAGAATACATTCGTTGTTCGAGTTCCAGTTTGTTCCCTTCGGATTTGATTTTTCCCCTTTCGTTTGTAGAAAATTTGGCACTCTCTGTCTCGAAAACAAATGTCAAAGTAGTCGAATGTTGGAAAATTCTATTCTACAATAATTTAGCAAACGAAAATCAACAAAAATGTAAGTTCCTATGAAAAAAAACAAATATTTCTCATTTTCTCATCAGAAAATCGTTTACAGGGCAGAAAGATTTAAGCAACCAAATACGAAACCTCAACAGTTTGAGATTATGGTGCAGTATTAATAATTTAAGTGCAGCGCACATAGGTAGATTTTAAGGTTTTATGCGGCCAAAATTATTTTAACTGCTAGAACTATTCTAAATGACATAATTGGTAATAAAAATCAACTTTCTGTTAAAATTTTAAATATTTATTAAAGGAAATACCTTATTATGTACAGTTGCGATCAATAAAATAGTAGCGTAATTCTAAATGCTAATAAAAATTAACTTCCTGGTATAGTTTTAAATATTTATAATTTATTTTAAATACTATTGCTATTCATTACTCCAGGTCCTCATTGTCCGAGGATTCTGGTAAAGCGGATCCAGGTTTAGTGTCTAAAAGCATATCTAAAGATTCCGGGGAAAGCGATTTAGACACTTTCTTTTTCCTTCTTTGTCTTGTACTTATAAATAAAAAAGTTTGGAATATTTCGGTCCCTGGTCCACTTCCCGGAAACTTTACATAAACACTCTCCGGGTTCCTACTGAGCTATCCTGTAAATATGAACAAAATCGGCGCTGTAGTTCCGGAGTCTATAACATACATACAAACATATGTACATCCAGGAAATAACAGGAGTTAATTTATGGAAATGTTGCAATGTCAAAGCGAACCCCGTGGCCTCCCCCTTTCATTTGATACCCATATTGTATACAAACTAAGAGGTTTTTTGGCAACCACATTTTTACCGATAACTCAGTTATCGATTACTTTATCGAAATTTTGCAATGTCCAAACGAGCCCTGTGGCCTCCCCCTTTCATTTGATACCCATATTGTATACAAATTAAGAGGTTTTTTGGCAACCACATTTTTACCGATAACTCAGTTATCGACTAATTAATCGAAATGTTGCAATGTCCAAACAAACCCCGTGGTTGATAATTTCCCCGTGGTAGAGAAATTGACGGGTAACTAATTTTTCCAGATGAACCAGGAGAATCTTCGATGAAAATGAAAAAAAAAATTTGTTTGGCCAGTTTTTCAATGTATCTTTTTTTACCCCAGCCGCACCTGGCCGCAGCTGATTTTCATCGGAACCATAAGAAAAGACTACCCACTATTAAAATGCATAAAAATTTTGAGGCGATCGGAGGCGATAATATAACTAAAATTCTTTTGAATTAAAAAATGAACAATATTTTTTCAAGAAAACGCAATATGCTTAAAAGTTTCAAAATGGTGTGTCTTTTATTATGCTAGGTTGACAATTTCTTCAATAAATAATGATATTTACCTGAAGCACTCGAATCCATGTTGTTTACTTTGATAACTGTCTTAAAACTAAAAATATTAACGTTTAAAAATAGGTTACTTGAAATACGTAAAAAATAAAAAATCGAAAAAGTGGGAGAATAATAAGTTTCGACTAGCGGCAGGGGCACCCCGGTTGTCTATAAAAGCCGAGGAGAACGGTTTATTATCGCCCGGTCTATTATAAACGTAGAGTGCACCAATTTTAAAATTTCCAATTTTGGCCGCATAAATTCGTAAAATCTACCTATGTGCAGCGGCGAGCTTAATAATTGGGGGAATCGCTATTGATTTTTGAGGAATACTTAGCTCGGGGATAATTGCATTTAGTACATACTGAAATGCGTCCTTATTATTATTCAACCTACAGTTTTGTACAAAGCTGTAAAGGAATAATTCGAAATAAATTAGGCATAGTCGGTCTACAAATTAATCTATATATTTACCATTTTTCACTGATATTGAGTATATTGGAATTATCCCTAATATCGCGCAACCATAGCGCTACCGAATGCATTTCACATATATTCTAATTACCTTTTATTTTGTAAAATTAAAACTTCTTAAATCGCAATGTTTTCAAATTGGCTTGTGTTGCTTTTGTTTTCTTTTCGTATTTTTCTTTGAGTTTGACATTTGTGAAACAGTGTTGCTCACCCTTATCGAATATTTTCTAAAGTGAATTCTAACGAACTACCGAGTGCCGATGTGTTTTAGAATCGATTTTTGCTTTCGAGTAGAACAGCCTTTCGAATAGAACTACAGAGTGACCCTGTAAAAAACGTTGGAGTATGGGAGTACTCCAACATTTATCCTCATTCATACAAAAAGGTGGTCCAATTTATAAGCCCATGTCCGGTGATTGGATCACCTAATCCATATCGGAGCACCCTGCTGAATAGTCTATGGAGCACCTACGTGAGAGTACTTTGAAAATGCTTCAAAAAGATAACTCTATAGAGTACTTTGCAGTAAAGCGAGAGAGGGAGTATGTGTTATTTTTGAGGACCACCTACTCCCTCTCTCGCTTTGCTGTTGAATAGTCCATAGAGTATTCCAATAGGAGGATTTTGGGAGTACTCTCGTGTAGGTGGTCTATAGAGTATTCAAAAGCAAAGAAATGGAGTACTCCGAGTCGGATTAGGTGATCCAATTACCGGCCATCGCCATGTAAATTGGACCACCTCTTTTATATGAGCGAGGATAAGTATTGGAGTACTCCGATACTCCTTAAGGAGTACGCTATGGAGTATGGAACGGAGTATTTCGGTTTTTTGCAGGGGAGGGCCAAGGCTTTGTGTGTGTTAGTAATTTACAAATTTCGCTTGCATGTATTAGTGAGTGTGGTTAGGACGGTCTAGTAGGGCACAGCTGTTATCTATTGTGAATGCTTCTGTCACACATTCGCGACTTGTAGATATTGACAATGGTGTCAAACTCCTATGAGTTAGAAAGGGAGGGAAGAGAAAAATATGCCGACATATCTTACTTGTAGATCTTTACAATGATTGAGTGTTCGTACCGTGCGCACGTAATATTTTTTGTGAGGGGGGTGAGGTATCTTATTAGTGGTAACCAGAATGAAAACGGCAAACGACAAGCGGCATCTGTCAAATTATTTTTACACGTGTTCTTATGGGGAGGAATTTTTTAAACACGACGCGACAAAGCGGCAATCAAACAAAGATGCCGCTGTCGCCAGATTAGATCTAATTCTATTTTGACAAGCGGCAGATGGTGGCGTTTGGTTTTTTTGACAATAAAAACGAAAGGAAGAGTAAAATAACTTGTAAAATAAGTTCCAATTATTACAGAATATGTCCCTTTCACACTTTTTACAACATTTTTTGCTACTTTTCAAGATGATTCGCACCTGTCGCCCCTGCTCTAATTATAATCATGTCGCCAATGCTTGACGACAAATATCGTCAAGCTTCAGTTTTTCGTCGTTGTCGTTCGCCGCCGTCGTGTTCATTGTGGACGGGCCTATTATGTATATTATTATTCTAAAACAAGGCGCTTAGCTAGACTAAACTACAATATGTACATAAATGAAATGTGTATCAAATGAAAGCTTATCATGAGCATGTTTGCACAAAATTACAAAAATTTCAATTGGTTAATTTGTTCATAAGATATTAGCGTTTAAAGTTTGCTTTAATTTTTTTCTAAAAAAACCCACCCGATTATCGGGAGTTACATACTAGTTTCAACTATTTTTATTCGATTTTAAACCAGCTTTTAACTAATTTTTTTCCATTTTTTATTTAAGTTAAATATATATTTAATATTTATAGTTAAAAGTTGATTTTAAGTGTAAAATCGATTTTTTAGTATAAATTGATTTTCTTCCGCTCACTTGTTCATCTCGAATGTTAACACACAACTGACGCACTATTGCATGTCATGCAGACTGCGAAACGTTCAAGCAAAGCGCAAAAATCAAAAATTTTTGATTTTCATCATGCAAGAACCGACAAAAAGTACGTGTGACACGAAGCAAGTACGTGTGTCACACGAAACGCACACATATACAGTGCATGACCTGCAATGCTGGATCGTTTCGACGCCGCTTATCACTGTGGTTTTACAATGATCACCATTGTGTATCAGTACAAGTGTGATATGTTATCTGTCAAACGTTTGACAGGCACTTCAAAATGGAGTTTTCTCAGTTTTTTTGTTTACATCTGAGGCACTTCAGCATGGCGGCTCCTATCTTCTAACGAATGATAGAACGAGATGCAGGATGAATCCAACATAGAATATAAAAAAACAGGTGTTAATTTTTTTAAAAATTTTGACGTCTATGCTTAAGATATCACACTTGACATGGTACACAATGATGATCACTGTGGAAATATTTACACGAAAGAAATTTCTATAATTTACGAAGGCGACACAATACCACTAACCAAACAAGTTAAAAGCAGGATGGAGCATTCGGAAATTGAGCTACAGTTGGGTCAACAGTTGTTGGTCCAAACATCGTCTGAACTGTAGACAGGCACATTAAAATTTGTTGACCCGAGTCGAAAAATAATCGAATTGGCTAACGGATATGACCAACGGTCAAATTGCCAGTATAGCTCGTCCCAAAAAAGCGATGGGGTTGGGTTTTATTGAGTGCACCGTGTCTATGAATGTTTTTTTTTTTGGAAGGGTAGAGGGGGTCCCAGAAATCATAGAAATAAAGCCCGAACTTGGAGGCAACTCATATTTTAAGAGAAAATCGAATTTGAAGATTCGAATTTTCCCAACCAAAATGTGTAAATTTTAAAACACTTTGATAACACTATACACACAAAACTATATTGCATTACACAAAAACCCCCTTCCACACAGTCCCGCACTGTTTTTTGCCGAGTTTTGCGGGAATAACCGCTTTAAACATTTAAATTTTATATCACAGGAAGCCCGACATGTTTTTTCACTTGGCAAAAACAATGCCTTCGGATTAGTTGCAGTCATAGCGAGTAGCAACTGCTGATGGGTCTGAAGGAATAAACAAACTATGTTATGGCACGTTCACTGCAACATAGCTTGTTTATTCTTCATTTTATGAGTTATTTTATAGATTTTCCTTATAATTGTTAAGAAACGCGGAGATTTATCACGTTTATTAACCACGAACAGATATAATGTCGAAAACTAAGCAGCTTGCAACGAGATTAATTTGAACTAGTTAATAAAAAAAAGTGTTCCCAGACCTTCCAACAGTAATTGTAACAAAAACTTCTTATATTTTAGGTACTGGTGCAGTTTATGGGGCCCACCCAAAACTAGACCAAAAAAGTCCAGTGGGGTATCAAAAGACGCATATTCACGTCTAGATTTAGAATCTGAAATGAGATTTTTGTTTTTTTCAACCGTTCAAAAGTTATTTGCAGGTAAAGTTCACAATTTTCTGTCATTTTTATGTGGTTGTTGTAATGGCATATTAGGCTGAGCCAAAAAAGTGAAAAAGTGTTGGGAAACGTGGCACGCGGAAGGACATCACCGTGGCGGTAGAAACGGCTATGGCACACACCCGGAGTTGGAATGGCGTAGCCCAGGGTTATTTTTTTAAGCGCGGCCGAAGGCCGCCTACGCCGAAAGGTGTTCTGCACATAAAAAACATGGATCACGCCTCGAGTTGGAAAGTTTTACCCTCATAACTTTTGAACATTCGAAAAAAAACAAACAAAAATCTCATTTCAGATTCTAAATCTAGACGTGAATACGCGTCTTCCACTTTTTGGTCTAGTTTTCCACTTTTTTGGTCTAGTTTTGGGTGGGCCCCATAAACTGCACCATTACCATATTTTATTACAACTTTATCTAATATGTATGAAAATTATGAGAATATGTTTGTAAAATTGTAGTTGATAATACAATTTAAATCTTTATAGCTATATCTGTTTAACTTGTTTTGTTGAAAGCCCCCTTAAGTTTCTGTAATTTGCATGTGCTTCTGGTAGACATAGATATAAGGTATGGATGTACACTATTACCCAAAGTTATTCATCCGAAATGTTCACTTGAGGCGCAATTACACTGAAAATACCTGTCATGTCATGTTTTCTTGCTAAAAACCTGTCTCAGTCCTCGACTTCAGTTTCTGAAAAATCTGCATATTCATTTACACATGTCTGGCACCTATTACTCGCTGACGATTCAACTAGTATCAAACCGCCATTGTTGTTCACAAGTGATTCGGCCAAAATAGAAAGCAGTTTATTTGAATTTTTTTTTCGTGTTATATATTGTAGAAGGCTTAAATATTAAAAATATGCAGTGTAATGAGACATATCGTTCAGTGTGAAGTGTTTTTAATTCTTTAAAGTGAATAATTATAAGCAAGTCTGGTAAATTTTGAAGCTTCCTTACATACAATATTGCAAATTTAAACACGATTTTGTCTCAAAATATATAGCTTGCCTCCAAGTTCGGTCTTTTGTTTTGTGTTCTGTGCGACCCCCTCTACCGCTCAAAAAAAAAAATTCCTAGGTTCGGTGCATCATCTAAAATATTCCCCTGTAAATTTACGCATTTTTCTGCCATTATATTTGACATTTTTGGCTTTAAACTTTATTTTACCGTTTAATAACGTATTGGCATATAAATTCATGTGAAATAATGTGAGTGGCCATACCGAATGCTTACATGTGTACACATTCACAGTTGTCAGAATTTTACCTAGCTAGGGAAAATTGTGACATTCGTATTCACCACAACAAATGCGGAATTTTCTCGAGGACTGTCAAAATGTTGCTATTTTCAACCGATTGGCACACAGCCTCAGCACCACTTAACCTAATTACGCTCCCGTATACCAATACATCCTCACATTTCAATTCGCCGACCTATGCTGTAGAGTTGCCATTACCTTGTTATTGTACCATGGCCCCATCCACTGCCTTTACTGAATACGAATCGTGGCTAAAAGCAAACGATATAACAACCAATGCCAGTCCTCAAGATTATTTTGAAGTAGATAGCGAGCTTTGCACAAGTGGCTTCCCTACAGAAAATGACATTGTGGAGCAATACTGCCATGAATTGGAGGATGCAAACGTAGACGTAGCAGGAATCGAGAGTGATGAAGAGTCTTCGGAGGAAGAAACTATTAATCAGCCTTCCAGAATTGATGTAGAAAACTCTTTTCGAACATTGAGTTTATATTTGACAACCAATGACACTACTACTGATGAACACTACAAGGCCTTAAGCACATTGGAGTCCTTTTTTGCCGAAAACAACCAAAAAAAAGTTAACTTTCAGTCATTAATTTAAGAATATTTCCCTGCATTGTAACTTTCTTTAATAAGTTTTTGTAACACAATGTTTTAAAATAAAAATTGCCATTCAAATGTAGTTTAAAAATACAAACATGTATGAAATTGACTTTTTTTTACTAAAAACTAAAGAATTCTATAATTCGAAGTCTCCGTAACTCGAACTTTTCTGTGGGATTTAGGCGATTCGAGTTATGGAAGTTCGACTGTATCACAATATCAATTTCAGTTAAATTTTTATATAAAATATTTCTGCTACGCATTACCAAAATTCAAAAGCAAACACAGAATGTCAGAACAAAGCAATCATCAAAATAATCAACCAAAGCAACTCCTGATGTGTGTGAAGAATATCAGCAACATTTGAGCAACACCAAAAGAGAATTGCTGATAAAAGCAACAAAAGTTGCCTCTGTATGAATGCAATACTTCCAGTCCGATTCTCCAAAAAAGATGATAAACTAGAAGGGAAAACACTGATATAGGACATAAAAATGCAACTCTAGGTCTTTTCGTTGTCAGACATCAGCAAAAAAAAAAAAAAAAAAAAAAATTGTAGTTAAATTATTGATATGTGAAAAATAGTAATATGCAGAAATTGGCTTATAAGTAAGAGCTCTCAACTAAAAGATTTTGATCTTTTCTTAACAAAAGCTATGTAAATATTGCTTAAGTATCGACGGAGTATTGAAATTGAAGGTTTGGGGCTTCGTGCCAAGAAGTGCGTTTTTCCTGCGGATAGCAACAGAAGTTTAATGAAACATTTTTATAGACAGTGAATACAAATTCTTTAAGCAGAAACTAGAAGCCAATGGAACCGCCCAGCACATTTCATCCTTGCGACGAAGCTGTGATCGCTACTAACGATGACGCCAGCGACTGTAAGCGTTGTGCAGTTCGTATGGGGTATTGGAAGGATGATTACATAGGCTACTTCGTACGTAGTCAGGATCGCAAAGCGCCTGAGATAAATCGTGGCTATTTTGCTAGAGTAAGAGGCGTAGAAATGTGTATTGAAAAGTTTCTGAAGGTGGGTATATCTAACACTCTTATGTACATACATATATCATTTTATTCCACAAAAGTGAAATGAGTTTTAATGAATCATGAAACAGCCAACCCTGTTATATCATAGTCAGCTCTAAATACTAGTTTTTACTCAAAACGTACTATATAGCAAAGTCCACGTTAACCACAGAAACTAAGTGGGAAAGGGCTAGAATATGCTCGAGGTTAGAACGTTGACCATTTTAGGCTCTTGGTGGAGGTGAGTCTGCAATTCTGATGGCGGTGTTTTGGCAGAACTGCAATTTGTTCCGGTCGGCCAATAGCCTTGTATTTGGCAACCAACGTTTCTCTGTCTTTGCCCCAAGTACTACCGGCCAGTGACTTGAGGATCTTGTTGCGGCTTTGTACCGTTGAAGCTATTGCGGTGGCATGACTGGCGAAGGTGAGGCTGTTGTCAAATGTAACCCCTAAGATTTTGGGGGTGGTTGACAGTAGATAGTGGTACACCATCTACGTTGACATTCAACTCGTGCCCAATCTGCGCAGTCCACGTGGTGAACAATGTCGCTGTAGATTTGGTCGGGGACAGTGTCAGATTCCGCTCGGTGAAGAAGCTGGAAAGATCCCGGAGGTAACTGTTCCGTCGTGTACACAGTTCGCCCGTGGAAGGGCCGTTGCCCATGGTCACCACGGTGCAGTCGTCAACGTACGAAACGTCTTAGGAGGGGGATCACAGTCGCATGTTTCCAGATATCTGGTATGACGAATGTGGTCAGTGAGAGGTTGAATAGAGCTGCCAAGTACTTGTGCCCCTCGTGGCCGAAGTGTTTCAGCATCTTCATGGCAATTCCGTCGGGTCCAAGTGATGATGTTGTTGTTGTTGTTAGCAGTGCTTCGACCTGCCCAAAGACCCAGTACACTTTTAATTGTCATCAGGCTCTTCTAACGGAAATCCAAGGAAACGCGCAGTTTCGACGAAAGTGATAAAGGTGTTAGAAGAGTGTGTTCAGAAGAACAGGAAAAGAGATGTTGTGTGTCATGAGGGGCCATACCGCATGCAGGGCATGTGTTCGGTATGGTGGGGTTCAGTCCGGATAGATAGGAGTTCAGCCTATTGCAGTATCCAGACCGAAGTTGTGCCAGCATGACTCTAGTCTCCCTCGGAAGGACACGTTCTTCCTCAGCAAGAACAGGTGGTTGGGCACCAATAACGGGGTTCACAGGCCGGGATCTGAGGGATCTGTCCACCGACTCGGTGTGGAGGTCCTGTAGGGCCCGCCTATGGTCCCGCAGATCAAACAGCAACGAGATGTGATGCCGGATCTCATCATAATGCTTTGGGGGCGGAGTTTCATCCAATAGCTGTCGATTTGGAGTTCAGAAGGAACTGCCTACTTAAAAGTTCCGCATGCTTGCGAACGTTGAGCATTTTAGCCTCCTGGTGAAGGTGAGACTCAGGTGACATAAGCAAACAGCCCGTCGCGGTTCTGATTGCGGTGTTTTGGCAGACCTGCAGCTTCCTCCAGTTGGTGTCGTGTAGGTTTGGCGACCATATGGGCGCAGCATAATCAATAACCGGTCGGCCAATAGCCTTATAGGTGGCCAGCAACGTTTCTTTGTCTTTGCCCCAAGTACTGCCGGCCAGTGACTTGAGGATCTTGTTGCGGCTTTGTACCTTTGAAGCTATTGCGGTGGCATGATTAGCGAAGGTGAGGCTATTGTCGAATTTTGGGGTGATTGACTGTAGGTAGTGGGACACCATCTACGTGGACATTCCTGCTCCATCTGCGCACTCCACGTGGTGAACAGGGTCGCTGTCGATTTGGTCGGGGACAGTGACAGGATCCGCTCTGTGAACAAGCTAGAAGGATCGCGCAAGTAGTAATTCAGTCTTCTACATAGTTCGTCCGTGGAAGGTCCCTTGCCCGCGGCGATCACGGTGCAGTCGTCAGCGTACGAAACGATGGAGACCCCGGGCTGTTTGCTTATGTCACCTGAGTCTCACCTTCACCAGGAGGAACTTTTAAGTAGGCAGTTCCTTCTGAACTCTAAATCGACAGCTATTGGATGAAACTCCGCCCCCCAGGGACATAAGGAAACATCTCCGAAAGCATTATGATGAGATCCGGCATCACATCTCGTTGCCGTTTGGTCTGCGGGACCATAGGCGGGCCCTAATGGACCTCCACACCGAGTCGGTGGACAGATCCCTCAGATCCCGGCCTGTGAACCCCGTTATTGGTGCCCAACCACCTGTTCTTGCTGAGGAAGAACGTGTCCTTCCGAGGGAGACTAGAGTCATGCTGGCACAACTTCGGTCTGGATATTGCAATAGGCTGAACTCCTATCTGTCCAGACTGAACCCCACCATCCCGAACACATGCCCTGCATGCGGTGTGGTCCCCCATGACACGCAACATCTCTTTTCCCGTTCTTCTGAACACACTCTTCTAACACCCCTATCACTTTGGTCCAACCCTGTTGAAACAGCCTTGGACTTCCGTTAGAAGAGCCCGATGACAATTAGGAGTGTACTGGCCCCTTGGGCAGGGCGGAGCACTGCTAACAACAACAACAACAGAGTGGGGACTGACGATCGGCGTTGTTCGTACCTTGCCTTTTCCGAAGGGGATAGGGGTGTTGGATGGCCGGGCGAGGTGGAAGCGCTGGTGAGCGTGAGCGGCCGTCAACTCATTGAAGAATAACGATTTGGGCATGGGTTATCAGCCCTTACGTTTGGATAAATTTATTGCCAAAAAATAAAAGTTAAATCGCGAGCGGGAATTACATTCAAAACGAGTCATTCCTAAAAAGGTATCACCAAAACCCAATTTTGGAGCACAGTATGTGTCGCCAGATGTTGCAAACAAACAAAAAAATAAACATAACTATGGTCACTTGCAAACTCAAGAAAATTGGTTTGAATTAAATATTGACGCTCCATACAAAATAAAATGGACACCCTGTTTCCATCGGAATTATAAACTTCAATGTATTCTAAGACCTTGGTCAAAATATTTCGAAAAAATATTAAGATTTACCGGAGCTAAACCGCGTTAAAAAAACGCTAAAAATATCCTTTTTTTTGTATGAAAGGAGTATGAAAAAATATTTTTTAATAAAAAGCACCTGAGATGATGAACTAGCTGGAGTACAAAAGGTAAGCATAAAAAAGTTTGAAAATTTTATCAACGCAATCCAAATATTGAGATGTATGATCCTGTTTTTGGTCATATTTCGAGGGGTACGTTTGTGGAAAACTTTAATAACTCAGCCAATTATTAACGGATTTAGACGATTAGGATATCATTTAAAAGGTATTTTCGAGATGTTGCCATTTCTGCAAAATTTAACAATTTTTGGTCCAATTTCACACATTGCGAATATTAGCACACAGGTACACAATAATAGTATTGATACAATTTTTAAACTTTTTTATGATTACCTTTTGCATTTTTTCATACTCCTTTTATACATAAAAAACGATATTTTTAGCGTTTTTTTGACGCGGTTTAGCTCCGGTAAATCTTAATATTTTTTCGAAATATTTTGGGAGAGTCCTTAGAAAAGAGTGAATTTTGAAATTCCGGTGGAAACAGTGCAACTTTTTTTGGCGAGGCACCTTAATGTACGTACATATGTATGTATGTATGTATGTTATAGACTCCGGAACTACAGCGCCGATTTTGTTCATATTTACAGGATAGCTCAGTAGGAGTCCGGAGAGTGTTTATGTAAAGTTTTATTCCGGGAAGTGGACCAGGGACCGAAATATTCCAAACTTTTTTATTAATTGTGCGATTTTCTTCAAATTTAGGACAGAGGTAGACTTTTACTTTTGTTAAAATTTGATGTTAACTTTTTTCGGGGAATTGAACCAGGGACCGAAATATTCCAATTTTTTTTATTTATGGTGCGATTTTCTTCAAATTTGGTACAAAGGTAGTATTTTACTTTTGCTAAAATTTGGGGTAATTTTTTTTCCGGGAAGTGGACCAGGGAGTGAAATATTCCAAACTTTTTTATTTATCGTGCGATTTTTTCCCCTTAATTTGTGCAGAACAACGTCTGCCGGGTCCTTCTAGTTATTATTAAAGGAAAAGAAGCGCCTAAAGCCTTCTTTACCGAAGAAAGGAGCACTGGTATGAACACCTTCGGCTCGCTCATTATTAAATATACAAAGTTTTTGCTTAGATTAACTTAGCTTATAGATAACTAACTCTAGATTAATTTCTTAAGATTCGCTAACCTAAGGAATTCATTGATTTTATCTATTGATTCAGCGTCTGGGGTCTTGAATAGATTGGTGGGGATTGCGTTTTCGAAAAGATCTGCTCGGGACGAAGTAATGTAACTGAAAAAGAAAAAAGTCAAGCATCAGTCAATGATACTTTTTTAGAAGCTCAAACATATGTTCCAGTCACAAGTAATAGTAATGTCATTAACAGCTCAATAACTGAACCAGCAGGAAATTTCTGAAATTTCTCCTCTTCCATGCTCTGAAAAAACTGAGTTTGTCCACAAAACTATAGCTATTAAAAATAATAATCCAGACCTAATTTTTTCTTCAACTCTAGAAAATATCGGTAAAATTCCTTCATTTGAAATAAAAAATAAACCTCAAAGAGGCAAATATATTTTTGTTATGAGAAGCCATTGCGAAAACGAAAGTGTGAGGTCTTGCAAAATGGAAATAATTGCAATCCGGTGCATGATATAAAAATTAGAGGTACATTCACTAACAATTTTTTGACGGATATTGGAATTATTTTTTTTTTGTTTTTGGTTTTTGCGGTCTTTCTATTTACATATATTTGTAAAATTTGCAAGCTCGAGACCAGTGAACAATAATAATTGGTTTTAATTATTATATCCGATTTTTGTACTGTTGGCAAGACTAAAACAACACAACCAAAGAAAAAATTGAAGTGATTAGATATTTAAATTACATATTAAGTTGTTGTTTTTTTCATCTTTTTATTTTTATAATCCGTTTTACTTTCCTTAAGCTTACAATCGCGCTCTCCTCAAATTCCTTCCCTCTCCCCAGCGCTCTTACATTCCCTCTCAGCACCCCTCTAGTCCTACCCTTCCACCCCCTCCATATTTTCTTCCTCGCCACTTACTCTGTTTGCGTACTGATGGTGGTATAATATTTCCGCACCACTTTTCGCCCCACTGCGCCACTATATGCATCGGGAAACTCCATACCATTTGTTGCGTTATCATGCCTATAGGATAAGAATTTAACCTCAATTTTTAAACCATAATAATGCATACCTTTTGAAAGACTCCACGGACTTATCATCAATTGCAAAACTGTCGCCAATAAGGGTTCTGTAGCCAAAATATATGTACAATATTTAACGCAAATAATCTAAGTTACAATAACTGCAAAAACACATAAAGTGGTTTTATGTTCGGTTAGATGGATATCTGTTGGCCTAAAATACATCGACCACACTAAGGGCGCTTTGAGGCCGTACGCTTCCAACCACTTTTCCCTAATGAAAGGCAGTTTCGGAAACTTAAAAAATTTACCCCACAATTTTTTGCTTTTATGCACCGAGCTCTAGTATATTTCTACAAGTAGCGAAACTAACAGGTGAATTACTCCGAATCAGCACACACACACACAAACCACACAGGGTACGTTGTATGCAATAACAAAGCAATCGGATTTTAATGCTGAAACATTGAAAGTGAAGACAAAAAACTCCCAAGTTATTATATACTAGAAGGACCCGGCAGACGTTGTTCTGTCCAAATTTGGGGAAAAAATCGCACGATAAATAAAAAGGTTTGAATATTTCGGTCCCTGGTACACTTCCCCGAAAAAAGTTAACCTCAGATGTTAACAAAAGTAAGTCTACCTCTGTCCTAAATTTGAAGAAAATCGCACAATTAATAAAAAAGTTTGGAATATTTCGGTCCCTGGTCCACTTCCCGGAAAAAAAGTTACCGCAAATTTTAACAAAAGTAAAAGACTACCTTTGTACCAAATTTGAAGAAAATCGTAGTATAAATAAAAAAGTTTGGAAAATTTCTGTCCCTGGTCCACTTCCCGGTATAAAACTTTACATAAACACTCTCCGGACTCATACTGAGCTTTCCTGTAAATATGAACAAAATCGGCACTGTAGTTCCGGAGTCTATAACATACATACATACATACGTACATACATCCTATTTTATATATATAGATAAAGCAGTTTTAACAACTTATCAGATGCTAGTAATTGTACATTTCATTATAAATGAAAGTTTCTAATTGCAATTTTTACTGTCAACCAACTCTGAACGTTATTTCCACTCTGTCGGAGTACCATCATCCACTGCCTTACACTCCGATTCGTAAAAAAGATGCCAAACTATTCGAGGTAAACAATAACCCCTATTCTGCATTACAATTACGTTCCCGCTCTACGCTCCGCTTGGATCGTAAATATGCATTCTGAGATCGAAAGAAGAAGAGGAAGAGCTATAAGTTTTTCGAAGTCAGCTGTTTGCCTTGGAATGTGTGAAATTGAAACATAACAAAGCAATTTAAATTACACAAATTATTGCTTTTGAAATAAAAGTAAAGCTTTATTATGATTTATAAACTTAATTGTATATTTTTGAGCATTATTGAATAAGTTGAGTGAAATTTTATAGATCAATTGACTGATTGTAGCAGACAACGAAGGATCAACAAAAAGCAAGAGGACACTGTTGGTGGATGTTACCACATCGTCAATAGGTAGCTGGTATTTTCCATAGAGTAAGTGCTAGAAGAGTGCGCTTTGTCGACTAGGTACACAGATGGTTGGCGTCGCATCGTGGGGCCACACCATACGCCGAGCAAACATTAGACATGTCAGTGTTAAGTCTGACCGCAGGTGGCACTTTTCGCTGGAGGAAGACATTGGCCGCCCCGGAACTGACAAAGAAGTTTACAGAGTATGAGTGGGTGCTGTGGAGTGGCCGTCGGTGCACGTTTGGATATAATGGCAAAGTCAAAGCCATTACTTAGTTTTAATTTCGTTAGTAATATTGTTTGGTGTTTTGAATGCTAGTCCAATTTGTAATTGTTTACAACCGGTGCCGATGCTAATGCGCGTCCAAAAATATTAGATCTCCGTAGGCGGATTCACATTCCTGGCATCGAAACGCGTCTTTTGATATTCCTCCCTACAATCACCCTGCAAACATATCAAAAAACATCATTAGAGCACAAAAACAAAATATAGCTAGCGTTTTACAACTTTTACATACGAGTTTTACTTGAATTTCAAGAATTTCAACAAAAAATCGCGGGAATTAATCGTAAATTGTTTGCAAAATAAAAAACAAGCATTTATCCGCCAACAAAAGTTGCCAAACGGAGAAATTTTCGATCCAAGTCGAAATGCAGAATAGGGGTGAATAACCGAGCTGCGGCAGTTTTTAAATATACAGCTCATTTTTTTTCCGTTAAAAATTTTTGTTTTGGTATTTTCAAAATTTTTTTTCCACATTTGAAGTATTTTCAAAATTATTGATTGGTAGCAAGGTTTATAAATACAGGTTGCGTCGTCAGAAGCTTCGTGTGTTTGCTGTTGTTGTTGAAATTTTGTTTCAGATGTCAAAAGTTTGTCAAATCGCATTGGTTTGTTTACAAATAAGCAGAAGCAAAACAGAAATATTTTTCAAATTATATCATATTATTCTTTTTTTGTTGAATAATATGTAATATATCCATACATTGAACGCAAAGAAGTTGGACCGCGTATTTGCTAGACCATTTTTGGTAAATTAAGTGAACACCGCGGTAAAAACACAGGCTTTGCATTCCAAATGCAAACTAAGTGGACACTGAAGTTGCAGCCTTGTTAAGCTTCCCTTAGTGCACATTCAGGAGCTGTTCATAGTATGTCGTGGTCCCCCAAGTCTAATCTGGTTGCTTCGGCTGGCAAGGATCGTAAGGTCAAAGGTTGGGAACCAAAAATTCATGGAGTATCGTGAGTTTGAATGTTTGAACAAAATATCTGTTGGATTTGACAAAAATTTGACATTTGAAAATCAATAAAAAGCAGAAAAAAGTAGAAAAAAAAATTAAACAGCTGTTCATTTGGCGTCACCTGTCTTACTTCACGATGATTGGTAGCAGAATTTTTATTCAGTTGACATAATTCCAATAAAAGTCAAATGGTTAAGATGGCGACAAAAGTCGTTGAGTGAAACTACTGTATACTGTGGTTCAAAATACATGCGCTTTTGACTTAATTATGGAAATAATGACACACTGTTATTGCAATTATGCCACATTCAAGGATTTTGTAGACACTAATTCCGAAATACTTACTCTATCATTTGTAATAAAATATTCTAATGAGGGTGTCAGTTCTGCTCTATATAATTTAAGGGCTGAACATTTATCAATTATTTTTAAAATGGATAATGGGTTCCTTAATTGTTATTTTCTGATGTGAACAATTTCAGAATTGTTACGAAATGTGAGAAATAAAAAACCACAAAAAAAACCTGACTATTTTTGACTTGGACGGCTTGGTTGTTGTTGTTGTTGTTTTAGCAACAAAATCACTCCCCGAAGGTTTTGGGGAGTGTTGTCGAAATAACAGTCCTTGGCCGGATATGAATCCGGTACGCTTCGGTACTCCCTTGCGGTACTGCCCGACTGTCGTGGAAGCGATTTGGTATGACCACTGGAACCTTCTAGGTCATGTCATCCCTCCTTCCGAAAGAAGAGATGGGTAATGAGAGGTGAGAGGCATCATATCCGTAGATCAACCATCGGGTTGCACATCATTACCTTTGTGCATATTAGTCGTCTCTTACGACCGGTATGCCTACCGCGGGTATATTCTAAACCCCTACCCGCAGGGGTATTGGTCGACGGCTTAAGTTTCGGAATGCATTTGAAAAAACGTCTTCGGCAATCTCCAGAGAACAGGGTTGACCAATGTAAAAAATGATTTACAGAAAGAAAAATAACGGTGATAGCGGGTCCGTTTCTCTTTTTTGACACACACCTCTTTTTAACACTGAATAAAGCAAGTTATAATAAGCAAATTCCACTAAATGAAACTTCCAACAAAATCGAAGAGACAAATTTTCAATATGTTTTAGGAGGTATCGTTTGCCAACAACCTGGCCACTATATAGCATATTGTAGAGGCTTGTCGGGAAATTGGGTATGCAAGAATGACATAAATAGTAGGGTGGAGTGAAACTTTTTTTTTTTGAAATCGCTTTTGGCAGACCCGTAGAAAGTTGCCTTTCTACCCCAGAAATATGTGTGCAAAATATTATTTTCCTCATCGTATGTTTTGAGGTGCCGCAACGCCATTAAGTTTTGAAAAGAAAAACAGTCAGTAAAAATAATATGTACATAGGTACATACACTGGCTTTGATTTACTTGCAGTTGTTGTTAGTGTGTACATTGATTTCAATGTGCTGATTTTATTCGATTTGATTTCAAAGCCTACTAGTAGTTTTCATGGCCTACTTATTTAATTCACCATGCTATTTAGCATATGTTCATTAGTTGCAGTGACGAACTTTCATTGTGAGTGATAGCTTGTGTTAATTTTTGTTGAATTTATATTGCTTATTACGATTTGGCTTAAACAACTTTCACAACTACCCACTTATAATAATGTTATGAAATATTACCTCTACGTTAAGCATGAACTGAAGCCAGTGAAAACAACAAAAGAGCCGACTGTTCGTGACATATCCATAAAAGTTGCTTCTCAAGTTTTACAAATTTGGCACAAAGCATCGCTGAAAACTGTTAGTTTTAAAAGGGTTCTACAACTTATTCGCTCTTATCATGACAAATATAGGAACATACAAAAATCGCAAAAAGGGCGCCAAACTAACAAAACTTACCAAGAGAAGGTTGCAAGTTTTCAAAACGAGTTCCTCCGATTATTTGATATCAGCAGTTGCAAATGTAATGTTATAACTAACTGTAAGTGTGAAAAAACTCTCGCGTACCTAAGGAGGAAATTAGTTTTTTACTTGACCAAAGGACGACGAGAAAAATGATGATTGGCAGCGTTGATTTGGTTGCCTCTGTTAAAAATGCAAAAAGGCAGGTGAGAATAGAAAAAGCTTTGTCCCGTAGTCGACAGCAAGAGGACGCTGAAAAGCCATGCTGCTCTCGTTCTTTGTTTGAACTTGAGCTTGAAGAAAGCAGCGATTCTTCCCAGAGTCCTACATTTTCTTGCTCTAGTATAAATTATACGCCAAATTATCAAAATGGAAACGCTCAGATACCTAAATATAAAAAAACCACGTCTGGATTTACCGTCTCTGGCTCTTGCCTGTGATCGCACTGGAGTTTCCGATAGATCTGCAGCCATTATAGCTTCATCTGTTCTAACAGACTTCGGCATTATTTCAAAAAATGATGAAAGTTTTGTAATAGATCGTTCAAAGGTGCGCCGTGAGAGAGTTGAAGTAAGGTCAACATTACAAGATGATTGCGTGAAAATTAATGAAAAAATGCGTGGTCTTTACTTTGACGGTAAAAAGGACAAATCTTTGGTTCTTGTAAAGAAACAAGGTAAATATTATAGAGAGCAAAAAATTGAAGAGCACTACATAATTCTGTCGGAACCAGGAAGTGATTATTTTGGGCATATCACATGCCAGTCGGGAAACGCAACAGTCATACAAAATTCCATAATAACTCACTTGAAGAGTAAATCAGTTGATTTAAATGCTATAGCTGTTATTGGCTGTGATGGAAATGTAGTAATACCGGTTCCAAAGGTGGTGTTATTCGTCTAATGGAAAAAGAGCTGCAAAAACCGTTACATTGGTTTGTCTGCCAGTTGCATTCAAATGAACTTCCACTGACACATTTGTTGTTACATTTGGATGGAGAAACTGCAGGACCCCGGTGCTTTTCGGGACCAATTGGAATCCAGTTAAAATCTTGTGAAAAAATTAAAATCGGAAAATTTCCTCCTATTCCTACAACATTACCCAATGTTGCCAAAAATGACTTAATTACCGACCAAAAATATCTTATTGATATAATGACCGCTATCAGCACGGGTGACTTTTCATCAGATCTAGCGAACATGAAACCTGGACCTCTCAACCATTCTAGATGGTTAACCAGAGCAATTAGAATTCTAAGGTTGTATGCTGCCAAAAGTGATCCTGAAGAAAACTTACAAATACTGACTACTTTCGTTATGAAAGTTTATGGCCAAATGTGGTTTACCGTCAAGTTTAATCCATCCAGTACAAACGGAGCCAAACATTTGTTGAAAACAATGAGCCTGTGCCATTACTTAAATCACAACTTAAAGAACGTTGTTTAGAGAAAAGCTGTACGTAACTTAGCATATGGACGTATTTTAAAAGCGAGGTCAGAAAAAATGTCAGGGTTACGCAAGTTCACAGTTCCTATACTAAAGTTTGAGACTCCTGATTATACTGAAATAATTAATTGGCAAAGCTGTCAAATAACTGAACCACCTTTGACTTTAAATGTTTCAATTGAAACTCTTAAACAAATTGTTGAAGGTGAGCTCACCTTAAAAGAGCATATAGGTGAGTTTCCTTGTCATACCCAAGCCGTAGAACGCTGCGTTCAGCTGGTGACAGAAGCGTCGATACAAAAAAACAATTCAAAGCTTAGTTTAAGTTGTATGCTCTTGTAAGGCTTTTCATAATTTACATAATTAGTAATATACTATTTTAAATAATAACAGTTTAAAACATTTAAGTTCGTTTTTAATTATTACTTATTCATAATTTTACTGTAGTAATGTACATATACTAGAACAAGTTAAAAATACTATCACTATGCATAATGTGCATTTTTGAAACAAAAAAAAAAAAAATTTAATACTAAATAATCTACTTATTTCTAATTTTCCTCATTCCTTTATAAAATAATTTTTGTAATTTTTCTTAATAAAAAATACTAAAACAAAACCTATCACAAAGTAGTTTGTTTTATAATAGATTTGAAAGTCATAAAAATACTTTCATTAAAAAATAAATCAAAGCTTCTAAAAAAAATTTTTTTTTCTAATTTTCAATTGGGTTGCGGCACCTCAAAACATCAAGCCAAGTAAACAATTTTTTGAATACTGAATTCTTTCGTTGACCGACAACTTTTTATCCCTATTCCATTCAAAAAAAAGTAAAAAATTTTTTTTTCATACAACATCACTCCACCCTAATAAATAGGTTGCCTATGCAAATAAATTAATACAAAAACGCTTAAATAGTATCGCTTAGTTTGTCATTTCTTTACTTCAAGTTATTTTTTTTTTTTGGATAACCATTGACCTGCCTTAAAAAATGTATTTTCCTCGATTCATGGAAACTTTGTACAATTTCGCCAATATTTAAGTCAGGGAATCGTAACGACGTCAAAAACTACAGGCCTATTGTCAAGCAACGTACATTTGCTAAATTATTTGATAATATTTTGAATATTAAACTTTACCAATACTCCAAAGACCTTCTATGCCAATTTCAGCATGGATTTATTCCAGGTAGATCTACTTGCACTAATCTCCTCATCATAACAAATCAAATTGTTAAGGCCCTAGAGCAAAAATGTCAGTTGGATGTCATATATACAGACTTCTCTAAAGCTTTCGATAAGGTCAATCACTCCATTTTACTATACAAACTTTCTTTATACGGAATCTCAGGTTCACTTTTGAAGTTCTTCGGAAGCTTTTTGGCAAACCGAAAACTTTTGGTCTCAATTGGTCCGACTAAATCGGACAGCGTTGTAAATGCATAGTCTGGAAAACCGCAAGGAACTCACTGTGGACCACTGCTTTTCTTATTGTTTATTAACGATTTACCCCAGCATTTCAAGTTCGCTAAGTGTCTAATGTTTGCCGATGATGTCAAAGTATATATACCGGTACGCAGTCTTAACGATTGCCAAATTCTACAATCTGACCTTGTAATATTTCAGCAGTGGTGTTCTGCCAATAATTTGTCTTTCAATTCGAGCAAATGCAATGTGGTTTCATATTCCAAAGCACTTAGTCATATTAGGTTTAATTATTTAATAAAAAGCGTTAGTTTAAACCGTTTGGAGGAAATTAAAGATCTTGTAGTAATTTTAGACATGAAACTAACTTTCAATAGGCATGTTGATGTTATTCTATCTAAATCACTTTCAATGCTGGGATTTATTAGAAGAAACTCTAAAGAATTTAAGGACCCTTGCACATTGAAATCTCTTTATAATTCCTTAGTAAGGAGCCACCTGGACTATTGTTGTCTGGTGTGGAGACCCTACTATTCGTCGTATATTGATAAAATTGTAAAGGTTCAAAGAAGCTTTACTAGGTTTGCGTATTGCACTGGCCCTGTGGTCTACCACCGTATGAAAGTAGGCGGAAACTTCTTGACTTGCAGTCCTTAGAGGATCGTAGAACTTACTTTGCGCTAATGTTTGTTTATAACTTAATTAACTTCAGGACTGATTGTGATGAACTTCACGGTTTAATTAATTTCAACACTATGTCACGTGAATTAAGGTATAATCGGTTGTTTGTCGAAACGTCCCACAGAACTAATTATGGCTATAATGAACCAATTGCAAGATGTATCTGCCGTTGTAACAATTACGAGCATTTAATAGATTTTAATGACAGTATCTCCGTCTTTAAATCAAAGATCGGCAATGCTAACTCAAATGAGCCTTACGCTCTTCACACGTATGCTTACCCTCTTCACTTGAGTTGCTGCTGAGAGCGAAAAGCCAGTTTCGCCACAGTGGTGCTAGAACAGAATTTTCATGTCAGTCGCTTCCATTGTAAAGCTCTACAAGTAAGTTATCAATCAGCTGTTCGACTAACAGCTGTGATGCGGACTGAAAAAAAAGTACGACTAGCTATTGAAAAATGTATGATAACTATGAAAATATGAGAAACTAGTTGTTGAAAAATATTGATTGTTGCAGGTAATTTAGTTTAAAGTAGTTTGTACAAAAGTTTTCACTGTTTAAAGATCATTTTATGATATCTTCTTAAACTTTGTAAAACTTTCCTGTGGTACTCGCAAAAGCAACCATGTAGTTGATGTTGCCATGGGAATTCTCTTGTTCTTCCTTGTTTACACTAAAATACCACGTGCTAATTTGGGAAATTTCAGTAAATACCTGAACTAATGAGTAACTTCTCTTATTTATTTGGTATCTAAGTGAACTTCCCCACCATTTTAAAGTGTTTACAAAGAAAACGCAGGCTCAAATATCATTTTTTCATATATGCGCAAAAGTGTTCAACTAAAGGTGCATTCACATGGTACTCGCAAGTTTCTTAGGCGTCGCTTTATTATAACGCACTTTAAGGGCCACTTTCATAAAAGCCGGTTAAGCCTAATCGGCGATTAATTTGACAGCTAACCATACAAAATACGTCAATTAAACTCTGGTTAGCGGTTACCGGCTTTTATGAAAGCGGCCCTAAATGTTTGCATAATGTCAACAGACAGAAAACGCGTTCAATGCTATCTATTTTTAGCTGGTGTTAGGCTCAAACATGTATTTAACCAATTATACCAATAAAAGCAGAACAGTATAATATTTGTTGAATTTCTCTTCTGTTCGGCATGGAACCAATTTTCCTGTTTTAATTCATTTTAGCACATTGTGTCACGAGCTAGATAAGTATTTTAGTTATTTCGTACAAAATTCATATGAAAAGCTCCTTAAACATCGGTATCCTCACTAAAGCGGTAAAGCATGAATGTCTTATGCCGCTTACCGTATAACAATTCTGGTTGTGAAAAATAGTGGATGATGTGCCTCTGCTTAGTTCAAACACGACAATAGCTTAGTAAATTAGTTATTTTGTTAGTAAATTTTTATAAAAAAACATCGACGAAATCTGTCCAATTGGAAATCTTATTAACAGAATACTCAGCAAAATCTAGCTTCGTTTGCAGATCTTGTATCGTGAGCATATTTTCGTCTCGTGTGAAAATTCGATAAGTTGCGACATCTGTTATACCTATTATTATCTATTATTATTACTAATATTATTGGTTTAACTATCTAATATTGTTGGATATTTCAAGCAGGCTAATGTCTGTTTTATTCATTCACTCCTTCACGTACCTGTATTTGAATGCGTATATGTAATAACATTTTTTCGAACGGTTAACACATACCCGAACGGTTAACTCCTACCGAACGGTTAACACCACCTGGGTTTTTGTCCATATTGAAAAGAATACTCAGTATTGAACGGCTGAAGGACTGAACGAAGTGATCGATCCACTTCACTTTTGAAAAAAATCTAGTTGCCTAATGCCTAGCTCTAGCAAATATTTTAGCTTCACGATTTTACTAGAAACAAAGAAAACCGAACGTAAATTGCCAAGAAGTGGTCTTGTCGTCGAAATGTTTTCCTTCATTAAGTGGATTAAGAAACATTTTATTCAATTATAAATGCGATATAGTATTATTTTCTACAATGTAAAGTTAGAACTTGTCCTTTGACACATTTCGGCTTATATTTCCATACTAAATATGCTTCAAAAGTTAACCTACACAGCAACCCTACACTGGAATTTCCCTCCATTTTTGAATGAAAATTACATCCCTGCTGCGATAGGGGTTGCTGTACTAGCTTTTTTTTTGACATTTTTCTCAGTGTCAACCGCTGATTTGACGTTTTTCTCAGTGTCAAAACCCTGTGTGTTAGAAAGAGAAAGGAACAAAGATAACTTACTTGTAGGATTTTACAATGGTCGCTTCGCAAACAGCAAAGGGGTAACACGTACCGTCGCTTTGCTGATTGCTTCATGGCTTTATGGATTTGAAATGAATGAAAATATTAAATCTTTATATAAAGATTTTGACAAATATGAGGGCGTGGAAAGGGAAAATATTTTTTTGGGAAAAAAGAATATGCTTTTACAAAAGTATAAGCAATGGGTTTCCCAAAATGGAAATGAAAAATGTAGAAATGCGAAAACAATGTTAAAAAGGGATAAAAGCAACAAAAAAAAAGCATATTCTTTCTTTCCCAAAAAATATTGCCTGTTTCCACACCATCATATTTATCAAAATCTTTATGAAAAGAGTTATAATGTCTCTTAATATTATATTCCCTGGTCCCTATGGAAGCATAACATAAGATACACTGCATTTGCCCAAAGGCATCTGGAATCATAAAAAAATGCTTAGCAGTCATTTTTAGTCGCGCATAAATATTCGCCCCTATTACGGTTGTCAACATCAATTGTCACTTCGTATTAATATCAACATCTCGTCGTATCAATATCAACGTCGCGTCAATGCAATACTGGTATTTACGTCATCAATGTATTGACGTTGACGTGTTATCGATAATTTAATAGCAAAACTACGATCCTTATACTTTTGACAGTTGTTTATTTACAATTTGTTGCGCATATAATTCTGCTTAAGATTTAAACTTTTGTTTAAAGATGTTTTTTTACATTATAAGCCGGAAAAAGCAACGAAAATCACGGTAAAACTTTTGGTAATACTTTCCATCGAACGTCAAGTGTTAATACAGGCATCAAGCGACGCGTCTTCACCTCAGTAAAAATAATCTGGAGGGAAATCAGATATTTTAAGAATTTTGCGAGATATTTGCCGTTAAAGTTCACAATTTTTCTGCCATTGTCATGTGGTTGTTGTAATAGCACATTAGGCTAATCCGGCAACAAATTAAAGCTTTTTGTAATTCGTTTTTGGTTGTTTTTATTAAAAAATATAAAATACTTCAGTATTTTCTGCATAAAACAAAAATATTTATTCTGTTTTTAAAAATTAATCTTTAAACAATGCAACTCATGCAACTTCCACTTTTGAGAACACCTTGAACCATTCCTTTCAGGTTAAGCTGATTGCCGAATTGAAGAAGGTTGGCAACCTGCTCCTCCAATGGGCTCAGCACCAATTGCCTGTAGCTTCCTCCTCCTGTGGCCCGGCATTCCTGCTTGTTGTGCACTATCTTTCTTTTGACCTTGCATTTCATATCCATCCAAACCTTTAAATTCACAAAAAGTTAAACCATATAAGTTTAAAAACAAGTTGTTTTTTACCTTTTGCCAACCCTCACCATCCTTGAGTGGTGGAAAGCCTTTAGCAAGCGCAGGATTTTTTTCTAGTTCTAAAATAAGCTGCGCAAATCGGTTATTGTTTGTTATTTTAATTTTTCTCTCCATTTTCCTGAATTAAATAAAAACTAAACAAATAAAGTGTGTAAAAGGTATAATATTAATTGAGCGCTTGTCGTCACCAAAAACTGTGTTGACAAGTTTTATGTTGACACCCGTCAATAGAATATCACTATTGTTGTCGTAAATACCAAAATAGTATCAACAGCTGTCAATAGTTATCGAAATTGACAATGTCGATACCAATTTGTCAACATCAAGTCAATACTTAAAAGTATTGACAACCGTAATAGGGGTGATTGTCATATAATTTAGGCATCAACACAACTACGTTGTTACTTCCTTGATGTAGGTTAAGCAACTGACGCGACAGTTTTGTTCTAAGCATCACTGTATACGGAGAGAAATATCAGCAAGAATATTTTAAAAATTAATGAAAAACTATGAAATTTTATAGAAATATTCGAAAAAGTATTAAATGATAATAAACATTACATTACATTACTAATTTTTGTTCACTTTTAAAAAAATCTTCTTTAAAACTTAAAATAATTTGCATACCAATCTTTCAATAAATCATTATTTTAGTTTTTAAGAAGAACAAACGAAAAATCATTATGACCATAGTAATATTTGCTATGTGTGTTAGAAGGTATGAAGAATGGTCATTCAATTTTAGATAGCTTATACTAATAATCAGATGCGTCGAACAAAAATTATAATAATTTCTTTAAATTTTAGATACGTACTTTATGTTGTGTCTTTCAAATTCCAATTTCTACTATGTCGTTCTTGAAAAAATATAAAATGAAATAACAAAAATTATTAAATTTTGGAGATGGACCAACTTTAAAGTGCTGCGTAGTAAAAATTAATGAAATTTTTCTCAGCGTGTACAAACTTTAATTACTACAAAAGTGAAAAAGCGAAAAAAAATCTATTAAAAAAGTGTGAACACCATGGTAAGGGCGCGATAAAATTAATGAATATATTAAATGTAAAAAATTGAAGTTGACAATCATTGTTTACATGGTTTCAACTAATTTTTTTAATGTTTGTGAATTTAGGAAATAAATTGCCTACGGAAAAACCAAAATGGGCAAACATTTCATGAGCATTACTTTTGATACATGTTGCTTCATAGCTTAAAACCTAGTTTTGATTTTTTTTTTAATTTTCAAGAGTAAAACAACAAAATTAACGGCGGCTCAAAGGGCACGGAAATATCGAGAGAAAATAAAGCTCGACAAAGCGCGTATGTGTATAAGTTTCTTCAAGAATTACTTCCTTTTTTAAATTTTTGTTAAAGACATGAAAGAATATGTACATGTTTAGTTCTGTATGAAAATTTTTGTTTTTTGAAGAAATTTTGTTTACTTTTATTGACTTTTTGTAAAAAAATAAACTTTTATTCGGTAAACTTAAAATTTGGCATTATTTCTTGTTTACGTGTGTAGTAGAATAAGTACCAATTGACTCATGATTGAGTCATATGTAATTGATCCGGTAACCACAAACTTGTAAATAAAAGCTGAGGTCCGGCAGCACGAATTACACCGAAAATGATGGTAATCGTGCTAACGGGCCTACAGCGGCCATCATTCAATAAAGAGAAGTAAAACGCAACAGGTCAGGTGTGAAACCCACAGCGAAAATTTTTTAAGAAGCTTCAGCAAACCACAAAAATTTATATTGGAAAATGGCCGAAAAACAGCGAAAGGAGGAAATCGCAGCAGCTCTCAGCGATATGGGGGTAGATTTTCCATCAACGGCTACGCTTAGCCAGTTACGCTCGCTGCTAGCAGCAACAATCGGTGCAAATGGCACGCAGACGACACAAATCGCTGAAGGAGGCGCAGTCAGTGACGGCGGTACACCATTGGTGACGGGATCGTTCCAATACCCCGTAGGTGACGGGCAAATGCCAACATTGAGCGAGCAGCGTGGCGCAATACCAAAAGCACGCGAACACCAAGATAATCGCATAACGGCGTTTGAGCGGCGCGAACACACAGCAACCGCGACGGCGACTGCAAACGCCGATGCAGACCTCGCGGTTCACAATAACGGTTCCGACAGCGGCAACGATGACGAACTGTTAGAAAAACAGTTAGAGAAAAAATTGCGCATTCTTCAGCTGAAAGTTGAAATACAGCGGATAGAGGCGGGCACAATAACACGCAACCTTCCGACAAACTTGAGCGAAACCCAAAAATCCTTCCGTACATTTAGTGGTGATGGAAAAGAAGATGTTACAAAGTGGCTGGATGAATTTGACGACGGGACCATGGCATACGGCTATAATGACGAAGCCAAATTTTTAATGGCCAGGCGCCTCAGTACGAGCGATATATAGCATCCAAAGAGCGAAAAACCACTGCCGCGCCGAACAGTACACTAATGGTAAGATACTATAACTGCTCCACATATGGACACTACTCCAAAGACTGCAAAGAAAAAGACGTGCACCAGGAACCTGCTTTAGATGCGGCGCGAAGGACCATATACACAGAGATTGCCCGAAGAGAACAATTGCGGCACTAGATGACGATTACGATGCGGTTAAATATAAGGAAATGGTAAGTGTTGCTTTTTGTACAAACTGTGGTCGTCCTCCTCATTTTGTCCATTTTCTTTCTCTACTCGATACCGGTAGCCCATGTAGCTTTATACGGAAATCGTCAGTACCAAATTCAGCCAACAGTAAAGAAACGCATCGCACTTTTAGAGGGATTGGCAGTTTTATAGTTAGGTGGAAAGGAAGCATTCATTTTTTAATAAAATTTAAAAATACTATTAGAAGTATTAACGAGCTCGAGGCCAAATATATGTATATTAATTATTAAAACACAACAAGTGAATTTTTAATATAGATTTATTTTTATGTATAACGTCACGTCGATATTTCGACTTCACTCTGAAGTCATCACCAGGACTACAAAAGAACAGACATACATATTTAAAATCATAAAATTAAATTATCACAAGTACACAACTTACATTGTTTACTGAATCTTGTCGACTAGTGTAACAATACAAAAATATTATTTCAGAAACAGAGAAAAGCAATGGACAAAAATGTAAATATGTAATGAAATACTGTTATCATAAACAAAATTGTTTTTATGTTTCATGAGCAATAATTTAACTAGTGAGCGCCGCTCACTTTATATCAGCTGCAGCCTGCAGGTGAACTCTTAGGTAAGCAAAGAGTGATGCTCTTATCATTGTTGTTGTTGTTTATAAGCTGTCCATAAGCTCTTGCACGCCCATCTAAATCAGTCTTGAAGTTTATACGTTTGTCACTCGGAGTATTTATGATATGCAGCATCTCTAACATATAACGTTTGTTGTAATTTCGCTCTTGCTGTACTATTGTTACATTTTCTAAATCGGGAGAGTGGCCAGTATCTCTGCAATGCTGTGTTAGTGCCGTTTTATTATCGTTAGTGTTGTTACGGTTTTTAATATTCGTTTTGTGCCCGGAAATCCTCGTCTTTAACTTCGATTTCGTAGTACCCACATATACCTTGTTGCATATGTGGGACCCGTCGCCCTTACATTGAATTTTGTATACTAAATCTGATTTCTCATATTTATCAATTTTGCTCTTCGTATTGCTAAAAATGCTCCGCAACGTATTATTATACATATGTGAACGCTATTCTAAATCTATCTCTGTCATACATATTCGAATATTTTATTCTATTCGACAGGCCTGATACGTATGTTGTCGATTTGAATATTTTATTTGTTTCATCTGCTTTCTTCATAGTAGTTTTGGCGTAATAATCACGTATATAGCCCTTTATTAGGTGTGTGGGGAACTCATTATCTTCAAGTATATTTTGTATTCTTTTAATGTTTTCTTTGTGATAAACCTCATCACTGATGGACAGAACTCTATTAATAAAGTTTTTGGCCGTATTGACTATTGTGGCTTTGTCATGTTTTGAATTAAAGTTTATTAGTCTACCCGACGCTGTAGGTTTCATATACCAGTCAAAAGATAATCGATTATGCTTCTTTATGACCAAAGTGTCAAGAAACGGTAACTTTCCATCCGTTTCCACCTCATTTGTAAATTTAATGTTTCTGTTATACCCGTTTAAGATATTCATCATTTCTTCCACAGCATTTGTTTTTACAATGCCGAAAATATCATCAACGTATTTCGTCAGCAAAAGTGGTTTGTGAGGTGAGTCGTTTTCAAATTTTTCCAATAATTCTCCCATCACAATGTCTGCTATGACTGGGGAAGCCGGTGACCCCATAGGCATTCCACAACATTGTTCATATATTTTGTTATTCAATTTAAAGTACCTGTTATCTTTTATACAAAATTTAATCACTTCTAAAAAGAGTTCCTTATTGAGGGTGGTGTGGTTTTCTATCTGGTTACATTTGATTTTTGATGCGTGATCTACGGGGATGCTGGGAAATAACGAGACGACATCGAATGACACGAGACTCTCGTCGTCGTATATGTATGCATCTTTTATTTTGTTTTTAAATTCAATGGAGTCTTTTACTTTATATTTTGAAGATTCGGTTATGTTCTTAAGAATATTCACCACGTATTTACACAAATTGTATGAGGGGGAGTTAACGAATGAACAGATGGGTCTCAGAGCGATGCCTGTTTTATGGATTTTAGGTAGACCATATAACCTAGGTGCATTTGACGTTTTGGTAACAAGTTTGTTTTTCTCTTTTAAAGTGATTATTTGGTTTTTAAACAGTTTTTCTACAATTTCATTATTTTTATCCTGCAATTTATTAGTTGGATCTCGTTTTAATACTCGATATGCCGTAATATCATTTACCAACAGTTGTACCTTCGTTTCATAATCCGACTTATCCATTAAGACAGTAACATTGCCTTTGTCGGCATTCAGCACCAATAGGTCTGGATTGTTTTTAAGAAACATTTTGGCTGAATGTAGGGTATTTAATAGGAATTTGTCGCGCGCATTGTTCTTTGTTTTCTTTAGGTGATCGTGAATTGTTGTTGTAAGGTTATTTCTTTCTATTTCTTGCTGCTCTTTATCTTTGATCGTCTGAATGCAGTCTTCTCCGTCTGCTATTAGATTGAATAAGGGAAACCTACTGTTTGTTGTTGGCAAAGAGAACTTTGGGCCTAAAGAGAAGAGCCACTCGACATCCGCTGGTATTTCGGTTTCGGTGGTATTATGGAACCAATGAGGTATATTTTTAATGTTGTTAGGTTATTAGATAGCAGTTTTTCACTTTCAAAGAACGCGGTAGAATCCTCTACATCAAGAGTTTGTTTTATTTTGTTAGTTACTGCGCTTACCTCTCTTTCTTTTTGTTTCTTATAATTTAATTATAATAATTTAATTTTATGATTTTAAATATGTATGTCTGTTCTTTTGTAGTCCTGATGATGACTTCAGAGTGAAGTCGAAATATCGACGTGACGTTATACATAAAAATAAATGTATACCTATTAAAAATTCACTTGTTGTGTTTTAATAATTAATATACATATATTTGGCCTCGAGCTCGTTAATACTTCTAATAGTGATAATCAAAAGGCCGTAAACAAAAATAAATTTAAAAATATAATTTAAACTTTAAGAGTTTACATACTCGATGACAGGGCAATGAATTCCCCTTTATTACTTGGAAGAGATTTCCTCAATAATTTTTGTATATCTTTAACTTTCCCAATAAATGAATTAATGGAACTAGATAAAAAGCAGTCAGAAAATGAGTCCTCTTTTATTTCCGCTGATGACAAAATAGAAAAAGGTAAATATAGTCCTGAAACGTTAAGCCATGCAGACGTAGCTGCAGAACTCAGGAAAATTTGCAACATAGAAGTTAGTAAATTCGGCAATGAAGAAATTGACATCAATCCACAGATACCTTCAGTTTGGACAAAAAGCTTCCGTCTTATGATAAGAAATACTTACTTACGAAAACAGATTGATGAACTTCCGAATACGAGTTATGAAGCAAAAATATTACTTACGTCAAACATTCCGACGTTCTGCTCACCAATACGCTTATCGTTCGCTGAAAAAATAGAAGTTAACCGCATAATAGAAGATTTACTTAAGAAAGGTATTATACGACCTAGTGATTCCCCTTACGCATCACCAATTGTACTTACGAAAAAGAAATCAGGAGAAACTAGATTATGTATAGATTACAGGAATCTAAACAAAGTGATAGCCAGAGATAATTACCCACTTCCGTTGATAGAAGACTGCCTAGAATACCTAGGCGGAAACAAAATATTCACGCTTTTAGATTTGAAGTCAGGGTTCTTCCAAATAAAGTTGGCAGAGGAATCGGTTAAATACACGTCATTTGTGGTGCCGAACGGCCAATACGAGTTCTTAAGATTACCATTCGGTCTGAAAAACGGCCCAGCGATATTTCAAAGATTTATTACGAGGATTCTGAGGGAGTTCATAGAGAAACGAGAAATAATCGTATATATGGACGATATTGTCATTGACAATGAGCGACCATTACAACTTAGCAAAAGAAAGTATTAGAACGGCTATCGGAATACGTTCTCCAAATGAAACATAGCAAATGCAAATTTGCTTATAACAAGATTGAATACCTAGGTTACGAAGTATCCGAACGCTGTATACGTCCGTCCGAGTCACATATATAGAGGCAGTAACAAACTACCCAAGTCCAAAAAACCAACGAGAACTTAAGGCCTTTATTGGAGTTTGCTCATACTTCAGGAAATTTGTCCAATCATTTTCAACACTGGCTCGACCATTATATGACCTACTAAAGAAAAACAAAACCTTCGATTTTGAGAAGGAATGTGTAGACGCATTCCAAAACCTTAAGGAAAAGCTTATATCTAGGCCGGTGCTGGCAATATACAATCATAGTAAGGAAACAGAATTACATTGTGACGCAAGTTCTCACGGCTTTGGCGCTATATTACTGCAGAGGTAGAATGACAATCAGTTACACCCAGTTGCATATTTCTCGAAAAGACCTTCCGAGGCTGAAAGTAGGTATAACAGTTTCGAACTGGAAACTCTAGCAATAATTTACGCGCTACGAAGATTCCGAGTTTATCTGGAGGGCATTAAGTTTAAAATCTTAACCGACTGTAACTCACTAACGCTGACGCTTAATAAGAAATTGGTAAATAGTCGTATAGCCAGATGGGCGTTGAAGCTCGAAAATTATAATTATTCAATTGCGCACAGAGCAGGTATTAAGATGCCACATGTGGATGCACTTAGTAGAAACGAGATCGAGTCCACAGACTTAATCGCAGTCGTCGATTGCGGAGATTTAGATTATCAGCTACAAGTTATGCAATCGAGAGATAAAACGATTGTTAACCTGAGAAATCGCTTAGAAGAGGAAAATATGGGAAAATTTGTGATGGAAAATGGTGTAGTGTTTAGGAAAACCAAGAATGTCCTTCAGTTGTATGTCCCTAAGGAACTTGAAAGTGAAATAATAAGAAACGCTCATGAGCAGTTGGGGCACCAGGGAATCGAAAAGTGCTACCAGAAAATCTAAGCGAACTATTGGTTCCCGGAAATGAAAACTAAGATTAACGAATTTAAAAATAATTGCGTCAAGTGTATTATGTACTCTGCCCCAAATAACCCAAATGCTAGACAGTTGCATAACATTCCGAAACACTCTAAGCCTTTCCACACAATCCACTTAGACCACTTAGGCCCCCTTCCGTCTTTGCAATCCAAACAGAAACATCTGCTAGTTATAATTGACGCATTCACCAAATTTGTAAAATTGTACCCGGTCCTAACGACGTCAACAAAGGAAGTGACTGCAGCATTGACAAAATACTTCGAGTATTATAGTTGCCCGCAGAGGTGCATAACGGATAGGGGCAGCTGCTTCACGTCAAATGAATTTGAGGAATATATAAACGACAGGAATATAACCCATATAAATGTGGCGGTACATTCTCCCCAGGCGAACGGCCAGGTAGAGAGAGTAAATCGGAGCCTGGTGGGAATGTTAGCAAAGCTTAGTGACCCTGTCTCACATGCGAATTGGGTAAAACAACTAACCAAGATAGAGTTTGCGCTCAATAACTCGGTGAACAGATCTATCGGGACAACACCGAGTCAAGCCCTATTCGGCGTAAACCATGCGGCGAGTTAGTGGACAAACTAACAGAGTACCTAGACGAGTTCATTTCGGGCCCGGAGGGGAGGGATTTAGAAGAGATTCGTAATAGCGCTAGTGATAAAATAAAAAAGTTACAGGATTATAATTTGAGTCGAAGTGACCAGAAGGGCATCAGAGTGAGGACGTTCAACAAAGGCGACTTTGTTGTAATTAAAAACATAGATATCACAATAGGAGTGAATAAGAAGCCATTGCCCAAATTTAAGGGACCATATATAATACACAAAAAGCTCCCGAACGATCGGTACGTGATAAGAGATATAGAAAATGGACAGGTTACCCAAATACCCTATAACGGCGTTGTCGAGGCTTGTAATATTAAGCTATGGAAGACGAAGGGTAAAAAGGAGGACGAAGAAACGTCCAGGACTAAAAGCAGCATTTATGAATAAAATATGTATAACTATTATTAACGTAAGATGCATGTCAGGTTGGCCGAGCTGTAGTAGAATAAGTACCAATTGACTCATGATTGAGTCATATGTAATTGATCCGGTAACCACAAACTTGTAAACAAAAGCTGAGGCAGCACGAATTACACCGAAAATGATGGTAATCGTGCTAACGGGCATACAGCGGCCATCATTCAATAAAGAGAAGCAAAACGCAACACGTGCAACAAAATCTCTTGATCGTCACAAAATATCTTGAGCGTCACACTTCGTTTTTTTCCCTTAAAACGCTTATAATTGCAGTTTTTTTTTAAATACATTGTTACAAGCCTATTACTTAAGTAACCCCTTAGTTCAAGTCTTTTTTTTAACAAAAATTTACATATTTTCATCTTAAAATTTTTAAATAACTAGTCACTTAAAAAAAAAATCAAGGTGAATCTTGATTTTGTGTTTATAATCGTAAAGGTGATTTTCGCAAAAGTCAATCTTGAAAAACCAAAGAACATCGTAGTAAGCTTGAATTTTAAATATTTTTGCATTTTTAGCGATTTTTTATACATATTTTGTGTGTGACGCTCATGATAGAAATCATAGAATACCTAAAAAAACCAAAAATATTGATTTTTTTGAGAGCCTAAAGGTACCACCGGATTCTTCACCAATTTCTACATAAATTGGCCACTCTTACAGGCGAATTGAAAAAACTTTAAAAATAAGCAAAAAAACTCCTTGTGTACATTTTTTTTGAAATTGATCCATTTACAATTGAATTTTGAAGAAATAAAAAATGTGCTTTTTAAAATATATCGGATGTTATTAAGCCTTGATATAAAAAGGACAAACATATTCAATTTTCGATTCAACAGAGTGAATTTTTTTCCCCAAAAAATCAAAGACATTTGCTTGTATTCACCCCTATTCTGCATTTCGACTTGGATCGAAAATTTCTCCGCTTGGCAACTTTGGTATTCTGCGTTTCAATTCCGCTACGTTCAACTTCGAAACTTCCAATTCTGCTAATTCTGCACTTCGATCGTTTTTCTACGTTGGAATTTTGTTGGCGGATAAATGCTTGTTTTTTATTTTGCAAACAATTTACGATTAATTCCCGCGATTTTTGTTGAAATTCTTAAAATTTAAGTAAAACGCGTATGTAAAAGTTGTAAAACGCTCGCTATATTTTGTTTTTGTGCTCTAATGATGTTTTTTGATATGTTTGCAGGGTAATTGTTTTCGACCGGTGCCGAGTGCTAATACGCGTCCAAAAATGTAGGGAGGGAAATCAAAAGACGCGTTTCGATGCCAGGAATGTGAATCCGCCTACGGAGATCTAATATTTTTGGACGCGTATTAGCATCGGCACCGGTTGTAAACAATTACAAATTGGACTAGCATTCAAAACACCAAACAATATTACTAACGAAATTAAAACTAAGGTAATGGCTTTGACTTTGCCATTATATCCAAACGTGCACCGACGGCCACTCCACAGCACCCACTCATACTCTGTAAACTTCTTTGTCAGTTCCGGGGCGGTCAATGTCTTCCAACAGCGAAAAGTACCACCTGCGGTCAGACTTAACCCTGACATGTCTAATGTTTGCTCGGCGTATGGTGTGGCCCCACGATGCGACGCCAACCATTTGTGTACCTGGTCGACAAAGCGCACTCTTCTAGCACTAGCTCTATGGAAAATACCAGCTACCTACTGACGATGTGGTAACATCCACCAACAGTGTCCTCTTGCTTTTTGTTGGTCCTTCGTTGTCTGCTACAATCAGTCAATTGATCTATAAAATTTCACTCAACTTATTCAATAATGCTCAAAAATATACAATTAAGTTTATAAATCATAATAAAGCTTTACTTTTATTTCAAAAGCAATAATTTGTGTAATTTAAATTGCTTTGTTATGTTTCAATTTCACACATTCCAAGGCAAACAGCTGACTTCGAAAAACTTATAGCTCTTCCTCTTTTTCTTTCGATCCAAGCGTAACTCAGAATGCATATTTACGATCCAAGCGGAGCGTAGAGCGGGAACGTAATTGTAATGCAGAATAGGGGTGATTGTAAAATTGTCATAATTTTCGCTTTTTATTGGTTAAAAACTCAAAGTTTGAAGATGTTTTTCTATGTAACGATCAGCCGAAACTTATAGCTTCCTCTCCAAATGAGATCAAAATGCGCTATCTCCCCAAAAGTGTTTTGTGTCAACGAACACTTATGTATATGAAAAAATTTTATTCTCGCCGAACAAAGCTAATAATACTTAAACCAAGGGACTTATCGTTGTATCACGATAGTGCCAAACTAGACGATAAAAACTCGTGATAGTCAAACTCGAAAAAATAGGCATCCCTCACAGTTATAAACATTATTTTTAAGTTTGTTGTAACATTCCTTGTGTACGCACGTTTTAATTTTCATATATGTATGTCTTCGCATAAAACAATAACTTGCTTGGACTGTTCTAATCGAATTAAAGTCGGTTCTTGTGTTACCTGTAAACTATGTGACTCTAAGTTTCATCATTATTGTGCTAAAGTTGAATTTGACGATTCTTCTGAAATATTTATTAATTGCAAAAACGTTTTTTTCTTCTGCAATAACTGTTGAAACATCTCAGTGAATCTCTTTGCTATGATATCAAACTTATCTAAAGAAATTAACTCTTTAAAGTGTAAATTCGAAGAGTTGGTGATAAGTCTACCAACTATCCATACAATCTACACTCTCAAAAAAGTTTTTCTTTAAATTTAAATGATATCGAGTTGGCCACTGTGTCGGCTCATAATACAAACAATCAAATGTCATTACCTATTGGTGCTAGTCGAGCTATCAATTCGCGCTCTGCTACTGCGGCGTCTGCGTTTGCGCTTAATATTTGTATGGACTGCTAAGCGCACAACTTTATCTGCAACTACGAAATAGTGGCTGATAAAAACAGTACTTCCAAGAAGTTTCCATTCATTTTGCAAACTGCCTTACCAACTTCCAGCAATCTGTTTATCATCCCTTAATAAAAACCGGAATGTCAACAGAGGAAATGTATGTACATATGTATGTATGCGCGTTGATAATGGAATAAGCGCAATTGCAGATGACTGTTTTATTTTAGTCGCAGACGCAGATGTACATATATATGGCCGCCGTGATGCTTAGTACACAAAACAAAAAACATAACATAACAAGAAACACGTCAAAGCTAAGCATATTTTAACTGGGAGTAATTCCAAGTTAACTGAACTTTCTGTTGTCACCAAAATTAAAAAGGAGTGGCTGCATTTATCGGCGTTTAAACCCTCAGTTACTGTAGATAATGTTATTGATTTTGTTGTTAATAAATTTGAGATTCCTAGACATCATCTCTCTTGCTCTATGCTTGTCAAAAAAGATGTCTCTCTTGACAATTTACGTAGCATTAATTTTAAGTAAGGCGTCTCTGAGGATTATCTGAGTAAACTCTTAGATGGGAGTCTGTGGCCGGCGGAAATAAATGTTAGTAGATTTCGTTTACGACAAAATTAATAGCTGTCATTCTACTAACTCTGTCAATGCGATAAATATAAATAACTCCAGTGCGGTGAATGAATTAAATGTATACTTCCAAAATATTTCTGGCATGCGTACAAAAAGTAAGAACATTTTTCTAGCAACATCACGGTGTTAGTTTGATGTCTATGTACTTGGAAACATGGCTTAATAATGATTTTTTTGATAGTGAATTTTTTGATCCACTTTTGTTTGAGACTTATCATAACGATCGTGATTCCGATAAGATAGGTTTATTCAGAGGTGGTGGTGTTTTAATAGCAATAAGACGCACTTTGCGTTCTTCTCTGAGACAACTTTTTAACATTGATTCCCTGCTCGATCAATTATGTGTCTGCATTTTTGGCGATTTCGGTAAAGTATTTTTCTGTGTTTCTTACACACCACCTAATAGTGATGATTCTTTATACAGTTCACATGTTAATAATATTGTTAACATCTGCGAAAGGAATTTAGAAAGCCATTTCTGTATTCTCGGTGATGTTAACCTTAACAAAATTATTTGGTCCAACTTAGAAAAAAACGTACTCACTCCTACTAATATTAATTATTCGCATGAGATCAATTTTCTGGATAGCTTATTTAGTGTCAATCTTATCCAAATTAATCACCTGCCTAATAGGCTGAATAATATTTTAGACATTAGTGGTAACCAGAATGAAAACGGCAAACGACAAGCGGCATCTGTCAAATTATTTTTACACGTGTTCTTATGGGGAGGAATTTTTTGAACACGACGCGACAAAGCGGCAATCAATCACAGATGCCGCTGTCGCCAGATTAAATCTAATTCTATTTTGACAAGCGGCAGATGGTGGCGTTTGGTTTTTTTGACAATAAAAACGAAAGGAAGAGTACATAACTTGTAAAATAAGTTCCAATTATTACAGAATATGTCTCTTTCACACTTTTTACAACATTTTTTGCTACTTTTCAAGATGATTCGCACCTGTCGCCCCTGCTCTCATTATAATCATGTCGCCAATGCTTGACGGCAAATATCGTCAAGCTTCAGTTTTTGGTCGTTGTCGTTCGCCGCCGTCGTCTTCATTGTGGACGGGCCTATTGTCTTTGTAGATGAGAATCTAAGTTTCAAATTGGATGAGTGTGTATTTCCACTCTGTAGCTCGGACATGCACCATGTTGCTCTCTCAATAACTCTTGAAGTGCTAAATTTCAGCCCTGTTTCTCCCAATGAGCCGTGTATTTATGACTTTAGAGGTGTTAACTTTGACGACTTGAATGCTAGGCTTTTGGAAATAAATTGGGAAAGTCTCTTCAATTCGAAATCTGAATGTTTTGATATTTTTCTTGTGAAGGTTTTTATTTATTTATTTGTTAATTCGGTCTACTGATTACATAAATCTTACAGACTAGACAATGAATCCACTTAAAAATACTGTCAAAAGACGAGATAAATATATTATAACAACAATTAACAATTAATATTTAATTAAATAAGGAAAACAAGGTAAGTTTAAAAGAATCAAAAGTTAACATTAAAGTTGATAACATCGGCATATTTATTGAATAGACGAATGCATCTAGTGATTGGCTCATTCAGCGAATAATTGTTTCTGCTAATAGGCTCAACGAATAAACGATTACATCTTAAGTTCCTTTGCGGTAAATATACATTAAATAAAGAATTAATATGATCACAGTAAATTTTGTTATTGAGCACATTATATACAAATATAAGTGAATTATAAAGTCTGTTGTATAAGGCAAATTTTGAAAAGACTTTCTGAACCCTTTCCATTTTATTAGAGTATACATCGTAGTAGGGGCTCCATATCAAAGAGCAATACTCCAGTCGACTACGAACAAGGGCAACAAATAATGATTTAAGCGTGTTAGGGTCCTTAAAATCACGAGTATTTCTTCAAATGAAGCCAGATAGCGCAAACGACTTAGAGACAATAAAGTCAATATGCTTGCTAAATGTAAGCTTTGTATCAAAGATCACCCCTAGATCCTTCATATCGGAACAACGATTAAGCCCATTGTTGCACAAAGAGTAGTCAAAAAGAAATGCTTCTGACTTTCTGGTATACGATACAATAGCACATTTCTTAGTATTCAAGTACAAGTTGTTTGATGTACACCAAGATTCAAAAATACTTAAATCTGCTTGCAACTTCCTGCAGTCAGAAAGATTTTCAACTTGCAGCAAAAGTTTAACATCATCGGCAAACATCAGGCATTTCGTGAACTTAAAGTGAGAGGTTAAGTCATTGATGAAAAGGAAAAATAATAGCGGACCACAGTGGGTACATTGCGGAATACCTGACCAACCATTGACAAATAACTTCTTCCCACCAAGAAAACTAGCAAAGGATTTCAGAAGCTCTCCAGTAATACCATAGAGTTTTAGTTTGTGCAGTAAGGCAACGTGGTCCACCTTATCAAACGCTTTAGAAAAATCGGTATATATCACATCTAATTGTGATTGGCAATTGAATGCCTTCACGATATAATTGGTTACAAAAGCAAGTTTGAACAAGTGGGTCTACCAGGCATGAACCCATGCTGACAATTGCTTATAATATTACGTACGTGAAAGTAAAGTTTAGAATGAATGATTCTATCAAACAGCTTGGCCAACGTACTCTGTTTCACTATAGGCCTATAGTTACGTATATCATTACGGTCGCCTGATTTGTAAATTGGAGTGATAGAACAGACCTTCCATGCGTCGATAAAAACTCCACTAGATAGTCAGCTATTAAAAATTCGAGTGATGGGACCGACAAGGGAGTCCATACATAGTTTGAAGAATACTGAGAAAAAACCATCAATGTAAGATTTACCATCATACTTTAGTTCAGATATCGCAAGAGTCACGTCAGATTCCTCAACTGCAGACGCAGATATTTCAGGCAGAGATGGTAGAGAAACCGCAGGAAGACTTTGGTTGTCATACTTTTCATACACACCTTGAAAAAATTCAGCAAACAAGTCGCATGAGTTCTGTGGGTTTTCAGTAACAACTCCATTATACGTAAGAGTAGATGGAAAACCATTAGTTTTACGTTTTGAGTTGATGTACTGCCAGAAATACCGAGGATTGCTTTTGAGACCTGATTCAACGTTAAACATATACTGCTTAGAGAGAAAATTATGAAGGCAATCAAATTCCTTTCGAAGGCGCTCAAAATTTTGATAGTCACAAACATTTTGACTCTTTTTAAAGCAATTGAAGGCTTTATTTTTCCTATTTTTGAGGTTGCATAGACGTATATTAAACCATGGGGGCTTGTTTTACTATACATTCTTTTAAGTGGGACTAATATCTGAATTACCCACCGACGTGTAACGTACGTGTACGTATAACGTACGTACGTACTTTTGGGCGAACTTTTATGCCCGTGATGTTAACTCAGAAATCAACCATTTGCTTTTGTTTACATACATACATCTAATACAATGTTGCCATTGATCGCTTTTCATGCATGCTACCGAAAACATGTATGTATGTATATTTTAATCGAGTATTTTTCATTGTATATAAGACCGAAACTGATATTAAAAAATAATAATTGGTCAATTTATTTGAAATCAAATTTTAACAAAATAGCCGACTAAGGGGCAATTGGGAGGATTCAAAAAATCCCAATCAATTGACTTGATAAAATCGTTTATTACCGAGTAATTAGCTTTTTTAAAGTCATATTGCTGCAAAGAACTAACCGACACGGAATCGAAGCGATAAAATTCAAATTCGATAACGAGAGCTTTATGGTGAAAGGTATTGACAGAAAAAGGAGAATGGTATTCGGTGCAGTCAGCTTTCAGGTCGTAAGATAGAAACACAAGATCAAGAATTCGACCAGCGTCATTGAGTACAGCGTTAAATTGCTTGAATCCATTAGATAGTAACGTGCTTGTCACTAACAAATCCACATCAGTTATAAGGTTTGTGGGCATTATATCGTTATTATTATTAAGCCATTTAATTTTGAAGTAGTTTGCAACATCGTACCTGTACGCCCCGCCCGTATACACAAACTTCCCTGGTATACAAGAAATCTAAAAAGGCTTAAAAATAAGCGAAATAAATATTTTAACCTGCACAAGTCTACTGGTAGTAGTAATTTTAAAGAAGAGTATATTCGACTTTCTAGGGAGTTTAATGCTCTTGATAAAAAGCTATATGATCAATACATAGCACGGTATGAAGTTGAACTTAAATCCAACCCGAAATCTTTCTGGAATTTCATACGTTCAAAAAAAGGTTGCACAAACATTCCAACCTGTATGACCTTCGATGATAAGTTTTCCCAGTGTTTGTCTGATACCGCTAATTTATTAGCCGATTTTTTTAGTTCAAATTTTGTCCATGACAGTGGAAGCGCCTCAATTACCAGCTGTTCTTCAAGTTCCTTGGACCTTGGTACATTGTCGGTATCTAAGCTTGATATTTTGCATAGCTTTTCTTCTTTACAGTCCTCAACAAAAACAGATTTGGATGGTTTCTCCCCGTTTTTACTGAAAAAGTGCAGTTTCTCTCTTAGTGTGCCATTACATCATATTTTTAATCTTTCCCTTGGCAGAGGAGATTTTATTGATAGGTGGAAAGTTGCATCAATTTCTCCGATGTTCAAATCTGGCAACAAAAATGATGTTCCAGACTATAGGCCTATTTCTAAACTCACCACCTGCTGAAAACTTTTTGAAAAGGTGGTGAAAGGTAAATTGTATTTCTTTGTAAAAGAAATAATTGATCCACAAACCTTGCTGAATTTTCCCAATGTTGCATCTCAGCCTTCAAATCTGGTCATCAAGTTGATGTTTTGTATACAGACTTTTCGAAAGCTTTCGATACTGTTGTGCATAGCATTTTGTTGTTAAAGCTAGACGAGCTTGGTTACCATTCAACCCTTTCTTGGTTAAACTCGTATCTGTCTACTCCTTCGTGGCCACTTCTGGTGTACCTCAGGGTAGTATTCTTGGCCCTTTGCTATTCCTACTTTTTATTAATGATATTAAATCTTGTTTTAATACTTCCAAATTTTTACTGTATGCGGATAATCTAAAAATTTTCAATGAAATAACCTGTTTGTCAGATACATTAGCATTACAATGTGATATAAATAAGCTATCTGATTGGAGTATAGAATATAAAGAAGTGCTTTCAAATAACTTTCGCTAAAATTGTAAATCCGATTGTCACTATTTACACTATTTCTAACACCGGCCTATCTAATGTACATGAGTATCGGGATTTAGGTGTGGTTTTTGACTCAGGATTACTCTTTACAGTCCGACAGGATCGAAAGGATTCAACGCCGATTAACTCGGTTTTCTCTGAAACCTCTTCATTTTGATAAGCCATTCCCATCGTATGAGGCCCGTTGCCTTTTAATAAACCTGAAATCGCTTAAGTCAAGGCGCATAATGCACTCTCTCATGTTTGTTTACGACATGGCTTGATAAATTGTCCTAACCTTTTTGTGCAAATTGGTTTTAATATACCCCAAAGGGTCCTTCGTTTTCAATTTCCGTTTCATGTTAAAACGCTTAGAGCTAACTATTTTTTTTATGCACCCATTACGAATTCAATCGAATTTACACAAGTCTTGATCTAGATTTTGCTCAGTCTAGATCCATATTTTTGGCTAAAATGCAATCAAATTATTTTTAAGTGTTATTAGTTTATCTTAAAGAAAATTAGTATTTCTAGTCTGTAAGGTTTTGTAACCATTGACTGAATAAATGAAATGATACAATAAATCAATTTTATATTGTTTTTCCTGTCTTATTTTTGACCAGAAAACTGATGGAAATTGCCAAATCATAAATCTCGGATGCGGCTTCGACACTCTTTACTTTCGTTTGAGGGACACATCACACCAAATAAAAAACTTTATCGAACTGGATTTTCCCACGGTCACAGCACGAAAATGCTACACAATCAAACGTAATAAAGCTTTACTTGCTAAAATTCACGATGAAGATGGTGAAGTTCGTCTAAGTACCACCGATTTACATGGTCCCAACTACCATCTAATGGGTGTTGACCTGCGGAATTTAGACGAACTGGACAGTAAGCTACAGCAAGCGGAAATTGATTACACTCTTCCCACAATATTTCTTGCCGAGTGTGTGCTCGTTTACATAGAGGCACAAAATTGTAAAAATTTGTTGAAATGGATAGCAAGCAAATTTAGTATTGCCGTTTTTGTTAACTACGAACAGGTGACTGATTAGTTTTCCTATCTGCTAAAAAATATTTAAAACCCACTTTTGGTATTTTTTTTACTCAGGTTAATATGAAGGACAGATTTGGAGAAGTGATGCTGAACAACTTACGCTGTCGTGGTTGTAGTTTAGCTGGTGTTGAGTCATGTATTTCTTTGGATACCCAAATGGGCCGGTTCCTAGAGTGCGGGTGGACTGGAAGTAAAGCTTGGGACATGGTACAGGTTTATCAAAGCATATCTCCTGCTGAGAGACAGCGCGTCGAAAGGCTGGAAATGCTGGATGAAGCCGAACTGCTTATACAGTTATTCCAACATTATTGCCTTGTGATCGCTTGGATAGGAGAACTTTTTCAAGACATTGAAATAACGTAAGTGACTTCGGATTTTATGTACTAAAAGGATGTACATTGCACAGAGTGTATTAACGGAAAGAAATTGAATACGTGCCAGGAATGTTGAATAATTTTTTATTACGAGGAATAAATACTGTGAATTCATATCGTATAAAAATAAGAATTTGGAATTAAAAATCGCTCGATTTTTTATTCAAAAATTTTCGATGCGCCGCTTTTTTTTTAATAAATGTGAAATTAATAGGAATAAATATTTTAAATTCTTATTATACTAACTATTTGTTTGCGATTGAAGCTTTTGCGTTTACTATTTGTTGAAATTGTGACAAACTTGTGAAATGTAATATTTCGAAAATGTAACAACATGTACAAAACTTTAAACGCTATGATACTCTATAAGCAAATGTAAGGTATTTTGTACGGTTTTTTTTATATTCCAAAGATTTCAGACTAGTATAGAAAAAGAATTATAATATTCTTTTACAACTAAATAATCACCCAGGTTTATATAAATATCGACAACCATAATAGGGGTGAATACTGACAGAACTACCACAAAACAGAATTTCTGTATTAAGCCAACTGTAAGCTGTTATCTAGCACAGAAAAAGAGATGAAAATTTGTAAATAATTAGGGGCACATGGAGATTATGATGATTTGGATCATTTCAAGTATTTTTGCCGAAGAAACTAGAGGTCTAACATTAATTTCGAGCTAACAGTTTTTTCGATAAACTTTTTTTTTCTTCAAAAAGTGATTCACTTGCTTCAAAACCGTGTTGAAAATTAACAAAAATCATTCTCTATAAGCATCTGGGGGTTTTTGGGGTCGAGGAATCCATTTCCGGTATTAATTTTTTCTTTTGACGTCCGCTAGAGGGGCTTTCGCTGTTTTCTTGGTTTGATTCTAAATCCTTTTTTTTCGAAAATCGACAATATGTTCCGAAAATCTATGAAATTTAACTCTCTTATAAAGCAATTACAATTACTGAACAGCTCAGCGTGTATAGGAAGGTGAATTTAAGAAAAACTTACATCGACATTATATGGTTTATAAAAATTTAATTTTTTTTTAAATTTTTTTTTATGAATTTTGCAAAACGAAATTAAAATTTCATTCTTTACATGCATCTGGGGGTTTTTTGGGTCGGTACATCCATTTCCGGTATTAATTAATGTTTTGACATCCGCCAGAGGGCGCCTCCGTCCATTTTTTGGATTTTAATATCTTTTTTCCGAAAATCAAGAACAATGTTCCGAATATCTATGAAATTTGACTTTCTATATGAGAGCCGCTGCAATTTTTTGATGTAGCACCGTGTAATTATGACATATCTACATACTTTTAAATTTCTGCTTTGTCTACACTATTATTGCTTAAATAAATAAGAACACTATTAGTGCTTATACTAAGTTTTATACACCTAAAGACACCCTGCAAACCTACAAAGGGAAATATTTTAACAAAACACCAGAGAACAGAGGAGAAGTGAAAGTAATGCGTCCGAAACCATGGTCAATGCTATTAATTCGAAAACAAAAGCATTTTTAGTACTTCGCTCAGCTATTGATGGCATTGAGGCCAATATTCCCTCTTCACTGAAGGCAATTTCAAACACGCAAAAAAATTTTCATTTACTGTCAAATAAAAGCATGCATAAATTGTTTTTGAACCAGTTGTCATGCTCGAACTGCGTATCAGGTAGCTTTTATCACCAGCTTTGTACACACTTTCCTTTAGAACCAAAAACTTGGGGTTTTCATAATGCCCGTATGACACTACGTATTTTTTTATGTATTTTGTGCGAAAGAAACTGCCTTATACAATTTTCATATGGGTGCAAACGGGCGAGCTATGTTAAAAAACCTAAGGAAATACAACCAAAATACAATATAGGCTGTGAAAAACAAACGAAAAATTTCGATAGCTTTTTTCGCAAGTTGGCTGTTTTTCGTTACCCAATAAGCAAAATTCGTTTTCTGTAAGCTTACTATAAACTTACTTTCGCAAGCTATTCGTTTGGGAAACGTTTACTATAACCATTGTAACGCGTTTGGAAAAAATTGTCGACTCAATGAAAGTGATCCCTTTTTAAATAATTGGAATTGAGGCTTGGAAAACAATTTTTAAAAAGAGAAATTGCATAATGGGAAAGTCATAGATTTTCGGAACATTGTTGTTGATTTTCGGAAAAAAGATGTTGAAATATAAAAAATGGACGGAAGCGCCCTCTGACGGACGTCAAAAGATAAAATAAATACCGGAAATGGATTTACCGACCCAAAAAGCCCCCATATAGATTCATAAACACTGAGCTGTGCAGTAATTGTAATTGCTTTATAAGAGAGTTAAATTTCATAGATTTCTGGAACATATTGTCGATTTTCGAAAAAAAGAATTTAGAATCAAACCAAGAAAACAGCGAAAGCCCCCTCTACCGAACGTCAAAAGAAAAAATGAATACCGGATATGGATTCCTCGACCCCTAAAACCCCCAGATGCATATAGAGAATGATTTTTGTTAATTTTCAGCACGGTTTTGAAGCAAGTGAATCACTTTTTGAAGAAAAAAAAAGTTTATCGAAAAAACTGCTAGCTCGAAATTCATGTCAGACCTATAGTTTCTTCGGCAAAAATACGTGAAATGATCCAAATAATCATAATCTCCATGTGCTCCTGTGATTTTTTTTGGGTCCATACAAATCGACCCACCCTAGTATTCATGATATACATATTCATTCGTATACGAGTATTTAATCATTTAATTTTTTCTTTAACAGGGTGGAAAAACGGATGTCTTCTCTGAATATCGATTAATGCTATAACTGAATGTAAGGTTGATTGGGCAGCCAGAAATGTGTACGTACGTATGCACCTCAATTTTTTGCAGCCAGCCATACGCCCAGTGTATGAACAGCGACGCTTATCAACATCTGCTACTATTTTTATAAAAGTATTTTTTTAAAACAATATAAAACAAAAGTTTTATGGTTATTTGTGTCCTTGTAAACAATGCTTGTAATTTATAGAAATCTTTTTGCGTTTTGTAATTCCTACAATTTGATGTTATTTATATACGTAAGTATACGTTAAAACTTAACAAAAAAAAAAAAAAAAAACAAATCCTGAGTGTTATTTTTCCTCCACCAAAAGTGCTAATCTTAGTGTTTGTTGGTGCAATCATAGGAAAATAAATTAAAGAAAATACTAATAATTTCCATAGAGGGATCAGTTAAATTAAAGTTTGGTTTATTGCCACTTGGAAATACATCAAATTTTGTCTTATTGCTTAAGTATACAACAAATTTCTCAAGTAACTTGCTGGCTGCTTTTAATTTAGACCACGAAGAATCAAACAAGGGATGTCGCAAGGTGGTGTCCTTTCCACGGTACAGCCTTGGATTCGAAATCTTGCCCTGTCTCCCACTAAATAGACGGTGACTCACTGGTCGGCAGTACTTGGAGAAAGGATAAATAAGCATTGCTTGCTACATATAAGGCTATCGGTCATATTGATTACGCTGGGCCTATATAGTCGCCTAATCTTGCTGACACCACCTCTATTAGGAGGCTAGAATGCTCAATGTTTTTGAGCACGCAGAACTCTTGTGCAGATATTTGTGACTGAACTGCCACAAATCTACCATACCAAATACTTGCCCTGCATGTAGTATGCCCCCTCATGATTCTAAACATCACTTTCCGTTTTTCAATTGAAGCTGCTCTTCTAATATCTATAACGCTCTGGCCCAACTCTTTTGAAACTGCGTGTTTTATTATTACTGTCGTAAAATAATTATTAAAGTTATTAGCAATATCTGTGCAATCTGTAATAGTTTTTCCTTTATATATAACCTGACTGATTTCTGTTACATTTTCAATCTTTTTTCCATAAATTATTTCTTTCATGATTGACCAGGTTTTATTTCCAGAATGTATGTTCTCCGTTATGCGATCGCCATAGTAGAGCTTTTTCAGATAATTAGCCATTTTACGAGCTTTTTGTTTTAGAGCATGATACTCAGTTTCAAAATAAAGATTATTTGTATATTTAGTTTTCAGTTTGAAATATTTATTTTTATCTCTAATAATTTTTGAAAGTTCGGAATTCATCCAGGGGTTCCTATAATCTCCTCTTGATTTTTTAATTTTTTTTGTAAAGTGGTTTATATTATGGGATAATGAGTTATAAAAATTACTAAAGTTTGAATTTTGCACAATTTCCCCCATTACACCAATGTCTTCAAAAGCCTTGTAGTCGAATACGTCAATCCAACTATTTTTACTTTCTTTAAAAATTTTCTGGTTCATAGCTATGTCTAAATGTATTAATCTATGGTCTGAAATCGGGTTATCTTCCAAAGAGAAAAAATAATTGTAGTTTAATTTATCAGTTAAAACATGATCTATTATACTACCAATAGTATTTTTCTTCCTGGTAAACATCTCTTGACTTAAACTATTCAGGCACAGGAAACCACTGCTGTATACTGTGTTAAGATAATTAATCATTTCGTTGCTTTTATTAAGCAGGTTTAAATTGAAATCTCCGACTACAATAGAGTTTTTATATTGCAGAACTTCGTTTTCAAAATAATTAACAAACGATCCCGTATCTGAAGCACAATTCTTATATACACATGTTACGTGAATACCAATTTTAATTAGCTTTATTGTAAGAAAACTACTATTTTCATACTCTAAAGAGGAAACCAAAGTAGAATCAACGTTTTCATGTACTAAAATTAAACAGCCTCCTGCTCGATTATTTTCCCTGTTTGCAAAATAAGCGTTATAATTTGGAATATTGAAATACTTATTTTCATTTTCACATATCCAAATTTCGCTTAATGCTATAATGTGTATTAATTTACCTTTCTTCCTTTTTTCATCTACTATGTAACTGAGATCATTTATTTTGTTTCGTACACTTTGAATATTCATGTATAAAATGTTAAGATTAAAGTGAGAATTATCGGAGTTATGGATAAATTGTTCATTGCATTTATATTTTACATTTGTTCCTACGTGAGTATTGTTTATTATATTGAGATCATCCATTAAAACTAGTATAATTTCTCTCTCATTTTTAGATTATTTTATATAGGTATACTACTATTTAATTTTCTTTATATCGTCTAAACATTCGATTATAATCACTGTACTATCTTCTTCTTTTCTTACTAAGACTGCTGCGTCTTTTATCCATACAAATTTATATTTTTTTTTAATAGCTTCTTGCTTTGCTTTCTTCAATAATTCGCTTAGTTCCTTTTCCAGTAGATGATGAAAGTTGATGTTTTTTCCTCTCATATTCGTATCTGGCAATATCTCCGTCACATCTATTCGTTTTTCCATTTTTCTAAATTCCATACATTTGCTTTTAAAGTCCTCATTCTTCATTTTTAGAATTATAGGATAAGTTTTAAATTTTTTATTTTCATTTTGATAGACGTCTAGAATATCGCTGCAGTCTACTTTCGAGTTAACTTGTTTTCCAATATCAACTACGACATCTTTCCACTTGGACTTTTCAATTTTAGGCAAATTTGTAATAATTAGATTATTTTTATGTTTACTTTGCTTTATTGCGATTAAGTCTTTCTCGACATTCTTCACTTTGGTTACAAGAGTTCGATGAAAATCCCCAGAGTGATGTTGTTGTTGTAGCGTTAATTTGCCCTGCCTAGGTAGTCAGTATCCTTACCCAGTAGTGTCATCGGACTCTTCAAACGGAAGCCCTAGAAAAATGTGTTAGAAGAGTAGGGTCTGCTGAGTAGACAAATAGATGGTTAGTATCGTGTTTGTACAAGCCGAATGACGGACAGACATTCGGCAAGTCACGGTTCAGTCTGGATAAGTAGGAGTTTAACCTATTACAATATCCAGAGCTGGGCCAGCATCATCCTTGTTTCCCTAGGCAGTTCTCGCGCCTCTCAGCAACGGGTGGAGTGAAGAACGGCGTTCGCTGGGAGAGAGCTGACATAAGAGTTTACCGATTCTGTATAGATGAGGGTAAGGGCCTGGGATGAGGGTAGGATCAAACGACGTGGAAATTCGGTGCCGGATCTCATCAAAATGTTTGCGAAGATGGCTTCTTATGCTCCTGGGGGGCGGATTTTCGTTGACCAGCCGTCTGTTCGGATGCTGTGGTTTGCAGCAGGTGAACAGGAATTGCCTGGTCAACATCTCACTGTGCTCTTTAACGCCGAGCATTTTTGCTTCGGGATAGGACACCACCCTGCGGCACCTCTTCTTTAACTATTCGGGGTTTTGATCTGACGCCTCTGAATTCAACCCCCGATTGACGGTCACTCAGATAGTTTGCAGGCCAACGTTTAAGACAGGGGGGATGGGACGAATCTTCCAGGTCTTTCAATAGTTGCACATGGTTGACCGTGTCAAAAGCTTTGGCCAAGTCAAGCGCAACTAGCACTGTCCTGGACGCTTTTGGTTTAGTCCGTCCCCTATCTGAGTGGTGATGGCGTTCAGCGCGGTGATGGTGCTGTGGTTTTTGCGAAAACCATGCTGATGTTCGGCGAGCTTCAAGTTAGCGGTGAAATACGGTAATAAGATAGATTCCAACACTTTCACTACTGGCGAGAGGAGTGATATCGGGCGATATGACTCCCCCACGGCAGCTGGCTTGCCAGGCTTTAGTAGTGGGACCACCTTTGCCTGTCTCCATCTTTCAGGAGTGACAAAGGTGGACAGGGAAAGGTTGAAAATGTGTGTTAGGTATCTTATACCTTCGTCGCCGAGGTGTTTCAGCATCAGCATGGAAATGCCATTGGGGCCTATATACTAGGTGTTTTTAGATCTCCGAATTGCCTCATGAACTTCTGTTGTGAAGATGGCAATGGGCGCATCGCTGTTTTTGTGTTTATGCGCTTCCCTGGTGGCTCGGCGAATCTCTTTGTTCAACAGAGGATGCATTACAAATTGTCGGCAAAAAGCGCTCGCGTATCTTTTTTGCTTCGACCAAACCTTATCGCCGAAGGCGATGAATATTTTGTCGTTGGGTTTAGTCGGGTTGGACAAAGATTTCACCGGCGACCATAATTCGCCAACTCCATGCGAGATGTTGCAAGACCTAAGGTGCTCTTCCCACTTAGCACGTTTGTGTTTATCTACTAGGCGTTTGATTTCCGCATTAAGATCCTTTATTTGAGGATCCGTAGGGTCCAGGCGTCTAATATGGTCACGTTCATTTGCCAGGGCCGCTGCCTCTGCGGGGAAGAATGGACGCACTTCCTTTATTCTACCTGACGGAATGTGTTGATGGGAGGCTGAAATTAAGGCCATACGAAACGCCTTTCCCCTTCTCGTACGCCAGACGGGGTGGGGAGAGCAGCGAAGGCGCTCTCTGTGCTGGTGAGAAAACCCTCCCAGTAGGCTTTATTGAAGTTGGTGTAAGTGCGATTTTCAGCGGTGACAAAGTCGGTGGGGCGATCGATAGAGAGCACTAGGGGTAGGTGGTCTGAAGTAAGCGTCAGCATCGGTCGCCAGTCAACGCAGTTTACAAGGCCTGCGCTGACTATGGTGATGTCTGGCGAGCTAGAGCAGTTTACCGCCACTATAGTGGGGGCATCCCCATTTACCGTGCACACCGTCGAATAGTCTATTTGGTGAGCCAGCTCCTGCCTTCTACCATCGGCCTACAAGCTAGAGTGCCACAGGTCGTTGTGTGCGTTGAAGTCATCAAGGATTACACTATTCTCGCCCCTGAGTAACGCACGAATGTCGGGGTGGTAATCCCTGGGACAGCAGGTGACAGGAGGTATGTACATATATGTTTATGATTTCAAGGTCGACATCGACTGACCGGACAACCATACCTGACGTTCTAAGGTGGTGTCCCTCGGGTCGATGTCAGGCTCAAATAGACGATACTGCACATATTGGTGCGTATTGGTCCTGTATCGCTGCGATTTTGATGTTGTATCGCCTCATGCAATTTATTACCTCATTAATGTTACCGGATAATCCGTTGCAGTTAAATTGCAGGATACCGAAATGCGAAGGGGGAGCAGAGTTGATGATGGGGATCAGGGACTGGTGCGTATGCCTAGGTGGTAGTAGGCTGGGTCGCGAACTACGGCGCACTTTTGAAGGAAGAAATCGCATAAGCGGAGGGTAAAGGCGAATCAGACGACGTTGAAGGTTGCGTAGCTCGACAGCAAGGCGCAACGCACGTATCAGTCCATAAGTTCCTGTTTGCGAGTCCAGAGCATACAAGCAGGTGACACAGGCCGGGTTGGATTCAATACCAGCCCGGAGCAAGAGAGTCTTGAGCAGTCCAGCTGCAAGGAGGTGCTCGGAGGATGACATTATTGGGGGGGATAACTGACGGTTTAGGCAGGGGGGTAGCGAAATAACAGCCCGAGTCATTCCGGTACGTAGAACCGGCTGTCGTGAGAATGCCATATTGGCGTCGCGTAGCTCAGCACCGTCAGTTGGTTGCTTGATACTATCAACGTAGACGTCTAATTCCATGTTCACTTGCGTTGTCCACGTCGTGAATCGGGTAGCCGATGACTTGGTCGGTGATAATGTCAGGTTTCTCCCAGCGAAAAAATTCGGACTGGACTGGGAGGTATGAATTTATGCGAGAGCAGAGCTCTTCAACGAAAGTACCTGTTGCCAGTATCGTTCAATCGTCGGAAGGTTACACTGGTCCTAACAAATCGATACCACCGCAAGGGAGTACCGGAGCGTACCGGATTCATATCCGGCCAAGGACTGTTAATTCACCAACACTCCCCAAAACCTTCGGGGAGTTATTTTGTTGATAAAACAACAACAACAACAACCCCTTGTTATCTATTTTGCGACTCTTAATTCAACCGACGATTGACGGCCACTCAGATAGTTAGCGGTCCAACGATTAAGGCAGGGTGGAAGGACGAATCCTCCAGGTCTTCCTCAAAGTGATCGTGCCTATCAGGCAGGACTGTTAATAACAACAACAACGCCCCACAATGGATTCAGGCACGCAATAATACAGGTCGATGGTAGGGGACAGAAGCTAGATGAATAAATAGACGATGTAATATTTTGCACGAAGAACGGTGATGCCCCCTTCTCATAAACTGGGTTGACTGAGGACCGATGGTGCATCATTTACCGGCTGTCCTGTCAATCGATCTTTCTACCGTTTTATCTCCTATGAAAACCAAATCTACATTCACTTCAACAAAGCTGACTAACTCTGTTATCGTTACTTCACAGAGAGCAACTGGACTGCTCTTCCTAAAATGGGATTAGTCTAGGATCAGACCTGGACGAGTCGCAACTCCGTCGCTGCCACGACAGTGGGGCAGTACCGCAAGGGAGTACCGGAACGTACCGTATTCATATCCGGCCAAATCTGCCATTTCGACAACACTGCCCAAAACCTTCGGGGAGTGAGTTTTTTTTCCTAAAACAACAGTCGCAAATCCGCAATGCGAGTAGTCTAGAAACAGCCCGGGACGAGTCTCAAAGGAGGTTGCGACTAATACCTGTTCTGATCACTTTGTATGAGCAGAACTATTCACATTTGTATTTGTGTATACTGATTATACTGATTTTTCGAAAGCGTTTGATAAAGTTAATCATCGTATTTTGTTATCGAAGTTGCAAAGTTTTGGCTTCCACTCAAATTTTTTAAGTTGGATTAAATCATATCTTTCTAATCGATCTTGTGAAGTTGTAGTTGATGGGGTGTCCTCGTATCCATTCACTGCCTCTTCTGGGGTTCCTCAGGGAAGTATTTTGGGTCCGATTCTTTTTGTGATGTTCATCAATGACATTACTACTTGTTTTAGACATTCAAAATTTCTCTTGTATGCTGATGACATGAAGATTTTTAGCAATATTACGTGTTCCTCTGACTCTGCGAAACTTCAGAGTGATCTTGACAATGTGGTAGCTTGGTGTCAGAAAAATATGCTGCCCTTAAATATTAGAAAATGCTCCCATGTCTCCTATTCCAAGTCCCGTACTCTTATCCCTACGTCGTATTTTATTGGTGGCTCACAATTAGACATTGTTTCTAAAATCACTGATCTTGGGGTGGTCTTTGATTCCAAGTTCACTTTTCATAGCCATCTTAATTTTATCATAGCTAAGTCGTACTCTATGCTGGCTTTTGTCAGACGTTTCAGTTCTGATTTCTCGGATCCGTATACTTTAAAGACACTCTTTACTTCACTGGTACGCTCGAAGTTAGAATATGCTGCTATTATTTGGCGCCCGTATTATGCTTGTCATATTACTCGATTGGAGAGAGTTCAGAAAATCTTTATAAAGTATGCTCTGCGCCCCCTTCATTTTGTACTTCCAGCTCCCGCTTATGAGTCTAGATGTTTGCTTATCGGTCTTAAGACACTAAATTGTAGGAGAACCTTTTTATCTCTAACTTTCATTTTTAATTTGATATCTGGGGTGGTGGACTGCCCCTTTTTACTTGAACGTATTCTCTTTCTTACTCCTACTATTTGCTTAAGGAATCGTGCCACATTTTTTGTGGGGCTTGCGAGGCCAATTATGCTGCCAATGCTCCTGTTGTCAGAGCTCTTAAAGAATTTAACTTGCTCCCGAATTCTTCAGTTTTGGATTTCTCCTATTGTGAAAATAGGTTTAAAATGCTACTTAATGACCTGTTAAGTTAGTTGATATTTGAACACATTTGTAATTAGTCTGTAAGAAATGTAACAATTTCAAGATTAAAATAAATAAATAAATAAAAATAAATTTGTTTGAGCATCATGAAGAGAATAATTGTACCCGTTTATACCGGAACGGGTACTTTGTCGACCAGGTACACAGATGGTTGGCGTCGCATCGTGGGGCCACACCATACGCCGAGCAAACATTAGACATGTCAGAGTTAAGTCTGACCGCAGGTGGTACTTTTCGCTGGAGGAAGACATTAGCCGCCCCGGAACTGACAAAGAAGTTTACAGAGTATGAGTGGGTGCTGTGGAGTGGCCGCCGGTGCACGTTTGGATATAATGGCAAAGTCAAAGCCATTACCTTAGTTTTAATTTCGTTAGTAATATTGTTTGGTGTTTTGAATGCTAGTCCAATTTGTAATTGTTTACAACCGGTGCCGATGCTAATGCGCGTCCAAAAATATTAGAACTCTGTAGGCGGATTCACATTCCTGACATCGAAATTCGTCTTTTGATATACCTCCCTACATTTTTGGACAAATATTAGCACTCGCCACCGGTCGCAAACAATTACCCTGCAAACATATCAAAAAACATCATTAGAGCACAAAAACAAAATATAGCGAGCGTTTACCCCTTCCAGGAAAGACAAAGGTGGAAATGCCATCGGGGCCTATGTATTTGGTGTTTTTCGATCTCCGAATTGCCTCTTGAACCTCTGTGGTGGAGATGGCCATGGGCGCATCGCTGTTTTTGGGCTTATGCGCTTCCCTTGTCCAACGGAGGATGCATTACAATTTGTTGGCAGAAGGCGCTCGTGGATCTTTTTGGTTTCGACTGAACCTTATCGCCGAAGGCGATGGATATTTTGTCGTTGGGTTTAATCGGGTTGGACAGAGCTTTCACCGTAGACCATAATTTGACAACTCCAGCAGAGAGGTTACAAGACCTTAGGTGCTCATCCCACTAGCAGGTATGTGTTTATCTACTAGGCGTTTGATTTCCGCATTAAGATCCTTTATTTGAGGATCCGTACGGTCCAGGCGTCTAATATGGTCACGTTCATTTGCCAGGGCCGCTGCCTCTGCGGGGAAGAATGGACGCACTTCCTTTATTCTACCTGACGGAATGTGTTGATGAGAGGCTGAAGTTAGGACCAAGCGAAACGCCTTTTCCCCTTCTCGTACGTCAGACGGAGTGGGGAGAGCAGCGAAGGCGGGTAGGTGATCTGAAGCAAGCGTAAGCATTGGTCGCCAGTCAACGCAGTTTATAAGGCCTGCGCTGACTATGGTGATGACTGGCGAGCTAGAGCAGTTTAGCGCCACTCTAGTGGGGGCATCCCCATTAACCGTGCAGAACTTCGAATCTTCTATTTGGTCAGCCAACTCCTGCCCCCTACCATCGGCCTGTATGCTAGAGAGCCACAGGTCGTGGTGTGCGTTAAAGTCACCAAGGATGACACGATTCTCACCCCTGAGTAACGCACGAATGTCAGGATGGTAATCCCTGGGACAGCAGGTGACAGGAGGTATGTAGATGTTAACGATTTCAAGGTCGACATCGACTGACCGGACAATCATCCCGGTACTGCACAGATTAATGCGTAATGAATGCACATATTAATGAATGCCAGACCACCCCAAGTTCTTTCGCACGATCGCAACGGTGGATGTTATATCCGTTGCAGGTCCTAAGGGTAGACTGTTCACCGAGCTTTGTCTCTTGAATCGTCGCAATTTTTATGTTATTTTGTTTCATGAAATTAACAATTTCAGAAACTTTACCCGTTAGGCCGTTGCAGTTTAACTGCAGGAAGCCGAAATGCGAAGGGGGAGCAGAGTTGATGCTGGGGGTCAAGGACTGGTGCGTATGCTTAGGTGGTAGTAGGCTGGGTCGCGCACTACGGCGCACTCTTGAAGGAAGAAATCGCATAACCGCAGGGTAAAGGCGAATCAGACGACGTTGAAGGTTGCATCGCTCGACAGCAAGGCGCAACGTACGTATCAGTCCATAAATTCCTGTTTCCAAGTCCAGAGCATATAAGCAGGTGACACAAGCCAAGGCAGTTATTGCACTTGACTGATGCCGCAGGCGTGTATAATCTTATCCGACAAACAGTGCACGTAGTATAAGGGACCAGGAGCTGATGGGTATGACTTATATTCGTGCTGGAAGAGGGGCTTACTGAAGGGGCGGGAGACGGCGGACGCTCAGCATTGCTCATATCTAAGTGGGAAGTGCTACGTAGGGAGTAGGTGTGAGATGTTGACGCCAGGGGGCTTGAGTGTCCGCTAGAATATTCTACTTGCTGAGGTGCATTGGTAATGCTAGTCGTGTAGACTGAGGTGACACAGTCAGATATATGTGGCGGAGCGATACTTGATCGGCGACGGCCACTGGACGTCCTAGGACGTGAACAGCAAGGGCCACAAAAGTTCTATTTTTCTAAACTTACTTTTTGATGCAAATTTGTTTTACAGCCGTTAGCGAATCAAATGGAAAAACATTATAGCTGATCCGTATGTTGTGTCGAACATTGAAAAACCTATAGCTCTCAAGTTGATATCCAATATCATTCTGCAACCTTTGGAAATTTTGATAACTTTATAGCTTTCAAGTTTATATCCACCATCCTTCTCCAACTATTCTCTAATCCCATTTGAGTACAAGTTGAGAGTTGAGTTGAGTTTCTCAACTTGAGAAACAGCATTTTTGGCAATTTAAAAAATGCTCTTTTTGTTGAGAACGCTATGATTTTCAAATGTATCCGGTGTTGAGTAAAACCTTTGAGATTTGAGAAGTACGTAGTGGAAACAACATCTTGAGACATGCAACCCCTCCGGCAGAGTAGGAAAATTATGGCCAACTGTCAAGGCGTTATTAAACATGCCCAAGCACAATGACATGGTCGCCATCACATTTGGCCGCAGAGGTTAAAGAAGCCATAATGAAGACCAAGCTCTCAAATCCTTCGGACCTGACGGGATTGCCATGAAGATGGTTAAACACGTAGGTCTGCAGCGAATAGCCAATGAGCTGCTCTTCTCAACCTTTCGCTAACTACGGAGATCTGGAAACAGGCGATAGAAGTTCCCCTACTAAAATCACGGAATCCAGCTAACCAAGGAGAATCGTATAGACCGATCTCATCACTCTCACTGGTTGCGAAATTATTAGAGACAATTCTTCTCTCTTCCTACACTGCAAACCTGCATCTGGCCGACATGGGTTCCGAAAAGGGCATAGTACAACATTCCCTCTCAACGCCATTACGATGCAAATTAATCACACTCCTGGAAGAGACACCGCTCCCTGCCGGCCTAAAAAGGTGGACCTCAAACTACCTTAACGGTTGGCAAGCGTCAGTCAAGTTAGGACTAAGAAATCGAAATCGCGAAAAATTAAACTATGGGTGCTGCAAGGTGGTGTCTTATCCCCCCTTCTGTTTAATTTCTATATCTCGAGGGTTACTCCCCCACCAGAGGGAGTCTCCATCATTTCCTACGCTGACGACTGCACAACAATGGCTTCGGGCCAGGGCACCTCCATTAACGAACTCTGTACAAGACTCAACAGTTGCCTTCGCGACCTTTCCCGCTTTTTCAGCGAGCGAGATCTGACTTTATCCCCGACTAAATCGACGACAACTCTTTTCATGACATGGAACGCAACCATACCCAATATTTGCCCTGCATGCGATATGTCCCGTCATGACACTAAACATCTCTTTTCTTGTTCAATCGAACCTACTCTCCTAACACCAATATCACTCTGATCCAACCCTTTTGAAACCCCTAGTTTCTTTGGACTAGATATTTGAATGAAATTTGGGACTCAGGTTGCTATTCGGCCAAGGTAGGTTGCTATTTAAAATGGGGGAAATCGAACCATAATCACGCCCCTTTTTTCGATATCGAAAATTTCAAAAACATAAAATAGTTTAATTCAATAATAAAAGCAGCTACAATGATGAAATTTACTAGATATTTGAAGTAGACTATCATTGACTGTTAATAGCTCAGGAACGGTTTACGCTAGGATAACGAAATTTCGTAGGAGGCATATTCACCCCTATTCTGCATTTCGACTTGGATCGAAAATTTCTCCGCTTGGCAACTTTGGTATTCTGCGTTTCAATTCCGCTACGTTCAACTTCGAAACTTCCAATTCTGCTAATTCTGCACTTCGATCGTAGCTCCGTTTTTCTACGTTGGAATTTTGTTGGCGGATACCTGCTTGTTTTTTATTTTGCAAACAATTTACGATTAATTCCCGCCATTTTTTGTTGAAATTCTTGAAATTTAAGTAAAACTCGTATGTAAAACGCTCGCTATATTTTGTTTTTGTGCTCTAATGATGTTTTTTGATATGTTTGCAGGGTAATTGTTTGCGACCGGTGGCGAGTGCTAATATTTGTCCAAAAATGTAGGGAGGTATATCAAAAGACGCGTTTCGATGTCAGGAATGTGAATCCGCCTACGGAGATCTAATATTTTTGGACGCGCATTAGCATCGGCACCGGTTGTAAACAATTACAAATTGGACTAGCATTCAAAACACCAAACAATATTACTAACGAAATTAAAACTAAGGTAATGGCTTTGACTTTGCCATTATATCCAAACGTGCACCGGCGGCCACTCCACAGCACCCACTCATACTCTGTAAACTTCTTTGTCAGTTCCGGGGCGGCCAATGTCTTCCTCCAGCGAAAAGTACCACCTGCGGTCAGACTTAACTCTGACATGTCTAATGTTTGCTCGGCGTATGGTGTGGCCCCACGATGCGACGCCAACCATCTGTGTACCTGGTCGACAAAGCTCACTCTTCTAGCACTAACTCTATGGAAAATACCAGCTACCTACTGACGATGTGGTACCATCCACCAACAGTGTCCTCTTGCTTTTTGTTGATCCTTCGTTGTCTGCTACAATCAGTCAATTGATCTATAAAATTTCACTCAATTTATTCAATAATGCTCAAAAATATACAATTAAGTTTATAAATCATAATAAAGCTTTACTTTTATATCAAAAGTAATAATTTGTGTAATTTAAATTATACTTATAGCTCTTCCTCTTCTTCTTTCGATCCAAGCGTAACTCAGAATGCATATTTACGATCCAAGCGGAGCGTAGGGCGGGAACGTAATTGGGAACAAATGCAGAATAGCTCCAACTCCCAAATTAAAAAAAAAAATGGTGGGGATTGATAGATATCATTGAGGTGAGTATCAATATATAACTTTTTTTTGGTGCAAGCAACAACAACAAAAGTTATAGAAGGTCAAAGTTCATATAAAGCATTTCTTAAAATCCAAATTTCTCAAAAACTAACGAACCGATTTCAAAAAAATTTTTGTTGTTTGATAGGTATATAAATTACCTTTAATTTGATATACATATGTTTTACGTGATCATTAGGTAATACTTTCCATCCAACGTGAAGTGTTAATACACGTCCAAAAATCTCGAGAGAGGTATCAAAAGGCGCGTCTTGACCTCCGTAACAATAATCCGGAGGGGGAAAAGCAATATTTTGTTGCTGTGAAAAGTTATTAGTTAAAAACCGAAAATAGACCCGGGTTAGATCCCCAATTCGGGGCCCGATCCAAGTTTTTTATGTGCAGAACACCTTTTCGCGTAGGCGGCCTTCGGCCGCGCTTCAAAAAATAACCCTTGGCTACGCCATTCCAACTCCGGGTGTGTGCCATAGCCGTGGCTACCGCCACGGTGATGTCCTTCCGCGTGCCACGTTTCCCACTCTTTTCTCACGGGGTAATTTGTGATTACAACCACATGAAAATGACAGAAAAATTGTGAACTTTAACTGCAAATATTTCGCAAAATTCTATAAATATCGGATTTCCCCCTCCAGATTATTGTTACGGAGGTGAAGACGCGTCTATTGATACCTCTACCTAGATTTTTGGACGTGTATTAACACTTGACGTTGGATGGAAAGTATTACCGCAACTTTGATTGCAAATATCTCTTCACAGAATTAATTTTTAGTTTCCGCTTTCGGATTCTTAATCTACTCGTCAATACGCGTCTTTTGATGCCCCACTTTCCCCTTTTGGACCACTACTACCACAAGCTTTAAATAAACTTTGACCCTTAATAACTCTCGTTGTTGTTGTTTGCACCAACAAAAATTTATATATTTATACTCACCTCAATGATATCTATCAATCCTCACCATTTTTTTTTTAATTTGGGAGTTGGAGCTATTCTGCATTTATACCCGTAATTGTAATGCAGAATAGGGGTTATTATTGTTCTTATACATGCACCCACAGAAAACAAGTAAAATGGCTTTTCAGGGATGCTCTATAGAGTATTCAAAAGCAAAGAATTGGAGTACTCCCAGTTGGATTAGGTGATTTAATCGCCAGACATCTGTACATGAGGATAAGTGTTAGAGTACTCCCATACTATTTAAGGAGTACTTTTTGGATTATGGAATGGAGTATTTCGGTTTTTTGCAGGCCACATGCAATCATGGGCGAACTCTAGTTTCAATAAACCTTTAATTTATACGTACTATGGCTATATGCGTATTATGTAAGTTCATAAGTATATGTAGGCATTTATATATGTACATACATACAGCCCAGGGCCGTGTGCAGGAATTAGCCTTGGGGGGGGGTTTAATTTAGCTTTGCATTCGCATACATTTTTCACTAAGGTAAACATATTTGCTGAAACAGATACCTAGACCCATACATCATAAATTTAAATGTTCTTTAACTTGAAACTCTGAAACTGCTTACTCTGATGCCTAAAACTATTTTTTTGGTTGTACACATTCAGTGTTGCCATTTTGGTGCTTTTAGAGCTAGATCTAGCTCTTTTTTTTTGGCGTTTAGCTCTAAAATTCTGTTTTAGCTCCTAGCTCTTTTTCTGGTCCTTTCTTTTCATTTTTAGCTACAAATTTATTTGGACAAATTGTATTGTAAAATGAAGAAAGTTTTTATTTCTTTTATAATCGATGTCGAAATTATTATATTAGTACCATGTGGCAACTCAGTTTCCCTCACCGATAACAAATACCTAAATCTGTTAACTTGGTCGAGTAACATTCGTATTTGAATGTCCACGTAGATGGTGTTCCACTACCTACAGTCAACCACCCCAAAATTCTAGGGGTCACATTCGACAATAGCCTCACCTTCGCTAATCATGCCACCGCAATAGCTTCAAAGATCCTCAAGTCACTGGCCGGCAGTACTTGGAGCAAAGACAAAGAAACGTTGCTGGTCACCTATAAGGCTATTGGCCGACCGGTTATTGATTATGCTGCGCCCATATGGTAGCCTTACCTTCACGACACCAACTGGAGGAAATTGCAGGTCTGCCAAAACACCGCCATCAGAACTGCGACGGGTTGTTTACTTATGTCTCCTGAGTCTCACCTTCACCAGGAGGCTAAAATGCTCAACGTTCGCGAGCATGCGGAACTTTTAAGTAGGCAGTTGTTTCTGAACTGTCACATAACCTGTCATCCAAATCGACAGCTATTGGATGAAACTCCGCCCCCCAGATACATAAGGAAACATCTCCGAAAGCATTATGATGAGATCCGGCATCACATATCATTGCCGTTTGATCTGCGGGACCATAGGCGGGACCTAAAATACCTCCACACTGAGTCGGTGGACAGATCCCTCAGATCCCGGCCTGTGAACCCCGTTATTGGTGCCCAACCACCGTGTCCTTCCGAGGGAGCCTAGAGTCATGCTGGCACAACTTCGGTCTGGATATTGCAATAGGCTGAACTCCTATTTGGCCAGACTGAACCCCACCATACCGAACACATGCCCTGCATGCGGTATGGCCCCCCATGACAAGCCACATCTTTTTTCGTGTTCTTCGGAACATACTCTTCTAACCCCCCTATCACTTTGGTCCAACCCTGTTGAAACAGCGCGTTTCCTTGGACAACTAGGAGTGTACTGGCCCTTTGGGCAGGGCGAAGCACTGCTAACAACAACAACAACAACAGTAACATTCGTAAATGCCATATGTTTATTTTGTATTTTGCGAACAAGAATCAAAATGGAAAGGTAAGTACAAGTAAATTGTGTGTAAAAAACACTTTCCTAATTTGCTAAAGATTCTGAACAACCTTCACTGTCTTCATGAAAAATAATCAGAAAAATATTTCAAGATTTTTGATTTCTGAGTCAGAAATAAAATGAGTTCATTTGGCTTTAACGCAAAAATAAACTCCCCCCCGAAATTTCCGAAAATTAAAAATTAAATATCTGTACTAGAATAATTACTCTATTCACTTTTAAAACTTCTGTTAAGAAAATAGCATTAATAGAAATAATGAAAATACGAAAGAATAAAATTACATAAATAATATTTCACACTGAGAGAAGTTATTGGTAGTCCCTAATCAATTATCAGAGCAAGTCTGAGAGGTCACAACTAAACTCCTGCAACGGTTCACTCATTTGGCGCTTTAAGAAATTCGCGCAAAACTATCAGACTTGCTCTGCATAAGATCAACTTAGCACCTCAACTACATAGCAAGAGTGGTTCGAACTCAAGTCTGTCGAAATTCAAATTAACTGCTTTTCGAGTTATGGATACAGCGGGCAAAAATCGTAAAAATGAGTGTCTCTCGTTATTGTAGTCACGGTTGCCATAAGTTTAATCAAAAAAATGACCACGAAGTTAAAACAAAAATACCAAAAATTACCAAGCAGTACACAACGCAGTCGTATTGAATTATCAAAGAAAGTAGCAATTAGATTGTACTTATACTTGTCAGGAGATAAAAGTTTAAAAGTAAAAGTCTGGTATGCTGTTAAAAAGAAAATGCTGAAGATATATTGTCAATTATTTCTTGACCATGAAATTGTCATGAATAGCCAAGAAATTTTGACGTTCCGTTCTCCATGTTGAATAATTGCAACATTATATGAATCTCAATGTTATTTTATTATATTCTTTGTCTTTTTTCCGAAACTTCAATTTTTCTCCATGAAATAAAGCGACAACTATTTATTTCTTGCCAAATCCAGATTTGAGCAGGTCGCTTTTTTGTAAAAATTTTCCAGAAATTAGCAGTAGAAAAGTAGACGAGATTCTGACATAAGAAATGTTTCTTAAGCTTTTCATGTGTCATTTTATATAGAGTTTTTGGATTTCTTTTGAACAGCGTAAAGCCCTAAAAAAGAAAAATATTTTCCAATCCCAAAGGAGGAACGACCAAGCACCTTCATTGATGCATTAAATAATTGTTCCGTGTCTTTTTTCCCTATGGTACATCGATATATAAAAAATGATGCAAATCTTCCAGTTTCCGTTGCTCCTTTCGTACAGCCTTTCTCTTCCCTTCGAATTTTAAAAATTTATCTAAGAAGTACAATGGGGCAGGAGAGGCTAGCTCTACTCAACATCCACTATACTTTTGAAGTAACTTCTGAACAAATTCAAAACAAACAAGAAAAATAAATATTGTTTTGTACACGGCTAAAAGTTTTAGCCTAGATTTAAAAGTGTCAATAAATAAGAATTACCTGTAAATACACACATACATACATGGGCGGATTTAGGGGTGGGGCACGGGGGCACGTTAATACTCCATCACAGAGCATCGAAAAAGACTACAAATAATTGAATTTAGCAACATTTTCGGAATCGTGCCCCCCAGACGGTATTTTTGTACACTAGGTATGGAAATTCCATTAAATAGATGAAGAATCACTGAATTTTCGAAATCTATTGCATATTGGTTCAGATATATATAAAACTCTGTGTAACGCAAACATCAAACTACATATTTTGATTATTCATTTGGTTTGTACTGTGTGGATGCCTTGGTGCATGTGTAGGTACCCACCAAAAATTTCATTTCTTTTAGTTAGAAACCTTACATCGCTTGATTATACGGCTTACATAATTTAACCCTATTCATCAAAAATGAAATGGGTTTATAAAGCTTTTTTACAATGACATTTTCATACAAATTTTGAATTATAACAGCTTATTAAAATATATATGTATAATATATAATATATATGTATATATATGTATAAGAGGGTTAGGCTACGTTCAATTTAGGCCATAAACTCCATTTAAAAGGGGATTTTTTTTGTTAATTCATATTGTTGTTGTCAATAAACTCGAGTTTATGGCTCAACGTGAACGTAATATAAGGCCTTAAATTTGTAACGAATTCCGTTGTATGCAAAATTACTTATAATATACAATTTTTTCTTTACTTATGTCATTAAGTAAGTCTTAAATGAAGATTAATTGAAGGGCGAGAGTCCAAAAGGGCCTAACCCACACTTTTTTCGAAATTGAGTTTTTAATTTTTTCAGTTTGCCAAAACACGTCTTGTCACGTAGGCTTTGACCAAAAAAATGAGCGAGAGTGCAAAAGGGCCTAAGCCCTCATTGCGCCTTATGGGGAAACCGTGTTTTTGTTCATATCGCTCAAGTTTAAACAAAAACCATAGGTCTGCGACGACATCTAGGGTGCTTAGCGTTAATGAGAAGCTTCAAGTAATTATCTTACGACAGTGTTTTTTGATTGTGTTTTCCTAGGTTATGTTGTGACAGTTCAAAGTGCGATCGGTATGTTGACGTTTATGTAAATCGTTTTGTATTGGCAATTTTTAATCAAAATTTCAAAAAACCGCAATCAAGGCGTTGTGGAGTAATCCCCACTAATCATTTTCCACTTTATTTCATTTCTCTAGATTGAAAACTAGCGGAGAAATGCCAAGCCAACGAGACTCTCGTCGTGAATCGCGACGCCAGGGTCACGCGTATACAACAGCCAAGGGGAAAAACATCAGTGCGAAACAGTCTCCGACTGTTGATGTGAGTGTGCAATAATAATTAAATAAAAACAGGAAATGAACAATAGCTGACGCCGGCAAAGTGAAAGGCACCTTCGGGTTAGGCCCTTTTGCACTCTCGGCACCCCTTGGGTTAGGCCCATGAGAAATTCGAAGTCTCGTAATTCCGAAACTACTGCACCGAATCGCTAAGAAATGCTATCAAGATCTAAAAGTGATTTCACTTTCAGATCAATACACTGAAAATTCGAAAAATGCGAAAGTTTTTATCGCGCCTTGAAAAATTTTGAAATTGTGGGTTAGGCCCTTTTGCACTCTCGCCCTTCAATTAAAAGAATCTCTCTCTGTGAGACAACCTTACGCATAAGGCCTGATAGAACTTGTAAGTTAGGCAATATTATAAAAAGAAAAGTGAATATAATGAACTTATTATAAGAATTGTTGTAAGGCCATAGAGGAACTATGATAAACTTATAATGTGATGCAGCCGTATACCTTATTCCTTATAATCCCTTATACGAAGTTTTTGTGGGTATTGGCAATATTTGTTAACGGCTCATGCGACATCTGACTGAAACAACAACGGTTTGTGTATGAGGTTTGTTAAGTTTGCCCACAAGAACCCTTAAGGTTTTAAATTGCAACTATTTTTTGCAATGCTGTTAAAATTTCAAATTCGAGTCTACGCGACCTCCGCACGATGGGACATTTTGGAAAAACTTGCCTCAATGAAAAACGTATATTTAAAGTAAAAGTGTAAAAAAATATTGTATCTACAGTAAAAGTCAGACAAATTGCTTTTTTCATTTTAAGTCGGAAATATGGTTGGAAAAATAAAACATATCTCTTACTTTTAATGAAAAAACGATTAGCCTGACTTTTACTGTACAATCTTTATTAATGTGATTGTATCAAACATTTTATAAGGTTTGCTTCACTTGCATTAAACATATTTTTTACTTTTACTCCCAACCTTTAATACATATATAGATATTTCGACTCATTTATTAACCTTAATTTTAGTAACATATCTCCCATTTTGTAAAGCATAAAAAGGGTTACTGCCACGCCTATTTCCGAGGGGTTGATCATCGCGAAATCGTTTGAGCAAATATTCATAGCAATAGCTATAACACTCTACTGAAAAAAAATTCCAAACGACAATTTCTTGGCACCATGCATAATGCTTTACATAAATCTACTCCTTTGATTTGCGAAAAATTTATTTTTGAGACAAGTTTTATTAAGAATTCCCATAGTGCGATGCATAAAAATTCATATGAATTTGTACCGCAACGCCTACTACCTGTGTGCCGCAGGAGTGCTTTATTTTCTTATTTTATTGCGCTACAAGTTAACAAAGTGATTAATTATTCGATTGGTCAAATAGTCCATGAAAAGTTGTGAAAAGTGATTATTGTTAGTGCTATCGTGTTTAAGTGATTTTGTTAAAAAAATGAGTGCCAGAAAAAGACAACAAAACTTAAGCGCGTTCTTCCATCCGAAGAAGCAAAGGTGTAATGATGTACTTCCTGATAAAGTGAGCGGTGTCCAATTACATTCCGCGGAGCCGGCGAGTACATCAGTGGCAACAGCCTCAACGAGCAACGCACTACAGGAACGGGATATAGGTGAGTAGTGTAATCCTTGTGGGTTTAGAAATTTTGTTTAATTAAAAGTTGGATTGTATGGGAGGTACCACGCCCCTTTTTGGTTAACCACGAGTTTTATGGGTGAGAATGGTGCTGTCATCCTATAACTTTATACCAATTCTTATGTTCCTACTTTAAGCATTTTTAAAGAACAAATTGAGAAATTCCAAAACGGTTTGAAAATTTTAAAAGCTAATAAAATTTTCTGTAAGCCGTGCATACAAAACTTTTCGCTAGGCCCTGTGGCTCGAAGATAATGAGCAATCAACACGGATTTTTACCTTTTTTTGAAAAATGTAAAAAATGTGTATTTTGCAGGAAAGGATATCGAAAACTTTTAATTTTGTTCCAGATATTTTTTTTTCTCTGTAAGCTCTGTTTTATTACAAAACAAATGAGCTTTCATCCAAGAAAATCGATGGATTATTACAAAAGTTATTAATGGTTTTGGAATTGCTCAATTTATTCCTGAACTATACATGATTAGGTGGAGCTAGGGTCGGCGCATAGGCGCAGGTAAATGTTTGTTGAAAAACCTCGCCTTGATGCGGATCGCAGCGAGATGCTCGTCCACAGGGGTGAACGCTAGTAGTCTTACATCACGCGATTTGCTGTGTGTCTGGCCACTGTAGTATACGTCACAAGGTTCGATGGTCGTCTTTCCTTGTCCCGTCCATCGTATTTCCTGCAGGGCGGTGATGTCAGCCTTTGCGTTCGTGAGGACATCAACCAGTCGGGCAGCGGATCCTTCCCCGGAAAGGGGTTTTGGTTTCATTGGTGTTGGTTTTTACGTGGCTGGTCCCAAACCCAGCGCCCTTTTTCGGGGTTTTGAAGTAAATTTACACATTTATATAGCGAGCCGCTTGATCCAAGACAGACGCCCGTTTGCAACCACACCTCCTGGTGTACAGACGCTGCGAAAAAGACCTCGGTGAGCCCTTAAACCAAATACGTCAGAGTGGCCCCACCGGGGCTCCCTCTCTTTCTGCCGCGAGCCTAGGGAGCCCACGTTGCCCAGAGTGTACGAAAGAGGACGCAAGAGTCGGGATTGAGCAAGGTCACTCAGCAACCACACCCAAATTATTTTTTTTGTTTGGCCGAGTCTAATGAACACGATATTAAAATAATGTGTTTTTGAAGCCTTAATGGACTTTTTTGCGAACTTAGTATAAGCCGTTAGATAAAACTTTAACTAAAAATCGGCACAGATTACCGTTATCACATGTTATTTTAGGTTGAAACGCACCATTGTACTATATGCCAAGATTTACCTTTCTCTCCTTTTTATAAATTACATACAATTTTGCTGCATTGTCTAATCCATTTATGATTTTAGGTTCTCTACTCGGCAGGCAAGGCGGGCTTTCTGATGAGGAACGGTACCAGTGGTTGACGTATACCTGGCAACCTACTGCAGAATTTAAGTTTCCACTGAAGAGAGAGGGAAAAAAGAACCGGTCTTTTCAAAAAAGCTGGTTAAGGGACAATGAATGGCTAGCATATAGTAAAATTGCTGGCGGCGGATTATGCAAAGTGTGTGTGCTCTTTGGTGGACGTGAGGGGGGTACAAATGATGTGAAGCTGGGAAGACTGGTGTCGGAACCACTAGTAAAATATAAAAAGGCAATTGAGACGATCGCACACCATGAGAACGCGAATTACCACAAAGCGAACATGGTAGCATCCCAAAATTTTTTGATGGTGATGGAGGGAAAATCTTTAGATATATGTAGTTGACCAAATGAGATCCCAGGAAAGGGAAATAATCGAAAATAATCGTAAAAAACTGATTCCCATTATAACGATATTGATATTTTGTGGTAGGAAAAACATACCTTTGAGAGGTCACAGAGATGACGGCGAATTAGACTTGCAAAGCTCTTCTAAACATGGGGAAGGAAACTTTAGAGCTTTGCTCAAATTTCGATGCTGGGGATGAAATACTTAAGGAACATATAAGACATAACGGTAAAAATGCTTCGTATATAAGTAAGTCAACACAAAATGACTTAATTGAATGCTGTGGCGAGTTGATCAGCAATAAAATAGTGACCAAAATTAAAAAATCCAAATATTTTACCATTATGGCTGATGAGACCACAGATGTTTCCGTTTGTGAACAGTTATCAATTAGTATTCGCTATTTCGATGTGGATGAAATCGAAATAAAGGAAGATTTTCTTATGTTCATTGAAGTTGTCGAAACCACTGGTGAAAGCATTGCACAAACTATTCTGAATGCATTAGAAAAGCATGACCTTGACATTAAAATGTGCCGTGGTCAAGTTTATGATGGAGGAGCAAACATGAGCAGCAAACTAAAAGGTGTTCAGGCACGTATATTAAATGTTCAGCCCTTAGCCTTTTTTACCCACTGCGCAAGCCACCGGCTTAACTTGGCTATTAGCTCAGCCTGCACCGTACCCACTGTAAGAAATGCAGTAGGGGTTATAGCAAGTACTGCCACTTTCTTCCGTGAATCGGCCAAACGAATACATCTTCTTAGAGAAGAAATACAATCTAATCTGCCACAAGACAAACAAAATATGTTAAAAAAAATGTGTAAGACAAGAGGCATGAAGCGGTTTTGACCTTTATGGACGTGTTGCCATGTCTCCCTCCAATATTACAAAAAATGACTGATCAGCAATATGGGAGCAGAACAAATTCTGTACTGCCATTTTCTTTGCTGCAATCCATAACTTCGTCAGAATTCCTAATAAGCTTGGTGATCCTATCAGATATTTTAGGAATAATCCTGTCCTTATCTCGATCGCTTCAAGCCAAAGATATTGACATACTTTCTGCAGTTCAGCTTATTACTACGACCACAGCAAGTTTGCACAGGCAGCGTGAATCTAGCAATGACACATTTAAAAAACTGTTCGACCAGGCTGAGGCCATTGTAAATGAACTTGGTACAGAAATGACAGTCCGTAGAACCACCGGTCGTCAAATCAATCGATCAAACATTCAGACTGAATCAGAAGAATATTACCGACTTTCAGTTTATATTCCATTTCTAGACTTCATGTTGAGTGAAATGTCAACCAGGTTCCCTAGCGCTCCTCTACAAAGAATCGGACAGTTGCAAAAGTTGCTGTCGCATAACTTTAACGACGAAGATTTAGATAATGTTTTGCAAGGTGCTGAAGTTTATAAAGAAGATCTTCCTTGTTTTTTAGCTTTAAAGGGAGAGCTAAAAATTTGGCAACAGATGACTGAAAATATACCAGAAACTCCAGCAGATGCCTACAAACGAGCCACGATGCTGCCAAATATTAGAACCCTTTGTCAATTGCTGTGCACGTTTCCAGTGACAACCAGCACTGCCGAGCGATCTTTTTCTACCTTACGCCGATTAAAATCATATCTTCGAAACAGCATGACAGAAGAGCGTTTGAATGGATTGGCTTTAATGCATATCCATGGAGATATTGCGGCACAAATGGAGGGTGATGAAGTTTTGGACGTTTTCACCAGGAAACACAGAAGAAAACTGTCTTTATTAAACATGTAATCATGGATGGAATATAATAAAACTGCTATTACTAAACAGAAATGCTGTTTTTTATTATTTTGACTTTGATGTAAGTTCTTAATATCCGTGTACTTGTGAAGATAAAATAAGTATATTTCAGTTGTTGATTTTTTTGCATGTTGGGTGTTCGTGCCCCCCCAAAAAAAAAATCCTGGATCCGCCCTTGGGTATGTTTTGTATAAAAAACAAGCCTTCGTTCTTATTTAATGTACTTCCTTAAAACACTTTTTTGTACAAGTGCATAAATTTTGCATCTTAACAAACACAATAAAAAATCTACCTACTAATGATCATCCTTAACCAGCCCATTCATTACAAAGAGTTCGCAAATTTCTATGACCATACCTACTTACGTGCATATGCAAGTAGATATAGATACATATACATATGAGTATTTAACAAAAAAATAGGAAGTAGGTAGATAGTATTAGTTGCTTTACGCAAATTAAACTATTTACACATGTGAACATGAAAATCAGCACAAACCCGTCCATTGCTTACCATAATAAACAGTATACATAATGAATTTCGGCCCTGTAGTGGAATTCACTAACTTATAGCGATTCGATTCGGTTAAATTTTTCGAGATTTTCATTAATCATCTCGATATATAACATACTCTACGTTCTCAAATGCCACTTTTTAATGATAATAATATGGATATAGTATTATTATTCCAATTTTTAATAAAAATTAAAATTATGTGCATTTTATTTAACGACATAGAAAACAACTGCAATTTGGGTGTCGTTTAGTTTGCGAAACAGCTGATTGCGAATAAGCGAAAATCGAGAAAAAATAGTTAGTGAATACCAAATATCGTGATAAATATCGGTATGACAAAATGTCGATTGCGAATGTCGTAATCGAAGTTAGTGAATTCCACTACTGGCATCTCTTGCTTGAACCCCTAGCACAAAACCTACCTAGCAAATGTAACTGCAATAAACATATAAATGTACAAATACATATTTATGTATAGTAACTTTATAGTAAATGTCTATTTACAGCTTCAATTATTACCAATAATTCTATTTATTTATTCCCACAACACTGTACGAATAGCTGTTTAATTATTAAGATAAGATAATAAGCCAAAAACTATTCAACCACCATTAACCGAATAAATACAATTCGGTACCACTATCCGAATAATCATCATCATCATCATCATATATATTATTTCTGTAAGGTCTTTTGTGTTTGCTCCTAATTTTCTGCTCTCATTTCGAACCAATATTAACAAGTAAGGTATCGTTTTAAAGGTGTGGGTTACCTCTACATGCGAAATTATATATTAATTACAGCAGTGCTTTTGTTTAAGCGTATTTTATAAAAATTCATCTGTTTAAATAAACCATTGTGAATGCACAAAAAAATCATTTTGTACTGCAACGCCATTGTGAATCAGAGACTTTATCTACTGGGTTGTAGATGTCGCTGATGGTAGTAGTGAACATAGGATTTAATAAGTTAAGTAAATAAACCATTGTGAATGCACAAAAAAATCAATTTGTACTGCAAACGCCATTGTGAATCAGAGACTTTATCTACTGGGTTGTAGATGTCGGTGATGGTAGTAGTGAACATAGGATTTAATAAGTTATACCAATTTAAGGGGGTCGATTTTCGACCACGGGATATACTAACAAATATTGCTACTGCTTGTGCACACATTCCCTGTAAAAACCGTTGGAGTATGGGAGTACTCCAACACTTATCCTCATCCATACAAAAAGGTGGTCCAATTTATAAGCCCATGTCCTGTGATTGGATCACCTAATCCATATCGGAGCACCCTGCTGAATAGTCTAGGGAACACCTACGTCAGAGTACTTTGAAAATGCTGCCAAAAGATAACTCTATAGAGTACTCTGCAGTAAAGCGAGAGAGGGAGTATGTGTTCTTTGCTGTTAAATACTCCATGGAGTAACCTAACAGGAGCATTTTGGGATTACTCTCATGTAGGTGGTCTATAGAGTATTCAAAAGCAAAGAAATGGAGTACTCCGAGTCGGACTAGGTGATCCAATTACCGGACATCGGCATATAAATTGGACCACCTTTTTCATATGAGCGAGGATAAGTGTTGGAGTACTTCGATACTCCTTAAGGAGTACTCTTTGGAGTATGGAACGGAGTATTTCGGTCTTTTGCAGGGTTTGAACACGCAAACATACATACATACAAAACATAAATGCACGCTCATAGGTACAAGCAAAGAAAACAGCGAATATCGTTTTAAAAATCTATTAATAAAAATATTCTAATAGTACTATTCGAATAAACGAATAACAAAATTCGAATAAATACTATTCAAATTTTTTTTAACGAATATTTTTATTCGTTTATTCGAATAGTGTTTATTCGAAAAAAATCCCACTCCTAGTTGTCACAGGAAGGAAATTAATTATGCAACCAATGAAAAAGAATTGTATGCAATAGTGTGGGCATTGAAAGCATTAAGCTTCAAACAACCACCGACGGAAAAACGGACGACGTGTCAGCTGACACTATCTACCTTATGAGAATTGCGTGTAAGCGATTTTTCACCGACGTTCGTGACGTACGTTTTACCATACGTCACTACGTTAAGAAACGTGTCAGCTGATCGCTCTTCGCTACACAGTGTTGCCTATTTAACTATTTGCATGTTGAGTTTGGGCCGTTTGCAATTATTTTACAAAAATACCCAAAAAAGGTTTAAATATTGTCGAAATATCTCAAAAAGTCTGACTTATGTTAAAGTTTATAAATAAATATACTATATGTAGTTATTTAATATTATTTTCGACATTTTACAAAATGAAAAATTACAAATACAAAAGAAGAGGTTTGGGTAAGCATACATGCAAACAGAGGAATGGTAACACTGTATTGAATGTTTCTACGTAAGCCCACCGTTCATAAAAAAATCGCTAATTTGCTCACTTACGTCAACCGTCACCGTCCGTCAGACACGTCGGTGGCTGTTTGCAGCTTTAGAAATTATCTTTACGGTGTGACTGATTTAGAAATTTACACTGACCACCAACCTTTGGCATTTGCAGTTTCTGAAAGAAATCCGAATATTAAAATAAAGAGATGGAGATCATTTATTGAGGAATTTTCACCAAAAATAATTTATAAACCAGGGGCAACAAATGTCCTTGCTGACGCATTATCAAGACAGATCTTAAATAATTTAACAAGTTCTGAAGAGTGCGATCATTCAGATAGTTCAACAACAAATACTGAAATTTCTACGGAAAGCAGTGATGAGTATCAGATACATGAAACAAAGAAACCATTAAACGGTGCAGTGAAATAACGCCCAAGGAAATAACGCCCATGGGCGTTATTTCCCACTCAAAAAGGAAATTACGCCCATGGGCCTTATTTCCTTTTTAAAAAGGAAATAAAGTCCATGGGTGTTATCACCTTTTGCTGATGGGTGTTATTTCCTTTTTCGAAGAGAAATAAAGCCCACGGACGTTAAAAACGAATTAAACCAAGCTGATTCAAGAATTAAGTATATGGTTTTCTTTATTTCAATAAATTTTAACATATTTATTATGTTTTTATAAGGTGCAATAGCGCCTTGTGAAATAAGCCCTTTAAGGCCTTATTACACAATTGAAAGTGAAATAAGGCCTTTATTTCAAAAAAGGCTTTATTACACTTCGAAAGAGAAATAAAGTCTTAAAGGCCTTATTGCTCTTTCATTTTTTGAATGAAACAATAATATTTTAATTCTTTTTGTATTTTATTGAATAGTTACACACAAATTTCACGTTAATCAAAGTGGGAAACGTGGCACGCGGAAGGACATCACCGTGGCGGTAGCCACGGCTATGGCACACACCCGGAGTTGGAATGGCGTAGCCCAGGGTTATTTTTTGAAGCGCGGCCGAAGGCCGCCATCGCGGAAAAGTGTTCTGCACATAAAAAACGTGGATCGGGCCTCCGTAACAATAATCCGAAGGGGGAAAATCAATATTTTGTTTCTGTGAAAAGTTATTAGTGAAAAACCGAAAATTTACCCGGGTCAGATCCCCAATTTGGGGCCCCATCCACGTTTTTTATGTGCAGGACACCTTACCGCGTAGGCGGCCTTTGGCCGCGCTTCAAAAAATAACCCTGGGCTACGCCATTCCATCTTCGGGTGTGTGCCATAGCCGTGGCTACCGCCACGGTGATGTCCTTCCGCGTGCCACGTTTCCCACTCTTTTCTCACAGGGTAATTTGTGAAAAAAATTCTAATCAACAGTTCGTGTTGCTCGCGTAAAATCCTATGGGCGTTATTTCTCTTTTAAAAAGGAAATAAGAGCCATGGGCTTTATTTCTTTTTGCAGATGGGCGATATTTCCATTTAAAAAGGAAATAAGGCCCATGGGCGTTATTTCCTTTTTGAATGGGAAATAACGTCCATGGGCGTTATTTCCTTGGGCGTTATTTCACTGCACCCCATTAAACTACTTTAAACAGCAGATATTTATAAATGGTGGCGCAAGAATAACCGTCTTGGAGACGATTTCAAATTTTAATAACTAACCATGGCATACGTATACAGGTAATATAAACTCAGCAGCTGATTAGATTTTTTTCATTTTCATTTTCTCTAAATTGTCAAACTTTGTAAAGCATGCGCTTCCATATTTTGTATTTGCGAATGCCTGTTTGGACGTTTTAGCGAGAGCGATTTTTAGTTGACAGCGCCGATATTACCTGTATGAGTATGCCATGTAACTAACTATTTTTAATTGAGTATGACATACCACAAAATATAGCTAGTGTTCTGAAGGAATATTTGAATCCAAAAATAGTTACGGGAATATACTGCACACCTGGAGTGCTTTATGAAATAAAAAATTTGCTAAGAAAAGCAAATGAAAAACTAGTAAGGAAGTCTAAGTTCGGGTGTAACCGAACATTAAATACCTAGTAGTGATCTGTTTTGGTATCCTAATATACTCAGGTCTATTTTACGAGTAATACATACCTGCAAATTTGTTATACAGGCAACTGATTGTTTTCGATAAAAACACTTCTGTTGTGAGTGGTAAATTAAATTATTACTAAATAACAAAATATAAATACCTTTCCTCATGTTCATGAAAGGTATGAAAATAAAAAAAAGGCAGTAGGGTGTTAACTACTTGCCCGCAAATCTTGCTTGTTTGTTATTCGATTTGCGTAATTTTTGGCAGGAGTATACTACATACTATTGGGAAGTAAATATCTCACAAAATTTTATTGAAATACATTCTTGAAATTCCAAGCAATTGCTTTTGAAAATAGCAGAGCTTTTATGCTAAAAAGTGGGCGGGGCCACGCCTACTTCACCAAAATCCAAAAAAATTTTATACAGTTTAGTTTTGCTTAAAAATCGTATTATGTGTGTAAAATCTTATTTATATAACTTATACAATTATGGAAATATCGAGATTTTAATTTTACGAAGAAATTTTTTTAAACTGTGTTCAAAAAGTGGGCGTGTACGTTCACCGATTTTGTTTATTTTTACAGCAAAGAGTAAGCTTTATATGTTGAACACTTTCTCTAAATATCGTTTCAATAAGTCAATTTTTACCGGAGTTATGGCATGGAAAGTTCTGTGGAATAATCCCCCATAAAGGGGCGGGGCCACGCCCTTTTCCAAAAATTTTGTGCTGTCGACTTTCTTTTCCCACGAACACTTTAGCGGTGAAATAGAAATTATATACAGCTAGTTTAAGCAAAGTTATAGCATATTCAATATATCTATGATCCTTTTCAAAATCTTTCGTATAAAATTGGGCGTGGACCTAACCCGATTTCGCTAATTTTGTTTCGAAATATTGCCTGTATTAATATAAATATGTGTTAAGAATTTTATTTTGCTATCTTAATACTATTTCCAAATTTGACTTAATCATAAGTGGGCGGTGCCACGCCACTTTTTAAAAATTTACTTTTTGCCTTAACGCTAACGTACACACCGAATTTTATCCTTATTGGTGTATTATTTACTGAATAATCACTCTTTTTGTATTTTCGAAAATATTATATATATAGAAAGAGGGCGTGGCTTTTAACCGATTTTGCTTATTTTCAATAGCGCTCGGAGATAAGTGAAAAGGAACCTACATACCAAGTTTCATTGAGATATCTCAAGATTTACTCAAGTTATCGTGTTCACAGACGGACGGACGGACATGGCGCAATCAATTTCTCTTTTCGTCCTGAACATTTTGATATATATAAGTCAATATCTCTCTCGATTCCTTTATGCCGTTACATACTACCGTATGCGAAGCACTACTAGGTATAACTAGTAAGGAAGTCTAAGTTCGGGTGTAACCGAACATTAAATACCTAGTAGTGATCTGTTTTGGTATCCCAATTTACTCAGGTCTATTTTAATACCTGAAAAGGTGGTATAAAACAACTGATTGTTTTCGATTAAAAACACTTCTTTTGTGAGTGGTAAATTCAATTATCACGAAATAACAAAATATAAATAGCTTTCCTCATGTTCATGAAAGGTATGAAAATAAAAAAATTTAAAAACTAGTCAGGAAGTCTAAGTTCGGGTGTAACCGAACATTAAATACCTAGTAGTGATCTGTTGCGTTATCCCAATTAACTCAGGTCTATTTTAATACCTGAAAAGGTGGTATAAAACAACTGATTGTTTTCGATTAAAAACACTTCTGTTGTAAGTGGTAAATTAAATTATCACTAAATAACAAAATATAGGTATGAAATAAAAAAAAGGTATGAAAATAAAAAAAATTAATAAAAAAAAAGGCAATAGGGAGTTAACTACTTTCCCGTAAATCTTGCTTGTTTGTCATTCGATTTGCATAATTTTTGGCAGGAGTATACTACATACTATTGGGAAGCATCTCACTAACTTTCATTGAAATACCTTCTTGAAATTTCAAGCAATCGCTTTTGAAAATAACAGACCTTTTTTGCTGAAAAGTGGGCGGCGCCACGCCTACTTCAACAAAATCCACAAAATTTTTTTGCAGTTTAGTTTTTCTTAAAAAGCTTATTAAGTGTGTAAAATCTTATATATATAACTTATACAGTTATGGAAATATCGCGATTTTAATTTTACAAAGAAATTTTTCAAAACTGTGTTCAAAAAGTGGGCGTGTCCGTTCACCGATTTTGTTTATTTTTACAGCAAAGAGTTACCTTTATATGTTGAACACTTTCTGTAAATATCGTTTCAATAAGTCAATTTTTACCGGAGTTATGGCATGGAAAGTTTTATGGAATAATCCCCCATAAAGGGGCGGGGCCACGCCCATTTTCCAAAAATTTTGTGTTTTCGACTTTCTTTGCCCACGAACACTTTAGAGGTGAAACAGAAATGATATACAGCTAGTTTAAGCAAAGTTATAGCATATTCAATATATCTATGATCCTTTTCAAAATCTTTCGTATAAAATTGGGCGTGCACCTAACCCGATTTCGATAATTTTTTTTCGAAATATTGCCTGTATTAATATAAATATGTGTGCTGAATTTCACTTTGCTATCTTGAGCGGTTTTTGATTTATGATTAATAATATTTCCAAATTTTACTTAATCAAAAGTGGGCGGTACCACGCCCCATTTTAAAAATTTCTTCAAAAATGTATTTTTTGCCTTAACGCTAAAGTGCACACCAAATAGTATCCTTATAGGTGTATTATGTACTGAATAATCACTCTTTTTGTATTTTCGAAAATATTATATATATAGAAAGTGGGCGTGGCTTTTAACCGATTTTGCCTATTTTCAATAGCGCTCCGAGATAAGTGAAAAGGAACCTGCATACCAAATTTCATTGAGATATCTCAAGATTTACTCAAGTTATCGTGTTCATAGACGGACGGACGGACGGACAGACGGACGGACGGACATGGCTCAATCAATTTCTCTTTTCCTCCTGAACATTTTGATATATATAAGTCAATATCTATCTCGATTCGTTTATGCCGTTACATACTACCGTTAGGCGAATGAAGTTAATATACCTTGTGTGCGAAGCACTACTAGGTATAAAAAAGGCAGTAGGGTGTTAACTACTTGCCCGTAAATCTTCCTTGTTTGTTATTCGATTTGCATAATTTTTGGCAGGAGTATACTACATACTATTGGGAAGTATCTCACTAAATTTCATTGAAATACATTCTTGAAATTCCAAGCAATCGCTTTTGAAAATAGCAGAGCTTTTATGCTAAAAAGTGGGCGGCGCCACGCCTACTTCACCAAAATCCACAAAATTTGTTTACAGTTTAGTTTTGTTTAAAAAGGCTATTATGTGTGTAAAATCTTATTTATATAACTTATACAATTATGGAAATATCGCGATTTTAATTTTACGAAGAAATTTTTTAGAACTGTGTTCAAAAAGTGGGCGTGTCCGTTCACCGATTTTGTTTATTTTTTCAGCAAAGAGTTAGATTTATATGTTGAACACTTTCTCTAAATATCGTTTCAATAAGTCAATTTTTACCGGAGTTATGGCATGGAAAGTTTTGTGGAATAATCCCCCATAAAGGGGCGGGGCCACGCCCATTTTCCAAAAATTTTGTGCTTTCGACTTTCTTTGCCCGCGAACACTTTAGAGGTGAAATAGAAATGATATACAGCTAGTTTAAGCAAAGTTATAGCATATTCAATATATCCATGATCCTTTTCGAAATCTTTCGTATAAAATTGGGCGTGGACCTAATCCGATTTCGCTAATTTTTTTTCGAAATATTGCCTGTATTGATAGAAATATGTGTGCTGAATTTTATTTTGCTATCTTGAGCGGTGTTTGATTTATGATTAATAATATTTCCAAATTTGACTTAATCAAAAGTGGGCGGTGCCACGCCCTTTTTTAAAAATTTCTTCAGAAATTTATTTTTTGCCTTAACGCTAAGGTACACACCAAATTTTATCCTTATAGGTGTATTATGTACTGAATAATCACTCTTTTTGTATTTTCGAAAATATTATATATATAGAAAGTGGGCGTGGCTTTTAACCGATTTTGCCTATTTTCAATAGCGTTCAGAGATAAGTAAAAAGGAACCTGCATACACAGTTTCATTGAGATATCTCAAGATTTACTCAAGTTATCGTGTTCACAGACGGACGGACGAACGGACGGACGGACGGACATGGCTCAATCAATTTCTCTTTTCCTCCTGAACATTTTGATATACATAAGTCAATATCTATCTCGATTCGTTTATGCCGTTACATACTACCGTTAGGCGAAAGAAGTTAATATACCTTGTGTGCGAAGCACTACTAGGTATAAAAATAATGATAACTAAAAAAGCTACTCGCCTTCTCTAAAGCTTAGATAATAATTGATTATACAAGAGAAAATTATATGCTTGTAGAAAGTGTTAATGTAACAAGATCTGATCTTACGGATGTTTCAGATTTTATAATTGCACAAAAAAACAATTTAATAGTTATATACATTAAGTATCCAAGAGTTAAAAACGTGTGTAAATTGTTTGATGCAATAGCCGTAGCACAACACGATGTTGTTAATTGAAAATGAAATAATAAAAAGTGTAAAAAAAATTTATTCAGTAAAATTTTGTAAAAAGGTATTAAATAATGCATTTTGTATGATAAAGGAAAATAGTTCATGTTTGTCAGATATGTTACATAATAAACATGGTAATTGTACAATAATTAATGAAAAGAATGAATTAATAAAAATTGTAAAAGATGGTGCTATAATAGCGTCAGGAGCACATAGGGTTAATAATCACACAATAGATGGAGTTTATTTGATAACTTTCCAGGTTAATATAACAATTGGTAGTAGAAAATACGAAAATCCAACAGGAAAAATCTTGAACCATTTAAAGGAAGGAAAATGTAAACCATTTTTTGTAAAAGAGTACATTGAAACGAAAAATATTGAGTTGAGATTGGACAATTTTAATATACCTGCCCCAATTAAACAGGAAATTAAAAGAAATCCCATTTGGTGGCCATTTACTGCTTTGATGGTAATAACAATAACAGCATATTTTGTTTATAAATTGATTATTTACATTAATTTTCAAATTCAATTAAAATGTTCAAAGGAAAATTAAAAAATTTGATTCGATTTAGAGGTGGGGGAGTTAACGCCACCGCTCACACAGGGCACTTAGCTATTCTGTAAACAAAACCAGCTCAGCTCAAATACCATGCAAATGTGTCAAACATGTCGTTGACACATTCACGATTAGGCAGCGGCCATTAAGTAACACCTATAGTCCGCTTTCCATAGAATCAGGGTTGGGTTTTTCGATACAATTGTACTTTTTCGATACAATTTGGCCCAAGAAAGTAGGGAAGTACTACGCTACAGCTAATATTCTAATGTATTTTGGAGCTATGGCAACCTTCTTTCGAACAAATAACAACGTTGCTTTCATTTGTGTACTTACACTCAAGGCGAATTAATACAAGGTGGCATTATCCCAACAGCTGATAGCTACTTTTTTCTCAAATTTTGACATTACACATTCAGCCGCCATACGATTTTGACATTAGTCCCACGAATTACAAAAACAGAAGTATGTACATTGAAAATGTATGGATGTGTGTTTGTAATTCGCCTGGCTTCCACCTTATATTAATTCGCCTTGCTTACACTAGTAGGTCGCTTAGCACCAAAGGTGACTAGATACGAAACTTCGCCTTCTCTGAGAGCGCTCTAAAGCGGCGGCGAAACGATCCAGCATTGTAGGTCGTGCGTTTCGTGTGCATGACGTTTACCCGCAAACATTCATGCAAATGAATGTCATGCGCCATTTGAATTGAGTGTTCGTATCGTGAGCACGTAATATGGCGTGGTCAGAAGATGATTTTTTGTGAGGGGGGTGAGGTATTTCAACTATTTTTATTCGATTTAGCTTTTAACTAATTTTATTCCATTTTTTATTTAAGTTAAATATATATTTAATATAAAAGATTATAGCTGGCTCTAGGTCAGGTGTAATGAAACACGTTGTTTTTCTAAATTTTCCCAATATATTTCATTCTCCCACGGAGATCGTCATCAGGGGCTACAACACTGTATATGTGTGCACATGTCTCAGAGTCTTTCTTGTAGTTTAGTCTCTTATTCTCTTTCGTGTCTATGATGTGAAGCATCTCTAGCGTAAAGCGTTTGTTGTAATGTCATCTTTGGTTGTAATGCTGTTCTTGCTGTAGTATGCTCACATCGTCAAAGTGCAGTTTAGGTCAAAGATGATGTTTGGTTTATGTCCGCTCTCAGCACAGTGGGCCGCGAGTGCTGTTTTCAGCGTGTTATTTGTTTTTAAACATTTTATGTCCGATCGATGTCCTGCTATTCTAGTTTTAAGTTTATTTTTCGTTGTGCCAATATATTCTTTGTTGCATTTTTTGTCTCCATCGCCAGCACATGGTATTTTGTATATAATATTGTTTTGGTCCAACATCGTTACTTTGCTTTTCATTTTGCTAAAAAATATATTGTTTGTGTACGTCGGCTTGTGTGCTATTCCTACGCGATCTTTATCATATATATTCGAGCCTTGTAATATCTCGGAAAAACCAGGTATATACACTACCGATTTGTATATTAGCGGTTTTTTGTCGTTATTTTTTTTGTTTCTACCGTTGCTGTATTTGTTTATACGATTTTTTATAACACCGGATGGAAAATCGTTCGTCCTAAGGATATATTCTATTCGCTTTTTATTTTCCGGGTGAAATACTGCGTCGCTGGTGTCTAAAACTCTGCCGATAAAGTTTTTTGCCGTGTTAATTATCATATTTTTCGGGTGTTTAGATAAATAATTGATAATACGCCCTGAGGATGTAGGCTTTTGATACCAATCTAGCTTTATTTTATTGTCTAATTTGCGCACTAAGGAGTCTAAGAAGGGCAATCTGTCGTCTTTTTCCAGCTCCATGGTAAATTGAATATCTTTGTGATATGAATTTAGTATTCTTAGGGTTTCATCTAGTTTATCCTCCCTCACTATTGCAAACACATCATCTACATATTTACTAAGTAATCTTGTGTTTGTCGATACTTTATTTAAAATTTCGTCCATAATCATGTCGGCTACTATCGGCGATGCCGGAGAACCCATCGGAAGTCCCTTTACTTGCGTGTATAGTTGTTCCTCGTATTTAAAGTATCTGTTTTCGCATATACAAAATGAACGATTTCCATAAAAATATTTTTCGGGATATTCGTATGTTCCTTAATCTGATCCCACTTTGCCCGTATTACCTGTATAGCCAAGTCTGTTGGAATACTTGGAAAAAGCGATACTACATCGAACGATACAAGACGTTCATCATCACATATATAGGTGTCATTGACTTTTTCCTTAAATTCTATTGCACTTTTGACATTAAACATAGATTTCGTAGTCAGGTGTTTTAAAATGTTGGTCAAGTACTTACATAAATAATAGGGCGGGGCGTTAATCATAGAACTAATTGGTCTTAAGGGCATATTTTCTTTGTGGACTTTGGGTAATCCATATATCCGCGGTGGGAGAGCTGTGTGCATGGTCATTTTATATTTTTCGGCTTTTGTCACAAGACCTAACTTATGTAGTTTATCCGTCAATTGATTATTTTTCGTTTGTAGTCTTAGCGTAGGGTCTTGTCGAAGTATTCTATAAGTTGACGGATCATTCAAGGAAAAGTAATTCTTTTTTATATGATAACAATATTATTTGGTGCTTCGAGACTCAAATTTTGAGAAAATATCGGTAATTAACAATTAGTTTTTAAGAATAAAAAAATCAAACAATTAATATCGATAAAGTCATTTGGGGCACATTTGACTTTTGAGTGTGGGGTACTTTTGACGGCGTTAGCTTCAAGATGTGAATTTGAACTCAAATTACCTCAGCCAACTAATCCAGCTGGTACATCACAATGCCGGACGAAGTATTTGTTTGATGTTAACTTTGGAGAATATTATATTAAATAATTAAATCCTTTATAATTACCTTTGTTCTCTCTTTTTTACTATAATATTATTTTTCTATATCTTCGTTGAAAAAAAGAAGCCTGCGTATATGTTTTGTTGAAATAAATATATTTATTTTGAATTTAAAATAAAGCTTTGTTTTTAAAGTTAATGATAAAGTAAAAAACAAGATCGGCTTTTTTTTTAAAAGAGGCTAAATAAAGTATGTACACTGTTTTTTGTAACTCCTTGACCAGTTAAATATTAGGATTAATATCTAGCAGTTACGATCAATTTTTAAAATCTAAGTCTTTTTCGAAAAAAATAAGTCTTCGCAAAAAAGGTGTCACAGCTGCCCCACTTTCCCCTATCAATATCTGAGTGATTTGGTGAAAATGATTTAGTGTGTCGGCGAGTATCAACTTACATTGGAATAGATACATAGTTTATCATTCAGTTGGATATTTTTTTTTAAATGAACTTAATAGTAAAGTCTATTTTGGGCAGAACGAAGTTTGCCGGGTCAGCTAGTATGTAATAATAATATGTTTCATGTATGAGGAAAGAATATTTATGTTTTTCAAAAACTCTTATTGAACTAAGAAAAATGTTTCCATATAAATAAAAACAAAAACTGATTTCAAATGTATTTTTGTTTTGGTACTAAAAAAAAACAAAAGTAAATGAGTAATAGGGCAATATATGCGAACCAATAAAAAAAAAAATTCAGTACAATTTGAACGAAAAAAGTACGATTTTTGAGTGGATTTAGTATAATTCATTAAATGTCATTTCCCAACCCTGAATAGAATTAAGAACTTAGAATAAGCTAAGCCAGTTTTATATATATATTAGAGCGTCTCGCCTTACAGGCAAAAAAAAAAAGTCGGCCGTACTCCCCCTCATATGAAGTGTTTTTGAAAAACATTAAAAAAAATTTTTTTTTTTCTGGCAACCCTAGACATCGCCCAACTACATTTTTATTCATATCTTTGGCATTTGTTGTCGGATTTTAAAGTGTGACACATCAATTTTTTTGTCTCAAAGAGGAGGTTTTTCTCAAGAAAGTTCATTGAGCTCATGCGTTTCGTTGTGGTACTTACCCACCATATCTCAGTTTCTACCACCCTAATGTAACAACCTAATGTCAGTTAATTGAAGACCGTAAAAAATCATAAATCTTTTGCGAAGAAAGTATTTCGATTCAAGCAGTAGAACTCGAAATAAAACAAATTTTGTTTGCTAGGTTGAGCGCTTACGGCCCACAGTGCCGCGACTCCATATAAAAGATCAACAAAAATAGAAGGAGTGGTCATAATTGGCTGAAACTTCACACCTCAAAGGACTATATCACACCAATATCAGAAAAAAAATCCGTTTTTCAGCCGCTGTTACGAATTAATACAAAAAATTTTTTTTTTTTTCTTCAATTTTATCAAACCGTCTCAAAGAGGACAAAAAAATTGATGTGTCACACTTTAAAATCCGACAACAAATGCCAAAGATATGAATAAAAATGTAGTTGGGCGATGTCTATGGTTGCCAGAAAAAAAAAAAATTTTTTTTAAATGTTTTTCAAAAACACTTCATATGAGGGGGAGTACGGCCGACTTTTTTTTGGTGATACGCTCTAATATATATATATACATATATGGCGCGATATACAATAGTTATATCATCAACCTCCTAGGAGATTTTTGCGTAGAGCTTCTCTTCCAATTTGTGGTGTGCCGCTTTGAAATTTTTCCTACAAATTGGCGGGACCTACGGTTTTTCGCCGACTCCGAACGGCATGTACAAAGCAGATGAATTTTTGCTGAGAAGCATTTCATGGCAGAAATGCACTCGGAGAGTTTGCCAAACCACTGCCGAGGGGCGACCCCGTTTTGAAAAAACTTTTTCAAACCACTTTTTGATGTAACCTGTACCAGGGCTCGAACCCGGACCTTTGGTATGGTAGGCCGACAACACTACCTCCACACCACGGTGGCCGCCAGTCTTAAATTCCTAGAACTTAAGGTTGTATATTGTATCTAGCCTTAAAGAAATCTTTGTATAAAAGACAAGAAGAAACATTTCACCTTTTGCAGTTGTATGCAGTTATTTAGGTGACCAGAAGACCAAAAATACAATCACTTCGAAATTCTTCCCAGCACTTAATCAACTATTTTTCCCAAAAATAAGTATAAGTTACTACTAGCAAATATCGAGTGTCATTTGGGGAAAACGTCAATATTGATATTGTTACGTAGACTTAGAGGAACTCATCTGAAAAAGACATCCTCCACAATGTTCTATGAAGTCGCAGAATATTGATTTTAATTTTTACACTCCAACAAAAATGAAATAAGTATTATTTTTACGACGAAGACGTTTGGTCATTGATAAAGAATTGGCAGTTACTGATGAGGCGTTGTCTACATTAGAAGAAGTGCTTTTCTCTATTAACTTAATTATAAAATTTGGGAAGATCAGGACTATAGTGCCCATTACTTATTATTTTAGATAAAATTACAAAACAAATTATAGTTTCTACAATAGAGAAGCTTTCACAATCAAGCAATCGTCCGATGGAAGAAAGGATGGACCCACTAATTAGTGTCTTGAATTGATCAGGGCGGTGAGTCGACTTTGCCATCTCCGTCTGTCTGTTTGAATGCAAACTAGAAGCTCTATTTAAAAGATATTTGGGGTTTGGGGCTACATAGCTTTCAACTATTAAGGTAAGAACGTCAAATTTTACAGTGTCTAATTAATAGAAATTCCCCTCTTTAGTTGTTTTCTTTTGGGGTCAAGCAAAATATTATATATAAGAAAAAAAATATTTTTTTTATGATCCAGTGCGAGATACCGACTCACAATATTGCAAAAGGTGACTAAGCATTCGAAATTTGGAAAACAGAAACATTTTTTAAAATGAAACCTATAATTTCAATGGTGCAGTGAAATAACGCCCGCGGGAGGTATTTCCTTTTTATTTCTTTTTTGCAGCGGGCGTTATTTCTCATTTTATTTCATAATTATACCTAGTAGTGCTTCGCACACAAGGTATATTAACTTCATTCGCCTAACGGTAGTATGTAACGGCATAAACGAATCGAGATAGATATTGACTTATGTATATCAAAATGTTCAGGAGGAAAAGAGAAATTGATTGAGCCATGTCCGTCCGTCCGTCCGTCTGTGAGCACGATAACTTGAGTAAATCTTGAGATATCTCAATGAAACTTTGTATGCAGGTTCCTTTTTACTTATCTCTGAACGCTATTGAAAATAGGCAAAATCGGTTAAAAGCCACGCCCTCTTTCTATATATATAACTAGCAGACCCGGCAGACGTTGTTCTGCCTGACCAGTGACTTTCCTAGAAATACATTTTCAAATATTTTTCTTTAACTTTTAACATTCCATTTATTGCAGTGCTTTAGGATATACAATGTTTCTGGCTTTAAAGTCTTTGGTATAAACAAATAAATTTTTTGGATGTCCAACTCAAAAAACGGATCTTTTGAACTCAATGGGTATGACAAAAACCATTATGCGCTGCTCAGCAGATGTATAGTTAGTACTTATTTAATTATATCCTATATCTACCTATAATACTCTGGATATGTATGAACGGCAATAACAAACAAAAAAAATTAGCTTGTGGTCCTGGAACTGCCCACTTTTCCAAAGAATTTACAAATGTAGCCTATGTATGTCGTACCCAACGAAGATTTTAACGTATTGGAAAAGTTTAAAACAGATCAACCATAAACTTTGGACATTATTGAAGTACAAACAAAGCACTGAACACAAAAAATGTGGGCGTGGGACCGCCCACTTTTCCCAAATTATATCCATCTTGACTAAAGGACACACATATCCAAAAATCTTTAATTTAGACCTAATATGTTCAGAGTTATGAAGAATTTAAATTTTATATAGCCTGGGGGCGTGGCACTGGCTACTTTTCCAAAAATTCATATAGCCTGAATCGTACACAACAATTTACTTAACCAATCTTGAAAGTTTAAAAGAGATCGACCATAAACTTTGGACATTATTGAAGTACAAACAAAACACAAAAAAGGGGCGTGGCACCGCCCACTTTTCCAAAATTACATAAATCTTGACCAAAGGACACACATATCCTGAAATCATTAATTTAGACCAAATATGTTCAGAGTTATGAAGAATTTAAATTTTATATCGCCTGGGGGCGTGGCACCGCCTACTTTTCCAAAAATTGATATAGCCTAAATCGCACACAACAATCTTCTGAACCAATCTTGACAGTTTAAAAGAGATCGACCATAAACTTTGGACATTATTGAAGTACAAACAAAACACAAAAAATGTGGGCGTGGCACCGCCCACTTTTCCAAAATTACATAAATCTTGACCAAAGGACACACATATCCAAAAATCATTAATTTAGACCAAATATGTTCAGAGTTATGAAGAATTGTAGTTTTATATAGCCTGGGGGCGTGGCACCGCCCACTTTTCCAAAAATTAATATAGCCTATGCTTTAACCCATGATCTCAAGAATATACTGTGAAAATTTCATAAAAATCGGTTGAGTACTTTGGACGCCCATAAAGGACACACAGACACACAGACACACAGACACACATTCATTTTTATTTATAAGATATTTTCGAAAATACAAAAAGAGTGATTATTCGGTACATAATACACCTATAAGGATAAAATTTGGTGTGTACCTTAGCGTTAAGGCAAAAAATAAATTTCTGAAGAAGTTTTTAAAAAAGGGCGTGGCACCGCCCACTTTTGATTAAGTCAAATTTGGAAATATTATTAATCATAAATGAAACACCGCTCAAGATAGCAAAATAAAATTCAGCACACATATTCCTATTAATACAGGCAATATTTCGAAAAAAAATTAGCGAAATCGGATTAGGTCCACGCCCAATTTTATACGAAAGATTTCGAAAAGGATCATGGATATATTGAATATGCTATAACTTTGCTTAAACTAGCTGTATATCATTTCTATTTCACCTCTAAAGTGTTCGCGGGCAAAGAAAGTCGAAAGCACAAAATTTTTGGAAAATGGGCGTGGCCCCGCCCCTTTATGGGGGATTATTCCACAAAACTTTCCATGCCATAACTCCGGTAAAAATTGACTTATTGAAACGATATTTAGAGAAAGTGTTCAACATATAAAGCTAACTATTTGCTGAAAAAATAAACAAAATCGGTGAACGGACACGCCCACTTTTTGAACATAGTTCTAAAAAATTTCTTCGTAAAATTAAAATCGCGATATTTCCATAATTGTATAAGTTATATAAATAAGATTTTACACACATAATAGCCTTTTTAAACAAAACTAAACTGTAAACAAATTTTGTGGATTTTGGTGAAGTAGGCGTGGCGCCGCCCACTTTTTAGCATAAAAGCTCTGCTATTTTCAAAAGCGATTGCTTGGAATTTCAAGAATGTATTTCAATGAAATTTAGTGAGATACTTCCCAATAGTATGTAGTATACTCCTACCAAAAATTACGCAAATCGAATAACAAACAAGGAAGATTTACGGGCAAGTAGTTAACACCCTACTGCCTTTTTTTTTAAATTTTTTTATTTTCATACCTTTCATGAACATGAGGAAAGCTATTTATATTTTTTTAGAAGGTCCTTCCTAAGTTGATAAGAAATAAACAAAAAA